>CM056741.1:51281325-51881325 GCA_029851415.1 Eretmocerus hayati | reverse complement strand
AGAGACAAGTTTGCGCTTCCCAGGCTCCGAAATGCACCTGGCTCCCCCCTTTAACCTTTCGTCTAATACTTTTCATCATGATCTATAGAGCTAGAGTTTGGCTTGGTTACGCGAGAGGGTAAGACATATAATAAAAGCCGCCACCGCGGAACAGTCGATTTTGGTGAGGGTAGTAGCCATGCACTGATGTATAAAATCTGATTGATTAATCATCTAATTGTGAAGTTAGGTAGACCCTAAATTTTCTAGGATAATTTTGCTGATGTGAATACTTCTCACTGGAACATGAAGGGGGACTATTTGAGCTACAGGATCATGAAATTCTTATCCGCCTTGATCAGTCTGTCGAGATGACTCTATACGTCATTTTTCTGAGAAAAAATTCAAAAGCCTACTATAGGTTACATGGAGATTCGAATGATTGATTGAATATCTCAAGACAGATCACATTTTCCACTACGTCTTTTGAGAATTTTCTGAAAAAATTGTACTAAGAACCAATAAGAAGGGTATAATAACCATCGTTTAGTAAGATAGATTTCCAAGAAACGTAGAAAATTCTCTTGCGTAAATGAATGATGAAGGTAACCACATTTTGAAATTCTTGAGTCAATGTCTCGATCAATATGAGTTTTAAATCCCGGGCGAAACTTATTTTATGTATACCATTCTCATTTTTATGATTTTCGACAGTCCAAAGTTATTGAAAAATGCTATCAAAAATGAAGAAAATCATACCAATCCATTGACAAAGAGCAAGTAGAAAAATAAAGACGAAATGAATGAGTTCACTATAAGAGTCTACTTATGATGTATGAAAATGAAATGAAAAACTTAAAATATCCCGAGAAATATCCCAGGATCGAAAATTTATCACCTTGTGAAAGTTGCCAAAAAGTTATTTCGGTTAGCGACCCATACTTGTTGGATGATTGAATTTTGACTCAAATTGATGAAAAACTCGAGAAAAACTCTATTAGAGGTTAATGACCAATGGTTACGTAAGAAAGTGAACCTGGCTTAACTTTTATTAGAGAATTGGAATTTGATTGCATTGAAGTCGACTCCAAAATTCCGATATTATTCTGAATGCGAGTTAGAATGGCGTTGCAACAAATTACGGTAGAAATGCCTATCCATATTTACTGAATTCAATCACTTTTTTGCCATATCAGTTTATGACAGCATAGTCACGAATTAACCATTTTCTAACCGGTTCTTTGACGAAATGAAACGTCATCTTTTCTTGACAACAAAATAAATCATTTCAATTTTTAGCGTGAATCGTTATTGATTGCTAGATCGGCGATGAGAAAGCTAAAAATGAAACTAGACAATTTTTATTTTTCTCGAGATTTTTTTCCTCAAAAATGGATATCAGCCAGAAGATGATCCGAAATGTGACTTTCCAACATGATGGAATAATTTCTCCAATCGTTCCAGATTTTTCCTCGTTTCCTCAAAAATTCATCTCAAAATATTGAAAATAACGTTAGTTCATTCAATATATACTGAAAATTCCGTACAAGAGGGTTAGAAACATCAAAGATTCATCCAAATATTAGAAATTTGGTAATGAATTGACAGATAATATGCGAGCTGCATGCATGCACGAATGACGAAAGTAACAATTTTTGTGATCGCTACCGAGATACGACTATAAGACAGTCTAAGTACCATGAATGTTACATTTTCTCATATCATTCGAGCTCAATTTGATTCTGTACCATACAAAGAGTCTAGAGTTAGGAAAAAAAAAACGAAACTGTATGTATAGTAAGCATATTCGATATCGTGAACGTGCACTGTTTCACCGATAGAACGTTTTGAGCGACTTTCACGTTTCTTTTTCAGACTTATATACACTCGAGATCAGAGTAACAACAATACAAAGAGACGACTGCTTCTTATCTCTGTTACAAGCATTACATATACTTTCTCTATTGGGAGTCGCTTTCACTGTTACACCAATATGTCGATACAAAACAATAAGACGATAATCGATTTATTATTCACAATGGATTTTATATAAGAGAAACGTTCACGATTCGAAATTTTGTCTGGGGATCAAAAGTCTGACTCAATGAGATCGTGATTGCATGTAACAAATCTCAGATCAAACAAATATCTTTTGTGTCTGTTTAAATTTTCGACATCGATTGGTTATCGAATGTATTCATTCAATTCTTAGATGATCAGAACGAGCAGAATTTGCTTAGGTGTCTTTGACTCGTAAGACGATATAAAAAGGAGTGATTTTGGGTGAGTATCACTTTAAAACTCGATCGTCAATTTTTGAAGTTATTTTGGTGGAAATTTAAAAAAACAGCCCCTAATCTTAGGTAGGCTGAGGCAAAAATATTGATGTTATCGATTCGTTTTTGGTTGGGTCTATGGCCTTATCAGATTGCTCAAAAATACATGTATGCTTAGGCATATGAAGGAAAAGTGCAAAATTGGGGAGTTGACGTGAACTGCCCCGTATCTCTATTATGACTAAAATTGGCTTTTCTGAAGTCGTTCTAACACTTTTAAAGTCACTAATAATTTTGGTCCAGATCGTGTGACATGAAAAATGAAATCATAACTTTTTTTATTACAGAATTGTTCAGAACACGCATCTTGTGGAGCCGATAAAACAAGACCACGTTACCCAAGTATATCGACATGGAAATGCCAAAAGAAAAAAAAGGGAAGTCTATCTTATTGTTGCAAAATCAAATATGCGAGCTATAGCCGTGCAGTTTCTGTACATGGTGGTATTTTGGGTCAATAAGGTATGTATGAATGTCCTGGTATATATATATAACTTAAAGAAAGAAACTGAAAGATCATAAGTTCCGTTGTATCGAAGTATCAATTCTGTCCCTTTCGAAACACAATGGGATATGTCGGTAAACTTCGAGGAGACGCGTTTGTGTGTACAGCATTGATACTTGCAATCGTATAAATTCGTTACTCGTGCAGTAAAAACCGCAGATGATCCAGTACACATAAGTATCAACCGAGATCAAATAATGTGTACAATATAAGGTACGAGATTCAATATCAAAGATCATCGGATGATCTTAGAAGAGGAGGAGTCATTGCTCGTGTGGTGATAAAACATGTAACGGATCCATACTAAGTAATTATTATTTACATTGGATTTTCTATCAAAGCCTAAATTGCACCAGTTTCAAGTTCTACACAGATTTTGGATGATTGAGACACGTTTGCGTGATGGACCAAAAAGTCCGACGAGCGTTTTTTATAGAGGCGTTCTACGAAAAAGACTTTCTGGGAAGTGTTTGGATCATCCGAAGGGTAACTCTCGGGGTAACTCTTCAGACAGATTAAATAGATCACGTCAATTTCAACATAAATTCAAAACTGATTTTTAAAATTTTCAAAGTTTATTACTGACCCTAATAGTATGTACGATTAGGAATATTCGAGGGAATATTAATTTGTCAAAGCAAGAATGAAATGAGCCTTATATCAGACTAACTAAAATTTTGTGATTGTACCAAAATGGGAGATTTTCAATCCGTGCTCAGCAATGTCCAATAATTTGTGATACATTTTTTGTAATGCATTGAAAAATTACGGAAAAATTTTGAAAAATCTCCATTGATGCCAGGAACATAACAGGCTGAAGACGGAAGCTCAATATACATGTAAGGCAAGTGTACCCAACATGCTCCCCCCCCCCCTTAAACCTTTGGCGATAGCTTTGGCCCACTTCGATATTTTTCAACATATACTTCATCGCATTTCAGAGCTTGTTCCAAGACCTTTAAAAAAAAGTTAAGATTAGTTCAATTTTGACCAACTAAAGCCAAAGTATCATGATTTTCCCAAAAATTTATTTTTTGTGAGTTCGCCAAAGGGTGTACCCAACATGCCCTTATCAAGCCATTTTCTCAACAACTCTAGTCTCCCTTGACATTTTTTGAACGAACCGTATCTCATTTTATTGAAAACTTCTTGTAAGACCTTCAAAGTGAGTTAAAGTCCGTCTAATTTTAATCAATTGTAGTCGGGCTGTCTTAATTTTCCTCAAAAAACGCTGTAAATCGGAGGTAAAGTGCATAACAGTACATTTCGATGCAAGGGTGCCAAAATGGGTTTTACTCTCGTGTATAGAACTGTGTTTTTTGACAAACTAAGAGAGAAAGTGGAACATCAGTGCGAGAAACAAGGCGATAAAGATACTTTCGCACACAACGAGTCAAGATATGTAGCTCGCAAAATAGTTAATTTCGAACCTCATGAGCAAGGCGCGTATACTATTTTAAGCAGTTTGTAAGCACCGAAACATAGAAAGATTGCATAAAATCGTTTCTACCCGATTTTATCGCCACGCACCTACATTCGTACCTTCTCGCCGGTCCAAAACATTATTGCTCGATTGCTTACCTATTTTGACTCGGTAAACACATTCTGGGTGATAAAAAATTCGTATACTGCGCGCTCTTTTGAGATAACCACATGGGGTCGTGTTCGGTACACACCAATTTTGGCTCCCATTTTTGCAATCGATCTCCGTAGTTTGCTCATAAAATCGTTCCAAATTCGAAATTCGCAAGTTTGAAAATAGGCATTTGAAGGTCTTGAAAAAAGACATCTAATGCGTTGAGACACGTTGAGATTGGTCTGACTTAAAAAATTTAGCCCCGATTTTACTGACCGCAATTTCCGCGGTAATTTCTTAGCTGGGCAAACACGAAAAATGAAAATATCCATTGAAATTTCTTGGGATACGCGGAAGTTAGTCGGGGCCGGTGCAAATCACTCATTTTCTCATATTCTAAAATAACAAATCGAGCAAACGTAAAAAAATTTACAAAGAGGTCAACGAGTAGCCATCTCTAAGATCGGCGGGGGCATGTTGGGTGCACTCACCTTGATGCTGGAAGGGGAAAATTGAAAAATAAACATTTATTAAATTCCTAATTTCGCTACTACTTCACCTGTTTAAAAAGATGGCGTTCGTGACGTCAAAGGCAATATTGTACGTTGAACGGTTTGCAATAATTTTTCTGCACCTACTGCAGTTGTGACTCGAGTTGTGATTAATCCTTGAGCCGGTTCCATCTCCTGATTTTCGCAAGGTCCATTTTTCTGTGATTTGAAAGTTCATGTATCTAGATTATTCACATGATTCACATTACAAGAAAGAGCTAACACTTTCGTCAATCACGAGTTGTAATATACCTTAAGGGCAAAGTAAAAAAAGTATTTGCCAAAAACAGCGTATCAATTTGGGTGGGCATTTCAAAAAACTGCAAGTGGTGAATCTTGACACAATAGAGCATGGATGAATCGTCAGAATAGACATAGACCGAGAGCTGCACAAAAACAGTATACAATAATAAAAGACAAAAAAAAAGGGAAACTCGTCTCATCGGGATATATGTATAGAGAATGATGAGAAGAAGGGATGAATAAAGAATCGCCCCAGCGTGCAAGCGCGGAATAGATGAAAAGAGAGGTGAGTAGGCTGCAAAATCAAAGGAGTAATAGATGGGATAAAAGTGATAGAAAGAATGAGAGGGCTAATCTTTAAAGATGCACAAAAAAAGAATGAGGATATACATGTATATACCATAATAATAATGTGTACCAAGCAATATAAGTAACTATATGCATCAAGTGGAAAGGGCGAACAGATACATACTCGCGAGAGCACAGATCCTTTTGTGACTTTTGCAATGCATGACCTGCGCTTCAGTTCTGTCAGCCCTGGACCGTGAGTTTTATATAGTATATGAGTTATGGTACCCAAGATCGACTCGTTGCATGCCGCCACGTTAAATAATGGAATGATTCGACTCACGAATGAAAGATATTATCGAAATCGATATTATATACACGATGGATTGCTTTGAGCTTTATATGTAATTCGCTGGTCACTCTATTTCATATATGTGTGTGTGCAATCATGAAAATTTCATGGAGCTATCGATTGTCTTGATTTTATTATTTATGGACATTGTAACATGACCAATTATTTTGTGTTCTGGATACTTTTGAATGAATAATACAAAGTAGAATGATTTTAGAGGATAGTAGTGGTAGTAGTAGTAGTAGTAGTGATTGAGGTAGTAACAATTTGTGAGGTTGATGTGAATTTTGTGTTTTCGAACGTGCAGATGGGCGTAGATTTTCTTTACAAACATTTGATGACTTGACAGAATGAGCTTTTCTACCAGCTTCTTGCCAACTCATGTTTTTGAAGAGCCTTTGGGAGAGACTGACAACGAATTTTCCAAACGACGTGAGATGGAGAATAAATTTTGTGATGCGGTACGAATGAGTTGGCATTTTTTTTTCAATATTTTCATCTCGAGGTGTGAGCGCGTGAAATTTAGAAGAATCGCTGATCGATAAAAATTAGGAGAATTTTAATGGTTTCTTTTCATTTGAGTCCAAGATGCACATGAATAACTGCGAAACATTCAAAATTCAATTTATAGATAGCTTACTTTTTATTTAAATATTATATAGTCTTTTAGAGTATAATTGTTTAGAAAATTTATCAAGTTATCTTATAACACGTTCAAATTTTCTGAAGGAAAAATAGCTCGAAAAATAGTTTGGTCATGGGAAAAATTTTCGTCGAATTGTCGAAAAATTTCAGCTGCACTCTTAGAGTTTAGATTTATTCCTCATCTCTGATATTCAGTAGCCTCAATTTTTGAGATCACCTCAAGAACTTGATGTTAAAAACCTTCATGATCAAGTTCGTGGTTTTTTCCAAATCGAGAAGAATTTTGATATTACTAGAAAAATCAATTGTAAGAGTTTTTTGAAGTTTGACTTAATTTTGTCAATTATTTTTCACCGTTCTAACCTAAAAATGCTGCTTCCAATGGCGGTTTTAGGGTTCTCATGCATAATGAAAAATGATGATTACCCTGTGTGCTTGCAAGCTCATTTCCGAGGCGGAGGACTTATTTCCCTCGCTTCGCTCGAGAAATTAACTGTGCTATGACTCGAACTGAGCGCCGTACTCAAGGCAACAATGTACATCGAGAAGTACATACTATTCAGAAGTCTTTTTTGGGTCCAAACCAAATAAATGAAATGTGAAACAACCGCGTCTTTCGAGGCGGCACAGAGAAACTCTTGATGTATGTACGAGAAAGTATTTCGATACAAGGACGTAAAAACTTTCCCGTCGCACATATTAACTTGATTTAGAATTTTGAAAACTTTCATTTTAGTTAATTTTCCGTAGTTCAAAACTTATGACGGTCAAAAATTTTGCCGAATTCTCAACTTGATCTACAACTGAAAAATTTGATGCTTCGCCGATATCTAATATTTCTCATACTCCTCTCACATCAATTATGCTCCCAGTGAAGAATGTGCAGTTTCCGCCGAAAATACATCAGAAGCATAATAATTAACTCTAAAATAATTCAAATTCGTGTACCAAGTTGATAAAAGTATACTCACGAGCATGGGTATTCGGGAGTCCATCACATAAGCGGCGGTGGCGAGGCAACACCAAATTGGGAAAACCTCTCAAACATCGCTAGGCACGTCCGATGCTATGAGTATAGAATGCAAATCACACGCTAAAGCCATATATAAGCTGATGATGCTCGAAATGCTTCACGTATAATACTCCAACAGCATACACGGTGAGAATTTGAAAAATCACGAAAATCCAAAATCTCTTGCTAGACGATCTATGTTATACAAATGGACAAACTACTAAAAATTCTACAATACTATAGAATACGAGTAAACGATGAGCTCTCTACTGTCTATAGTCTATCATCATCCCCTTCTAGAGTTTCACCTACTTTATTTCTCGTAATGTTTGCGATGCATGGTGTATAAGTTCGGCCAAATATAAAAGGGAAAAAGTGAAACGAAAGCTGCGCCGTCACGTCGTTATATGAATACACCAAATCACTGTGTATGTGTATGCTCTAATAGGTTTGAGAATGAGAAGAAAAACGTGAGGATGCAACTCATTACGACAGATGTCCTCTCATCTAATCTCCTGAGCCTATACTCATGTTATGTCTAAACCATCCAAACGTAATAGTCTACAAGTATACAGAGATGTTTAATATCTGTGGGAAAAATTTAGTCTGCCGAATCACTAAAATCGAAAAGTTGAACGATTTTTTTCGAATCATGTGATGTAATAAACAGTGTTTTTTTTTTAAAGATATATGAGTGGAGGCTACAATTTACAATGTCAGTGTGTCAAGTTCGAGTAGCTGAAAGTAAATAAATCATTGTTTCGGGGCGAGATGAGATGAGAGTCTTTTGAAGAAGTGGAATTTAAAAATGTACTTGTATGACGTATACTTACACTTCATACGAGCTCATCCTCGCTCTCCGCGCATTTTGCAGAGTAAAGTGTATATGCGAGTACCAGCCTGGAGGAAAGATTTTTTTTATACTTTTATACTGTGATGCTAGTAACATGTTAAAAAGCAACTGGTGGTGGCGTTAACGAGCCACAGGTGTGTCTTTTACATCCTTTTGTTTCTCTCCTGCGCCAAATCTTTCATCCCTGTTCATACGATACTTGAGCTTGGCAGCGCTGAAAAATACGCGTAAATTACTCTACAAACATGCATAAATACTCTTGAATCGCTTCATTTTTGTCCCATTTTTCCGAGCATTTTTCCGGCAACATACATAATAAAGTGTAGTATCTATGTATAACTATCTAGAGCCTGTACGTGATTATTTTCCGCGATATTTGAAAATCATCAGGCGTAGTTTTGCACAATGCCAAATTTTAAAAAAATGAAAAAATTTCACGTCAACCTGCGAATGCTTAGAGTCGCACAAGGTTCCTGTAACTCTAAGTAGTTTTCGTTCTAAAGTAATTTATTTTGACGCGTGCCAGTAATCTCAAAAGAATTTGGCTCACTTTCAAAATATGTATGTACTCGAATCAACTTCAGAATGAGCTCAGCAAGATACGTGAATTTTCATCGCGGATGGGGATAAATACGCGTATGCCCTTCGAGAGATTTGAAGGATTCGAACATGGAATCCGATATCTCGAATGTGCCAGTTAAGGGTTCAAGTTGTTTCCATGATTTTACACTTCACATCAATGATGATAACAATCAAGTCCATCGGTTTTGATGTACAGTACCGATCATAAATTCTGGGACGGTAAACGCAATATCGCACCCTCCTTCGAAATATAGTGATATCTCGGACTCTGTGCGTCTTAGGGTAATTCTGAAAGAGGCATTCCAAAGAGCGAAAAATGCCAATTTTTCAGTGGTTTGAATGATTTTCATCGATTATTTCGAAGGTGCTAGATACCTGTCAAAAGATAGAAATTTACGAAAATTTTCGCTTTCCTAGTTTTGTTGCGAATAATGATACGACAATTCTGCGAACGGCAACTTGATGCTTTGTGTAGCTATCTTTTGATTATTTCTTTCGTTCCAATAATTGTGAAAACGGATACCTTGTCAAAATGCCCAAAATGATAGATAGTTTTTCAATGTTTTGGGTGTCATTTTTGGAAAAACCACCATTTTTATTACTTTGCTAGCTCATGCGTTCTCACGCGTGGAACGTAGAAAATAATCGAAAAGATAGCTGCACACAGCATGTTTTCTGCTCTACAAGATGCTGTTTGCGATATTTTCGTATCTTGATTTGCAAAAAAAGTGCAGGTGCGTCAATGAAAGTGAAAATTTTCGAAAATTTCCAACTTCTGACCAGCATCTAGTACCTTCAAGATAATCGATGAGAATCATCCAAACCGCTGAAAATTTAACATTTTTTCTGCTCTTTAAGATACATTTACAATCGAATTCCGATACAGATATTGAGATTCATCCAGTTCTACCGCGAAATTTTCAAATCAAAGTGGAACAAAAAAGGATAGAGGAAAAAATGTACCAGGATAGAACGAAAAAATAGTGGCACCGAATATCAATACTCAAAAAAGAATGACTCAGATTGAGCGATCGACATTATATTCCACGCATACGTTATTGTTTCGCAAAATTAAATTTCATTCATTATACATAAGACCTGCATTGTTTACAAACAATTCGCATTAATTTACCGAGTTCGAGAGGAATAATTCGCAACTGCACGCATACACGAACAAAATTCGCATATCGATCAATCCCTACATATATATAGAAATACGATGGAATAAACAAAATATACAGCGAGTCAGTCGAATTTTCTCAATATCCCTCTTCCCAGAATTCAGAATTCACAAAAGGACGGGGAATCGTGACGTCGATGATGCATAAAACATTATTTTGCTCAGACTCGTCCGTATATACCGAATGAAAATTAATTCTTATCAATTTCAAAGTCAGCCAAAAATTGTAAGGACCTGCTGAGCTGCACTAACTCGTATTCCGTCACGTATGTATGTACACACATGAAGGATCGATGATGAGGATCGAGATGTATCAAAGGTAGCCTCCCACTATGCAGATATCGGAAATGGACCAATATATCGATTAACAATATAAATACCTATGCATCAGACAGTCTGAAATCGAGTAAAAAACCGATCCCACAGACTCGCAAAGCATATGGCCTGCGGCTTTCGATCTCGGTTTTGCCTTTCGTTATATATATACGCCAATCTGACAATTTATCTTTTGAAGCTACACCACCCCACTACCACCACCATTACCAACTAACCAACACCATCACCTCTTTATTTGCAAAATGCAGGATATGAACATCTAGACGATTTCGGACAAGAAAGTAGCGTAAGCGTAATTCACTTCTTGTGTGTAGATTAAAATACGCTATTCTTTTTGGGACTTGTGATGTGTACAACCTATATACCTATATAGAAGGTGAGCATATGTGAAAAAGATGAAGAGTCTCCCACGCTCGAAATTATTATCGAGCAAGTGCTCGTTTGAATATAAATATGTATAATATGTATAATAATGTAATGTTGATCTCGCGCGCCGGCGCTTTGTATTGATTTATCCATTCAACGAAGATTATACGAAGCAAAGAGTATATAGCGTTAATGATCGGTGTGTATCTTAATGATATCGCATTTTTCATGCACATGAGATAGTGCGCCCTCCTCTTTATCCTTTTCGAGACAATATTAGCCTTGATATATAGAATTGCTATAGTACCCTATCAGAAAGGGTGAGCATTAAACGTTCTTCATGAGTATATATATATATATATATTTTTTTTTTTCCATTAACAATCGTTAGGTGAATGGGTCATGATAATACAATTAATTGAGCGGTTATTGAATATTTGATTTACAGATAGATCAGTTTTTATGTGAAAATAATGAATGAAAATGTAAAAAAAATTTCTAAAAGATTTTTTCATTAAACTTAGTGTGATTTTGATCTAACTATAACTTCGACACACAGGAAAACATTTTCTAATTAAAAAAAAAGTGTTTGTATCAAAAAAGAGCGAAAAACTTGATTGCCAGATCCTGGCACTTTGTAGATTTTTCATCTCTCCCAGTCGTGCAACAATAAATTTCGAAATATAGATCCTCTGGAATTTTGATATCCTTAAACGTCCAAGAAATTTTCTGAATTCTCCCAGACTTTTCCTTCAATCCAAATCAAACTTATCAACAATTCACTTTCATTTACGTACGTTCATTATTATCAACACCATGCAGGGTTGAACGAATTGTAATTTCAATCTGAACTAACTGAAAAGTATCTGCCAAAAACAAAATTCTCAATCAAAATTAAAATAAACCATAAAAAATGAATTCAAATCATGACGAATAATAGGTTGATTGAGTCAAACATTGATGTATTATATTATTGTTTATTAGAATTATCTAATATTCTGAAAACATATGAACATTTTGTACATGTATTTTTTTTAATCTCGAGGTACTTGTGTATGGCATATTCAAATACATATTTCACAACATGGCGAGTCGATTTAGTTGTTACGTGACCATCGATGTATGACCACGTTCAGAGTTCTTGTAGTTATTTTTTTTTATTATAAGATTTACCTGTATTCGTGGATGAATTCACTCGGAATTTTAGCGGCAGCCCTATTTTATTTATTATACATTCAAGTCATGAACGCCGATATTTGTGATTTTATACACTTTTCTTGATTTTATTTATTTTGATGCTCTCAAAGAAATAAGACATTTTGGAATCAATAATTTTATGACATCCTATCAGTACATCACGCTTTGCATACTCATTATTTGAATTCTTACTTAATTTTAATTCCATTGATCATCAAAATATAAAATAATTATTCATCAAATTTTCTCACTTAAAAGAGCTTCAACTGAGTAATCATTACTCAGGAAAGTTGTTGATTATAATCAACCATATCCCGAAGAATATGTAAAAAAGGCGACTCAAATTTTCGTCGACATAAAGAATATAAATTTCTTAGTACCACAAATGGGTTGAATCTACTCTCTGTCGCGTATAATTTTATTTCAAATTCAAAATTTAGTCAGATTTCAAATCTTTTTCAAGTTGTCTTTCAAAGAAAAAAAGCATGACGGAAGTATAAGAAATCCACTGTAAAAAATTATTCCGCAAATTCTGAGAATGAAATTGTAATCGTCGTTCATCAGACCCTCAATTGCAAGATACAAACTTCAATCGATAAACTTCAATTCAATGTTTGAAAACCATTACATACGATTTTTTATTGTAATTAACCATTTGTGCAATCCACCATAAATATTTGAATTTTCGATAATATTACCGATAATATTTCAAACTATTTTTTGATAGCTGAAGAAATTTGAGACAAGCGATTTTGTGAGAAATTATTGTGAGAAAAATTGAGATTGCGCCAATATTCTACTAAAAACCTTGTCCTTATGTGAAGTAAATCGTATGCTCATGCGTGTGAGCCAGATCATTTTTTTTCGAACGAAGTGATAAAATTGATCCTATACTTACGACAAATATGTATAAGATGATCTTATACCAGTTTGACACGTCCAGTCGCATTTTCACACAATCATGTGAACAATTATTTTCATATTGCTTCATTTTCTCAGTCAGATTTCGTAAAAAAATCCATCAAGAATTTCGAAGTTCATTGTAAGTTTCTTATAAATATCATAATGCCACAAAATGTACGAAGTAAATCGTTCTTTGCTCGATTTTTCTAAGTCATTTATATTCTACTAACTGTATAAGTATAATCAATTAAGGTAGTTTTCAATGCCCATGAGTTGAATCTTAGTGTAGTGGCCGGAAATTGCTGAGTGGATAATAATTGAATCTATAGCATTAGGAACAGCCTACTACAGAAATATTAATATCAGATGATGGAAAAATATTTCATAAATATCTGTTACTCAAAGAGTTTTTCAAAATATTATAAACTCTCATTATCATAATCATTTTGACGGATAATAACCTCTGTTTCGTATCATATCATTATTCAATATAATAGTGTTCAATTATTTGTTTATAAAAATCAATCGTGTTCATTATTACTTCACAGTCTCTTTGCAATTTTAAATTCATTGTCATTGGCTGAAGATATGATTGGATTGTTACTTTGAGAAGAATCGTCTATTGTTTCTCAAGTTATAATAACTGATGAATGGATTGAAAAAAAATTTGAAATCACTATTATGATTAATTGTATGCATGATTGCTTTTCGACGCAGAGTTTCATGATGCTATCTCTGATTGCAAAATTTTCTCCAATGACTTGTATAGTAACGTAAAAAAATATAGGGTGGTATTGTAATGGAGGATGGTATGGTAGGTAAAATTAGATAGAAAATTATAACAGGAATTAAGGTTTGAGAAATAAAATATATTTATAAAAACAAAATTAAACGCATATAAAATAATACAATCCGTAAATATGATACTTTCATGTAGCATAGAGTTCTTCATTCTTACGCAAATCTTTCATACACATTTTCAAAATTCTTCACTCACATTCATATCACTCGTTTGACATTCTTATTCTCGCTCTAATATAAATCGTAGTTATACAGGAACAGAAACCACGTTGTCATTATAAATGATCACTATCATCATACCGCCATCGAATTATCACTATTATCTTTTTTTTTTGCTCAACCGATATCATTCTCCTGATGTGCTATTACAAAAAATTGCATGGCACAGGTAAATATAATCAAAATTACAATGATTTTCACATCATTCATTCGTAAAATTGTATATAATCGAATCATCGTTGGCGTTATACCAAAAAATTTTTCTCCAATGTCTAAAATTTTTTCGACTTGCAAGAGACATATCAAATCGATCGATTTCAAGGGAAAATTTTCATTTGCATTTCACGGTTTCGTCGCGAGCTTTTTCGTACATATTTAAGGAAATATTAGCTCGAAATTCAAACGGCGAAACCGGGAGGATACAGAGAAAGGAATGTATACCTCGAAATCGTTCGGTGGCTCAAGTCGTATTATACACCGGAATTTCAAAGAATTTCCGTCAGCGCGTCATTTTTATTCGATCGCATTTATTAATATATCACTATTATGGAATCTCAATGGAATGCCCGTTTTCAGCACACAAAATTGCGAATCGCTTGCGATCCATTTTTTTCCTCGCCGATTTATCTTATATATAGTAACCACATACTTTCGTGCAATAGCTAACGAAAGATGTACTTTTCTATATAAATGTAATCAGTTTCGGATGAATGCCCAAATGGATTTATGAATTTCACTCATAGTCATTTTTGATCTCGCGTAAATATTTAGATTTGTAAGAAAAAAAATTTTACTTTACGCTCTAACAATGATATGGAATGAAACATGCTATTTAGTGATACATTTACCGTCTTGTTTTTGCTTTTGTTGATGTTCGTGTGTATTCCGATTTTCTCACTCGTGCTCATACTTATTTATTTTACAAAATGAGTATACAGTAATACTGTTTGATATGTCACTGAACGTTAGAGCTTGATACTAAGCTCAATGAAAATCTTCTACAAAATTTTTTGAACAATTGCAGAATTTCGAATTTTTTTGAATTTTCGTATCTTATTCAAATTGACATAGTGTGACACCTTCCGATAGCCAGATCATGATTTCCGCGATTGAGTAAGAAAAAAATGATTCTTATGCTCATTGAGCTGCACAATGATTGGATCAGATCACTCATATTTCAGATATTTGATTATCACGATAGTTATTGCATTGATTTTCATGTGCATTCTTAACTGTTTCAGCCAAGTTATCCAACGTCCTCATATATTTTTGAACTTTTGAGGTAGTCTGTTCTGAGTTTTTCCCTATTACTTCGTTTTCACTGTTATACTTTCATTTACAAAAAAAAAAAAAAAAAAAATGAATTCCATAAGCTGAATCTGTTGACGGTGAAAATCATTTTGGCTTATTCGCGAGATACAAAGAGTAAAAGTCAGAGAAATTGGAAGTGATCCCTGTCCAAATCAAGTTCGTCTAAAAAAACCCAGCAGGAAGTCTCAATTTCAAGATCCAAATTTTTGCCTCAATTTCATACTCGTATCAAGAAACTTACAAGTCGACATGGGCATGAAATTCGAGCATCAAAATGTCTAGTCAAGTCTTCGGAAATTTAATTTCATAGCAATTTTGTTGGCAAAATTTGCTCATTATACTCAATAGCTAAATGCCTTCTACGCTAACTTGGCGAAATTATTAGTGACTGTCCGAATTTTCTGTTTCAAGATCAAAAATTCTGCAGTCATTGCGTCGAATTGCAATATGAAAAAAACATGTCTATAACGCTTTCTATAGCATGCGTTACAGCAAATACAGAATCTCGTGAAAATTTCAGCATGATTAAAATAATTAGCTCGACTATCAAAATTCAACCAAGTTCTACGCATTCTAAAATGCTGAAATAACAAAATTTCAAAGAGATTCTTCCTTCATTGCAACTCCTAAACAATAATTTTCAAGACGAGAATACATCACGATCTAAAAATTGTGAAGACCTAATCAAAAAAATGCGTATCATCGAATCAACATTCAAACTCAACTTCCGACTTCATGATCTAAAAGAAAAAAAAAAAAAAAAAATTCAAATCAACCTCAGAATAGCCACAAATATTTCATGGCACAATTCATATGTACAACAATTCTTCGCAATCAGTTAAAAAAAATTCATCTCTGCAATTTATGTCTAAGATCATTCACGTCAACGATTTATCACTACACTCATCGTATGACTATTGCTACCTAAACTCGTAAATCTATCAAATATTTTGTACAATTTATAAGCTTCGAAGTTGACGTATCATCAGTAACTCTCGTGGTCACGCACACAGCTTATTATCAATAAAATTTTCCAATATCCGCTTTGGCACAGCGTTGCGCAACACACATCAGCGCTCATCCTGTGGCAGAAAAAAAAAGAAATACCGAACGCTCGCGACAATGGACAACACGATCGATTTGGGAATTTTGTCAAATATTTACAAAAATTGTGTCCTTGGCTTATATCGACTACACGATTTTCGTACCTGTTTACTTCGCGTGGCTCGAAGAAGAGTCACTATCACTAAGAGATAGACACACAAAAATCTCACGCTCGAAGGTGTAGCTTGTGGTTGTTGGCCTTCCTCTTGTGCGTTTCGACGTGTTTCATCATATGGTCCTTTCTGATGAAACCTTTGCCACAATTATCACAGGCGTACGGCTTTTCGCCGGTATGGAGGCACAAATGCCGCCTCAGATCAGTTTTGTGGTTGAACTGCTTTGGGCAAATCTCGCACTTGTATGGTTTCTCACCGGCGTGTTTCTGCAGGTGCTCAGCATGTAGGTATTCAAGGGGGAACCTTTTACCGCATTGACCGCACTTGAACGGCTTGTCACCCGAGTGGAAGCTCTTGTTATGTTGCGTCAGATAGCAAGCTTTGTTAAACATTTTATCGCACTCTATGCACTTGTGCAAACCATTTTCAGATATGTAGTTTGATCCCGTACTCGTGACCTGATTATCTTTGGTCGTAGCCGGGGCAGCAGACGGTTTTCTCCCTCTGGGTTTCTTCACCGGCATTTGGATGATTTTGTTCGTGTTGAGCTCACCTTTTGCTGGTAGATTGTTGTTGGTTTCACGCAGAGACGACTGCTGCTGTTGTTCGTTGCTAGAGGCGTTGATCGACTGAGGCGCCCCCTGAGTCAGCTGATGATGCATCGTCTGCTGGCCGGCGTTGGCAGATTGTGACAGATTATAAATGTCATATCGTTGAGGCTGTTGTTGTTGTTGTTGTTGGTGGTACAAATCGTAGCCTGGTGGTGGCTGGAAGGGTGACTTTGAGTCTGGAGGAGGCATGTTCTCCTCGGGACTGAGCCCCCCCACGTTAGCGGCCGGATGACTTTGGCCCGCTATGAACCCGTTGGCAACGCCACCGAACTGCATAAAGCTCGGTAGCATCTTCTGTTGCGGATGTTGGTATTGCTGGTGGTGGTTGCTGAAGGTGCCGAATCCGGGTAGCATCTCCTGCTGATCGGCATGATCGGCGCTGCTTGGATTACCAGTAGTTGTTAGCGTGTTGGTAATAGACTCCAGCAGGCCCAGGGTGCTGGTAATAGCTGTAACGTGGGGGGGCAAGGCGTTTGGGTACGGCTGATGAGGCATCGTAGTACCCCCCATCATGTGACCCGATGGTGGTGGAGAAGGACCCATCTGACCCATGAGGCCGCCCCCCGGACCCATTGTGGTGGGTGAAGGTGAGTTCATGGGATGCTGTTGGTGGTGGTGGGGGTGGTGGTTGTTGGTGGTGCTGCTGGGGCCCATTGGCGTAGGCGAACTCATGTGGCCCGGATGAGGTGATTGATGCATGGGTGACATGGGCGAACTCATGGGATGGTGCACCCCCGATCCGATTTGTGATGGCGAACCCATTGGGAGGTGGTGCTGACCCGGCAAATCCATTTGTTGTTGTTGTTGCTGCTGCTGATGGTGGTGGTGGGGGTGGGATAGGTGCCCCGGTTGCTGCTGCTGGTGAAGCTGAGAGCCCATTGGGGATGTGGCCGGAGCAGAAGCGTGGTACAGCAGGTTGGACGCCAGGATTGTTTGCATAGGCTGCTGCTGTTGCGATTGGAGTACCTCCTGTTTGATGTGCAAAGCCTCGTTGCTGCTGTTGGAATTGTTGCTGCTGCTGTTGCTGTTGTTGCCGTTGCTGCTGCTGTTGAACATGGGAGTGGAGTTGGTGGGCGTGTGTAGCAGGCCCCTCGTTGCCTCGCCCGAGGGACCTGCCATCAAGTTTGGGGGACTGCTAGAAGAGGGTAATTCTGGTGATGTCCGACTTGTAGCGCCACGTCCAGTACCTGGATTGGCATCCCTGGCTGGATGATGATGCGCGCTGATTGGCTGATTAGCAGGATCGGGCTGGTTGCTCTGCTTTACGGCGTTTTTGTGTAGCGTCGTATTGTAGTGCCTCTTCAAATGCCCTGAACTCGTGAACCACTTGTTGCACGCGGTGCAGTTGTACGTCTTCGGTCTTCGCGCTTCGTTACTCTTCCACGACTGGTTACCGTTTATCGGTGGTGGCTTTGGATTTTGCTGCATTAAACCGGCTGGACCCATTGGCATAACTGGTATGCTCTGAGTGCTCGTTATGATGGGCGAACCGGGAAGACGGGGTGATTCGACTGGTGGCATGTGTTGCTGTTGGGGTGGCACTGGACCTGGTACTACTACAGCTGGTGGTGGTTGTAGCTGACCCCTCATGAACTGGTCGGGAATGCTTGGCGATACACTCTCCATGGGGTTCATCGAGGGCGGGCCCGTGTGGTATTCGTGCGATTGGGTCACTGGCGCCCAGCTCAGCATTGAGTTCACTGAATGTGACCCTCCTCTTTGCTGCTGCTGCTGTTGTTGTTGTTGTTGGTGCTGTTGCTGCTGAATCACCTGCTGCTGCATCTGCAGGTGCATCTCTTGTTGGTGTTGCTGCTGGATTCTCATGAACTCTTCTTCGTATCTATTTTAGAGAAACACAAAAAAACCATGGCGTTTCAAAACACGGAACGACTAATTATTGATTTTATAATTTCTAAAGTCAAGCGCAATTTCTTCCGAAATGGTTGATTCTTGAATATTTAAAATGTTGTGAGGCAATATAAAAAAAAAAGAAAAACCGAGTATGGTGGTTGATTAGGATCAATGGATTGATACATAATCCAAAATTTTGGAAAATGAAATCACATGGGTTTGTCAAGATTCGGAGATGATTGGATTGCATTCGCAGGATTTGCTGAGAGTGCTGACCTTTTTTAAGAAACACGAATCAAATAACTTGTTGTAAGTCATAAGAAAGTGAAATCAGAAAAATGATAGAAATCCCTGCGTTAGAAGAAAAAACTAGCGAATTCAAAAAAATTGAGTTCGTTGCATTCTGATTTCTGGAAGAGTTTTATAAACGCTCGTATCAGGTTTCCAAAAATCATAAGTGAACTCCCAAAATTTGATACAAAATCAGAGTGATTCCTGAATCCTCACTGTTACTTCATCGGTTTTATACCGCATTTATATCTTAGATTTTTCGTGATGCACGAGATGGAAGAACGAAATTTTGGTAAAAATCGTTTTTGAAAAATTGTGCCCGACTGTTCAGATTGAACTTGAAGGAATAATTTGATTTTGATGTTCGCGTGTGAAATTGCAATCAGGAGAAAATGATCCAATTAAAAATGTGTTGCGAGTCTAGACGTATGACATTCACAGTTTGATTTGCAGAATATTCATCACTGGCTTAAAATTTCTATGAATGTTTTATCGGACGATATGATAAAAAATCGCGATTGATCATCGAAAATTGTGACAAACAATAAATTTTCTCGTGATAAAATTATGGCTGATTGAAATGCAGTCCGGTAAATGCAAGCTACTGTTCACGCTATGCGTTTGAGGAAGAAATTTGCGAATCGACATTCAACTGACCTAGAATACTTTGCCGTTTAGCAAACTGAGTAACCTTCCGTCCCCTGAATGCGAATTTTAAATTACGAATGTGCAAATAATTTGCAAACGAATGGTCTCATTGAACCACCATTATACTCAAAATATCGTCGCGTGCACACAGAAAAAAACTCCATCAAAACTATCCCAATCTAATTCATTACTCTGACAAGGTCTAAAATATTGAATGCAAAAAAAATTTGTCTAACCTGTGTGTTTGAACCTTGTGCGAATCGAGATCAAGAATCTCGGCTTGCTCTTCTGGCTCCTGTTTTGGTTCTTTCATCCCCGTCGAAAAATCATAACCCGGCTGATGAGCTTGGCTCGTCGGTGATGCGTGTTGCAACTGTTGCTGCTGCTGCTGTTGCGTCTGCGCTTGACTTTGCTGCTGTGATTGCGTAACAACTTGCTGCTGCTGCTGCTGTGATGGGCTTGCAGCAGCCAACTGTTGATACTGAGCCGTTTGAGCTTGCGACTGCGTGGGTTGTTGGAAAGCACTTGAACTGTTGCACGTTATAATAGGTGAACTTGCAGGATGAGCAGATCTCGCGTGTTCACTCAGTAGAGCTAAATCTTCATAAACTGCTCCACATTTGTCACACTGAAGTGGTGGACTTCTTGGTGATGTTGAACTAACTGAATTAGTTCTTTGCTGTTGATTACTACCATCTTGATTTCCACTATTAAACATTTGTGATGGATGTTGATACGGATGATACCTGTGTTGATAACTTGATCTACTCGTATTGGTTTCTGTATCGGTTCGTTCCGGTGAAAAATGATGAGGTAAAATGTAGTGCGTTTGTTCACCATGTTGTTGTTGTTGTTGTTGTTGAGATAACATGTACTGTTGTTGTTGATCGGCGTACATGGAAGAACCATAGTGATGATGAACAAAATTGTGGGTTGATGTGGGTCCTTCCGACGGTGGTCTAGATTGATTATTCGTTGTTGAAGATTCACTAGAATCAGCTGGAGCACTAACGCTTTCACGTTTCACTTGAACGCTACCTGGTTTATTAACGTTGTTATTGTTGTTACTTTCAGCATCGGTTGAATTTGTATGTTGCTGCTGAGATTGTGACTGACTTGATTGACTTGCCCAACGTGACATTAGAGCCTCTTGATGATATTGTAAATGCACTTCGAGGCTGCTACTACTATCAAAATTTAATCCGCACTCTTTACAACAGAGTTTATCACTTGAAGTTGACGAACTCGTTGATCCGGTATTACTACCGGTAGAAGTTGAAAATTGTTGCTGCTGTTGCTGCTGAGGGTGGTGATGCTGCTCGACCACACTAGCCATCTCGCTCATAATATTTTTAAAAATTGTCTATCGAGATGAAAATTAAAAATTTTCTTGATGATGCCTATTAGATATAGTATCGATCACTCGCGCACAGGTAGACACTTTTTTTCTGAGGTAATCGATTTTTTGGATGCGCGTATTACGAGCACCTGACGTTACCGATTTTATCGTAGATTTAAAAGTTATTTTACTGATGGTGATGCTGCTGCTGCTGCAACATTAGTCGTCGTTCTTCAGTTTGCTTCAAAATTTTAAAATTTTGAAATTTTGAAAAAAAGAAAACAAACTAAAATAAGGGCCGAAAAGAAAAGGAAGACGTGGTCTTCTATTCGCCCTCGTCACATGTTGTTTCGATTGTTCGTTGCGTTCACCACTTTAAAGATGTAAAAAAAAAATCGGTACCTCGGCGCTGGAGCGCCTATCCTCCGATTTTTTTTGCTATTTTCACAGCCACCTTTTGCTCCGATTTCTGTCACGATGTCAATAATTTTCTTCTGCTTAACACTGTTGGTGCTCCAAAACTGGAGCACATGATCACCAAATACAACAATAGCTAAATACTATTGCGGTCAGCGACGACGACGCTTTCGAGCTTTCATTGACACAGTAATCGTTTAAAAATCGGTAAAAAAAAATCGGTTTAGCAGATATTGTGGTCCGCTATTGAAAGAAAACGGTCAAAAATTTTAAAATAGCAAATGTTTCGTCGTTTCGGGTCTATTGATGATGCACACTAATAATGAGCAAAATCGCGACGGGCTCTTATTTCGTAAATATATCAGAGATGCGCGTTGCCCGAGTGACGGCACTGCTCTAACCGTTTGGCATTCCGCCGGAGACACGGAGCAGTAGTAGTATACACAGAGTTTGCTTTCTATCTCTCTCACTCTCCAATATAAGTGGAGCCTGGAGTCTCTGAGAGAGCCAAGGAGCTACGAGCGCCCCACTACTCGGATACTTTGGGGCCACCCCTCCTTGACCCCTCTTTCTCCTAAGGCTTCCTTCACTCCTCCCCCTTTATATAGAAATACTGTATACAGTCTCGCAGCATCCCCTACCTTTAGAGGCATTTTACCCCACTCGATGTTGCTTCATAGTAGACGCGGGCAACATCAGTATATGTATATAGGGTTTTACTGACTTGCAGAAATGTATGTGTGTGCATGAGTTTGAGAGTGAGAAAGAGAGGTGACCAACCAAATTTTAGAATTTTCTGTCTCTGTCTTGTAAATATACGATAGTCTCCGTATATACGCGTCGCTCTTTCTTCTTCCTGATTCTTCTTCTGCTTATCTGAATTTTTCTCCAGCCAACTTTGCTTTAGGGGGGCAATTCCACCCCCGCATATAGATAGTCAGTGACCACCACTACTTTTTAGAATACATATGTATGTGTGTCCAAGAGCGCTTCTTCGTTTTAAAGCTTGAATCTTGAATTTCCCGCGCGCTCGCGTCAGACGATTGGACGCCCTCGCCGCCGAGCTTTTGCCACCCTTCGATTCTATACTCGTCGTATACTGTTATTCGAGTGTCCGAGTCTTTCCACCCCCTCAGTGGATAAAATTCTTACGAGCTAGTTCGTGGAAGAATATTTGCGTAAACAGTGGGAGATCTTTGAAAGTTGTTCCAGAAGGGCTGTATAGAATTTTTTTTTTCAGAAGTAAATCTTACGATGAGTAAGATCGTCAATTTCAGGTGTTGAATTGATAAAAGTTACCGAACTTGATGCACTAGGTGGAGATCACCGTAATGCAGCAGCCGAAATTCAGAAGTATATTTACCGATCATTGCCGATCTTGCGGGGTCGGTGTCATTCTGAACGCGGAGAAGTTCTTGAAATAACTAACATATTAATTTTTGGCTAGAATTTCGCATATTTTTCGGTTCTAGAACAAATTATCTTTCCTTGGTCACCAAATCTTTTAAGTATTTTTGTTCACTTTACATAGCGAAGAGCTCATGAAGGTTTCATCTCCAAAAAATAGTATATCATTGCTGTGGGCCTGTACACTCAGTCCGGGGACTAGAACAATTCATTTCCCTCACTTCGCTCGGGATTTAGGTCCTCCACGCCCAAGCCGAAATGAGCCTACGAGCATAGGGCTATTACGATTTTTCACCATGAAAACTCCGAAACCGCGTTCGGGATTGGAAGCGGTATTTTTAGGTTAGAATGAGGAAAATGGCGTTTTTAGAAGACCAACGACTTAAATAAACGTTTTTTCATTTGTTGTATACTCATAAATGAAAAATATAACATACCATTGAAATCTGAGCTACCTCATCATCATAGACAAATAATTTCACAAACAATGGTGACCAAGATGGTGACAGAATATCTTGGAATTCACAAAAAAATTTCAGTGCACAAGTGAAATAATTATCCCAAGTCTGGGTAGTGGGGTAAGGCCGATCGTAGCGCGATTTTCATCACGAATTATACGCCTATCTAGACGAAAAGGAAGAGTGGGGATGAAACCCCGTGTGTTTAAATATTTCAACCCCTTGCGAGTAAACCGTGCGAGAGAGGGGGAAGACTGTACAGGACGATTTTCAATTTTTGCTCCCCTCCGACCGAATCTAGATATACATTCTATATGTTTTATAACACTTACATACATATATAGACACACGGTAGAGCCGTATATGCGGAAGCTCATGAAGCGCGAAACGAGCATCACTTTGCGAAAATGAGATTCGTTTAGGGTGGCTCGATCTTTCTCTGAATCTACCAAACGTTTGCACGATAAAATATATATATATCGTCTGCCGTAAGCGGCGTTATTTCTTAGGCCAAAGTAAGTGATTCAATTGGCCCTATATATAGATTCTATTCTATATACTCTAGCGAACACTTCCAAGTTTGAGACAGTCACATTAATCAAGGCGACGATCGCCAATCTGGTGCTTGTCTAGCTGCTGCGGAAGAATGAGAAGATTTTCGATAGCGATCGATCTCGTAAAGTAGACTGATGCTGTGATGACTCACTTATTTGCCGTGAGACTCATTTAGAGAAGATTTTCTCCATCAATGACGATTTGATCTGCAGGAATGCATAAGATAAAATAAAAGTACGTACAATGGGCTTGGGTTTTTTTTTTATTAAAAAGATTCCATGCAGGTGTTTTCTTTAGATAACGATATTTTCGAAGAAATTTTAGCTTGGAATCGGACTGAAAAATGTGAAATTTTCTTTTCTTTCTTGTAGAATGCACAAAAATAGATATTTCGTCTAGATATGAGGTGTTTGCTAAAGTACTTAGAGTACACATTAAGTGTAGCGTATCGATTCGTATCAAGCCAGATCATACAAATTTTGAAATAGCCAAAACAGCTCATCACCTTAAAATCTTTATCCTGTGCATACTTTTACCGATCTCTGCTATATAGCTGGGATATCTTCGCATCGTGCTAAAAAATGTTCTTTGCACACTAAAAAAAGAAAAGCATTGAAAATAAAGAACAATACCAGTGAATGTAAGGAGATTACCAATCAAGATTTGAAAGTCGATTTGAAATTGAGCGGTGTGGTTACCGAACAATCGATGATAATCCTCGTTCTGCGGTAAATATACTTTTACTCTCTGAATTATGTATATACGTATGAATCAGAAGAAAAAAAAATATAACGAGTGTAGTTCATGCAAAATGTCCAAATATTTGTATAACCTTGAATATGTAGCCCGTTGCTTATCAAGCAAATGGCTATCTGTGAGATTTATACATACAAGTGTAAACTTCGGAATCTTGGCATACATGCTAGAAAAAGTAAAACGAGCGGCTTTACAGAGGTTCCCCTTGTAAACAAATATACATAAAGATACTCTTGTATACCGGTGGGTATCTATCAGCAATAAAGACTAATCAGCAACCAAGTTGATATTCTAATGCGAGGAAAACAAGCATTCAACTTTGAAAATTTACTCATCATTTTTTTTTAATTTCTCACGATTCTGATTTTGCTTTTACTAAAGATGATATTAGCTCATTCAGATTTGTGAAATGTGCAAATATTTTAAAATCGAGATGAGTACCAACAGCAAACTCAATATTTTTTACAAAATTGAATGTATTGAGCAGATGATGCATCAGTAGCGTGATTGATTGGAATGGTTCATTGTGTAAAAATGATAATGGCGCAAAAGCACCCTACCATTATTTTTTTGTGCATCTGGTTAGACAAAGGCGCGCTTGCTTTGTGCCTCAGTGAAATGATGTGGAAAATTATTATTGATTTTTTCGTCGGAAAAGTCAGTTTATCATCTCAAAATTTGCACTTGAAATTTTGAATGAGACTATTTCAGATCAGACATCTATGACACGTACCCAAAAATTCCGCGAAAACCGCTCAAACGCATGGCATGCTATGGTATTCCATAACTTTTTCGTTATATTCTTGATCATAATTATATCTTTTGTAAAAAAAATGGTTGATCTCGATGCATGGATGTAAGAATTGGATTTCGTATTCCACGATGCGGAAGAACATGCTATGCTATTTTTTGGATACACTGTGCGTAAACGTGTACTTTGGGCAGAGTTTGTTGATTTTCACTCACAGTTTATCAGAAAGGATTGTTCGATACACGAGAGTGAAACCTATATTTTGCCTCCTCGTGATAATTTTCATCCTCACCTGTGGCTCAGACCAAAAAACCATCGCTCAGAAGCGAACTAAAGTTTCTAAGCCTTTGTGTATTGAAATAGGCTATTTTGACAAGCTGAGAATAAAATTCAAAAATTAGTGAGAAAAGGCGAGGAAAATTATACGCTTTCGCACAGTGGGCCAAAAAATAACAAAAACGCATATCAATGAACCAACGAATGAGACCGTAAAATATGAATTGAGACCTAATTTAACTAATTAAATGGGAAGTTCAAAGATAAGAGGGCCCATGACCCTTTCGTGAGATTTGCGAAAATCTGATTCTTGCAGAAAGTTTCACTCGCACTGACAGAAAATGATTCTTCTCAGGAACGCTCCCTAGCTCCAAAACGACCAAAACCTCGTCCAAAACAGCGATGTGGTTGATTTCATATCTACATCAAACTAATTTGACCGCAAGATGGCGCCACGATCACTGTTTTGAGGCTGGGGAGCGCCCGTAAGTATTCAGCTGATTATCCAGTCACGACTGGCAACGTATTTCTTCATTTATGGGATTTAACATTGCGTCGCCGTCGCAGCGAACGTGTTAAAAATTCAGAGAAAATTTCCTGGCATAGGTAAAGTCGCCAGTGGGGGAACAAAAAATGAGTCCTAATCAGTAATTTACATTTCTTTGATAAGATTTGAGTTTCTCGCGAATCGGAAGTAGCGTATCTTACAGAGATACTCTTTCTGTATATTTTAGAAAAAGGTACACTTCGGTTGCTTGGAAATTACAATAAGAGTAATTGAATGTTCACGAAAACGAATCCTACGAACTCGGTGCCCTCATTGGAACGCGAATCTTGACGCGAATAGTCTCCTTTAGTGGAACAGCGCTTATTGGAGTCATGCTGAGACTATTTTGCTGATAATTAGTGGTCAAATTGTGTTGGTCTGTATGAAATATATGACACGTAATCGAATAAAATCGATTCCCATTTTAATTTTTCATACAGAACAAATATAAGGTCTGTTACAGTCGAGTTGGTTTCATCGTTGAGTAAGCGTTCTCAAGTGGAACAGCCTCTAAGGGTTGTTTATAAGCTCATACTTTTCATGATTTTTTTTCTTGATTTATGATATTTCTGCTGGCGTTGCAAGGCATCAATTTGAAATATATCGTATCACACAACAATGTGAAATTTTTACATCGTTGATGTATTGAAATTTCGTGGATAAAAATCCATGTCAACTTTGTGTTCTACTATAGGCGCCCAACTAGCCGTGTTCCACTACTAGCACTTTTACCTTATGAGACATTTGATATCTGCATTGGAATTGTTGAGTATCCAAAGTTTTTGTATAGAAACAATAATGCGAGGGCAGTAGACACTTAGCATCGAAATGGAATCGGAAAAACAGCTCCAGCTCGAGCTCCAGAGACAGCTTACAGGATGTGCACAGTAATTTCCATACCAAGGCTCTATACAGCGATCTCGTGTATCCACACATCTCAAGCTACAACGCAGATATATATGTAAAAATGACCACAGGGCTATACGTATTATAAAAGGGGAAGAAAGAACCCAACAGACGCTGGAGACTCTAGATACGTGTTGGATTTGGATAACGCCAACTTGGCAAAGGGGAGGTTATGTGCTAAGGGGAAGAAATCACACACCGCTACTTTTCCATGCAAATCCTACATGTTGACCACTATAGCTTGAATCCCTTGAGAGGGTGAGCTTGCAAGCTCAGAAAAAAAGCTTAAGGTATATAATCCGCGATATCGCACAATTATTCTCGTGCCAGTGGATTTTATATACCTTTTTCCATGACTACGCGAGGTTATGTGTATTACATAGGCTTGTATAGGGGATTCGAATTGTTCGCGGCTATTAGGATATATACTACGAGAGGTAGAGTATAAGCTTTGCTCGTTAAGATGGGATTCGAGCTTTTTATGTGCGTGAAATCGTATGTATAATGGAACTCTTGATATTTATAATGATGTCCGTGTACTATCAGCCATATAACAACTCCTTTTTAACATGGGTGGGTAAAAAAAAATTCGAGATCTATACTTGGTCTCATGAAAACTTATCTCAATTGGAGAATCACCAGAAAAGATTTTTGGTCGCAAGCTCTGCAACACCAAAAAGATATTTATTCAAAATCAAGATGCAAAAGAATATGAATTTCTGAGTTTCTATAGGTAAAATCCGGTGAAATCCTCAGAGTGGACGTGTTCAAGATTGAAGGATTCAAAAATTTATTCTTCCCACCCGAGCCAAAGGCAAATACACTTTTTGTTGTCGATGAAAGCACGAGTAGAAACTTTTCGGCTAAACTAATACTCACTGATTCTTCAGTGAGAGTACGGTCATGTGTTAGTGAATAAGTATTCCTGTGTGTGTGTGTGTTTTTGTGAGTGTATGTTGGCGAGTTGACCGAGACTCTGATGCTCTGGTGCTGCATCCAGAGGTGCGATTTCTCATGCGATAGGGACGCGAATAAGAAATGCAAGTCAGAGACGGCGAGAATTTGCGCGCACGTGTCAGGAGCGAGAGAGAGGATATATAAAAGGAAAAAGGAGGAGTAGCAGCAGCAGCAGCATCCTTGGATCTTTGATTCTCCTCGAATTGGAAATCCTTGGACACTGCCGATGCCACGAAAGCTGAAACCATTCAAGCTTTCTATATATAACTGAAGATTGTATGCATGTATATATGTTGAGCACCAAATCAATACGACTCGATTTGTCCAGGCTATACGTACAGTCGTCATTGTCGTCGGTTTTCTTTCACACTTTTCTCGAATGGCAGGGCAAATATAGAAGAGTGAATCGAATATGAATTTGAACGGATAATACACATAGGCTGGTGGAGAATTTCAGATTGATCATAGGTCTCTAGTGACGTCCATGATTTGAATTGATTGTGGTGGATTTTTTTGGAGAAATTGTCGTTTCCTGGGGCTCACATTAAAATTCTATATGCGCCTCACAATCAATGGATGAATTGACTCAAATTTACGTACTTCAAAAAGTCACCATTAATTAAATTTTCACGTTTTTTTGCTATTCGACTATTGGGGTTATTCACTCTCTCGATACCGCTCCTTCATCAGCTTGTAAATGTTTTTTTTATAATTCAGAGGTCCATGAAATACGTAAGCAACTCAGAAATGATGTTTGTAGAATAATGGGTAACGATCAATTAACGAGTCAATTCATGTTATTGAGAAGAGTTTCCTTAAAAAGTTCCGAAAGATGGCGTACTGTCAATCAGTGAATCGATCAGTTAGTTCCACCCATCACCTACACAGCCATGTGATGTATTATGGCCAAATCAGACCGAGTTAGACCGAATTAGACCGATTGTAACCGAACTAGATCGAATTCTCGAATTAGGCTAAACTAGACCAAACTAGATCGAATCGGACCGAGTTCGACCGAATTAGACTGAATTAGACCGAACCATGCCAAACTAGACCGAATTAGACCGATTTTAACCGAACTAGATTAAACTAGATCAAATTCTCGAATTAGACCGAACTAGACCGAATTAGACCGAGTTGGACCAAATTAGACTGAATTAGACGAACCATACCGAACCTTACCGAACTAGGCCGAGTTAGACCGAATTAGACCGAATTAGACCGATCCCAACCGAACTAGACCGAATTAAACCGGACCAGGCCACATTTTGACTAAACTGGGTCGGGATTCTTTAGTGCTGTGCTAGTGCGGTATTCGTGCGGTACCTGTGCGGTACTCGCAGTACTAGCAGTATAAGCGGTGTTAAGGCCAGTCCGTAGTTCTTACACTTGCTCACTACTCCATAGATGGCGCCAAGGTGATTTGCATTGCGTAATTCCAACAATAGTTCATTTTTAAAAAGTTGCAAACACTTTTTGGACCAAATCATTGAGTCAGCGCGCTTCCCAATGGAATTTTCAATCGTTTGAGCTTTGTTGCGTCTCAAAAGTCGTGATATATTTTGCGAGATTTGGAAAATGGCAATCGTGCATGACAGTGTGGTTCCTACGATGAGGCAGCCCAGCTCAAGATTGCAGATTTTCAAATCCTGCAAAATATATCGCGAATTTTGAGACGCAACAAAGCTCAAATGATTGGAAATTTCATTAGGAAGCTCGCTGACTCAATGATTTGATCCGAAAAGTGTTTGCAATTATTTAATAATTAGGTATTGTTTGAAAAGCTGCATGTACGCCGGTGTGTGTCTGGTTGCGGTATTGCGGGGACTACGGACTGGACCCGGAGTCCCTGCAGAACTGCAACCAGACACGCACCAGCGTACTTTCAGGTTGCGGCTGCATGCAATGACTCTGAGAGCGGAATTATTTTTATACGCTTTTATTGGTATTGAATGTGTTACTCAGATAGTAGGCCACCCGAGAAATCTCATAACACGATACCTTGCAAAGTTTCGTGGCATTTTGGTCATTAGGAATCAAGAAAAACTTGAAGGCAATATTTTGGTGGGACAGAGGGCGTATTTGCCCCATTCCTCAAGAACAAAATAGTTTTGGCCAATATCAGATAAAAGGTTACCTGTGGATTGAAATTTCCTGTCGAATGAGCCCCGATACGCGCGAAAATTCTGAATCTAGCTCACAAAAAACTTGAAATAGTGAGAGCATTGACCAGGATACCTAGCCCAGCAATTCGAAGAGCTACGAATTTTTCGAGATATCGGAAGAATTTCCGGATGTGGAAAAACTCATTCGATAGAAAATACTATGGTGTTTCACTTGCCATATCTCGTTTGGGTCGGAAATGTGAGGTTGAAATACTATGAGGCAAAAAATCGGTTCATAATCTCCCATCGCACATGCAGTTAGGGTCCCTATAATTTATGGGTCCAGACAAGAGGGGGGGGGGAGGAGGTGCGCAGCCGCCATATTTAGCGAGCTACACGTACACGGGCGCACCGGTGTGTGCACACTCACACAGATGCATCCCCATCTGAAAAGCACGGGATCGCTGAATATGGCGGAGCCAATCAGAAGAATTACCCCCTCCCCGCCCCCTGTCTAGACCCGTTAATTATAGGGACCCTAATGCAGTGCAATCAAAGCGCCATCTATCGGGCAAAATATCCGAATCCTCTCCGGGCTAGCGTTAACGGTCCTAGTGGTACTAATGCGGTTCTAGCAGTCCTAGCGGCAGTAGTACTGTACTAGGCCCGTGCTAGTATCGAACTAGACCGCACTAGAGCAAACTAGACCGACGAGACCAAACCATTTATCCATGCACTCATCCACTCTATTACCACCTACCCAACTACCCATCGACCATCCATGACTTACACGACCACCCGTCATCGAGCGCCCGTCATACTTCACCCCTTCTACGTAGGCAACCCGATACGCGGGATGCGGACGGAGAAATGTTAGAAATGTTCGGAAATTTTAGCTGAGCGTTTGATCATTGTAATTTTCTCTTAGTTTCTCATTTGACTCTTCATTCAACGTTTTGTTTTAGTTTGAATGATAGTACTGAGAAATGAAGAACTCTGATCAATATTCCAGATGGTAATATTTGGCATTCATCAAGAATTGAGGTAGTCAGTGAATGGTTGCAAAAGGTTCTCGAAAATTCCCAGCTTTTTACAGAATATTTGGTTTCTTCATCTGAAAAACTATCGAACCCCGAGAATTCCCTGGAAAAATCCAATTGATGTTTGAAAATGTGAATAGAAGTCCCCCCTCGATCTGGGTGTCTTTCCGATTTGGGATAGCTGACAATTTTTTATTTTAAAAGAATTTATAGAGTGTATCTGACCCACTTTCTACAATTGATATACACACAAATATCGCCGTTAGAAAAACTAAATATGCTTTTTTTCGAGCTCATTTTCGCCAATGGAGGAATGAGGCAAAAAGTCACGAAAAATTTTGAAAACCGATAGAAAATACTGTTGTCTAAGTTTGCAACATGAGCAGGTATCATTTTTACCGCACAATTGATAAACGTGCTCCAAACCTCAAAAGCCCAAAATTATACAATTTTCAAAATTGGTCGATGCTCAGTTTTTCATTTTCTTTCTTTCTCATCAAATCAAATAAATATAGTTTTGTGGACCTTGCAATTTTTCCCATCTTGTAAATACAGTATAGAAAGCAAAATTCGTCCTCGACTATCCAAACTCATCATCACAGTAGCCAAAGACATCAAAATCTGCGCATCACTGGATATTAGTGGACTCACCACGCACAACCATCCAAAGCCTGAGAGTAAAAAAGGGAAATCGAGTGTGAGAGTATAAGGAAGAACTTAGACGAGAAAGAAGAAGAGAAGAGAACGGAGGAAGGTGAGAGGTCACCGGATTTCTTTAATAAAAAAGCCTCCGCTAACGCCACGCAAGCGAATATCGCACCCCGATAACGCGTATATGTGCACGATTCGCAGTCCAGAACTCCCTCTCACGTATATTTACCTATATACATATTCTTTGGGCTGCTTAGGCTGATTCAATCTGAAACGAGGGGCTGGCTTGCTTTTTCCACCCTCTATCATATATATGCTTGAAGCTCAGATCCTGGCAACCGGCCATACCACCTTCGAAGCTGGACTCTAATACTGGCCACCCTCGTTCCGAGGATGAGCGAAAATTCTTCACGAGTGTGAAATTTTTACTTATAGCCACTAACAGTACTGAAATAGATGCATAAGAAAGCTAACCGCGCGAAATTTCTGATCTCAAATCGAATGGGTTCCTTGAGACGCCGCCAACCTGTCTGCGTGGCTTAGTTTTTTTTTTACAAGATTCTACATAGGATTCTGGGAGGTATTCGCGTGGGATGCTGACGAGAGGCGTTAGGTGAGTATTGTGGGTCGTGGAATTCAATTTTTTCCCTGGAAAAATTTCTTGCGTGTAGTACTCGTGGTCTTTGATGGAAAGGCGTGGCGGGGAAAGCTTCACGGAGATAAAAATTGTTTGAATTTTTCATACATTTTACGCAATGAAATGGACAGGGCAGTCAACACCAGGAGAGTTTTTTATTGTCCGATCCAACATCGTGGCATTTTAGGATGAGCGGGGCCAGTCTTTTTGCATTTTTGTACTTTTTCAAGTCATTGGTCAATCAGAAACGACTCAATCGATTGTGACTCATACGGGCTTATTTTGAAGATCTTTTCTGTGATAAGCAACTCTCGAAGCAACTGCACCTCACAGAGTTTTGATAACTATCCTGATAACAAAAATACAAGCTCTCGAAGTTAGCCAAATCGGCATTTTTTACAACTTTGACACCGATTCTCTTGAAAACATGACGTGATAGAGCAATTCGGCAAACGAATTCAGATTTAGCGGGCTAAACTGTATCAGAACCACTTTTTGAAGTTTGTGTGTCATGAAATATGTCAAAGTATGCAGGACTGTGTTATCAAGGAAAATTTCATCGGCGCATGTCACGAATTATTTCACTGAGTTGTGTTGTGAAATTTTCATACTTCTTTTTTGTACACTTGCCCCATTTGCAATAATATAGAAGAGGAATACGGGGGATTTATCTCGGGATTTATTCTACTGTTGTCCCCGAAATGGATTTTTACATATCGTTCCATTCTGATATTTGTGATTTCCGTTTGAATTTATCACAGAATTCCACTAAAACCATTTTTACTCTGGTACAATCCCCAAAAATTTTGAAGTGTATTAGTGATGGTGAAAAAAGTTCGACATCTCTTGTCCAACTTGTGCTTGTTTCATAAACTTTTAGAATGCAAGTGAGACAGAAGATTTCAATCGGTCTCCAACTGTCATAGCTATTATTACTATTCAGGGTCGTAGGGGATGTCAATATATGAGTGGTGATTGTAATCATCTAAAAAGCGCATCAGTCCTGGCGTAACTCATCAAAAACAAAATGAAATGAGATTCAAAAATTAATTCTGGCTTATCTCCGGAAAGTTTAGAGTCGGTGGCTGAATATGTGCAAATCAGATATCATTAGAGGATGTACGTGACAAATTCTTCAAAATTCAATGCTGTGAGATGAGAAAATGCTGCCTTGCAGAACGAAAGATGATCACATGCAACCCAAAGCTGCCTGAAAGATAAGGATAACCAAAGTGGGAACCGTTCGCGACAAAAAATGAAGGGCTTCATTAAAGATGATGAAAAATTCTGAAGAGCCTAATGGGTGGGATGTTCCTTTAGACCAGCTCCCGCTAACGACTTCAAACGTACAAATGTGAGACAGCAAAAAATTCTGCGGCCAGTAGTCACTTGCTCCTGTGCAATGTATGCGCTCGCCTTCTTCCTCCCGAGCTTATACTTCATCTCAGAGCCAAAATGCGACCATTGGACCCTGATGGCTCAGCAAGTATTATACACGTTGCACGTATAGTCGTTAGAGAAAAATTATAACGAAGCGATTCGTTGCGATGAAAGTCTTCTTGAAGTTTTTTCTTGAATTTTTGCCAGAGCTGAGTTAAATGAGGGCTGACCCATGTGGGTGTGAGGGTAAGTATAAAAAGTTTCGGTTAAAAGTATCAAATGGAAATGAATAATAAATTGCGAGTCTGCGGGGTTTCGTGAACTAATTGACTATTTTTTCTGTCTGAAATTTGAAAATTTTTCGATCAAAAACATCGCAGAAAGAATAATGTATTTGTACATTGACAAGTGGTTTAAGACTCGAAATTTGGCTGGCGCACTTTATTTGCTCATGAATTTAGACAGAAGGGAACGATATAAGATGAACAAATAAATTTTACGTCTATCCGATTTGACGAATAAAAATTTGAAGTTAAAAAAGCTCATTTGAGCACCAAGTGATTTTCAAAACACTTCACGTGAATTCGCAATTTTTGAGCGCCTGCCAAACCGGATGAAATACGTGTCACACTTCACGGGCTTCTTCCAGAGCAATGATCTCAACTTTTGCTCAAATCAATCGCTTACTAACCCGGGGTTGAAATGCCGAGGCATGAGTTCTAACCGTAATTCTAGATGATGAACTGAATATTCAAAGAGGTTTGCAAATTCTCATACCTGAAAGTGAAAAATCATCACCTGAAAATCGAAGAAGCATTTTGAATTTTCAAGAACATTCTTGCAAAAAAGTTTGAGCCTCGTCGTGGCAAACAATTTTGACGCCTGAACGCTTTCCATAACTCAAACGACCAGTTCATGAGGAAAAGGTTCTTTCTCGATTTTTAAAAAAAAAATATCCAAAATCCTTTGGGAACTGTTAATCCCTCGCAAACCGCGAGGATTACAATTTGAATTTTTATAAGAAAGTTGCTGCTAGGGCAATAACGGGATACTGGACTGCTGTGGGTCAACACAATTCAATTCTATCATTTTCACTCCTCATCATGTTTGTTTCACCTAATCCTATAATACTGCTTAGTTCGAGGTATTAATCAGGAAAATACGGTACACGGAATGAAGAAAAAAATTGGAAAAATAAATTTGAAAGAGGCCGCAATAAGATTAGGTAGGTTTCCCGAGTGTGAGTCTTTGTAAAACTTCATGAGAATGGAATAGATGGTTATCTAAATCTTGAGTAATTGAAAATTTGATGGATGTTGACGAAATATGAAAGTAAAAGACTGCTATCTCAAATGGCACACATCTCATCTCAAAAATCTCAATTTGGACTCCCATATGCAATTTCTAAGACCAGTAGCCGCACACAAACGTTTAGCGATATGTTCGCAAGCCAAACAAAATCCCTAATAAAGGGTCCAAAATGCACATGGGGTGAGCTCGCCCCGGGCGATGTATATGCAACATATAGATCAAACACAAAACGAAACACAAAGTTAGCAGGTGAACCTTACCAAAAGAGGGGAATCACAGAGAATTAGAGCCCTTCTTATGGTAATTGGACCACCGTATGATTGTCGGGCGTTACCCCAACGCTCATCCGCGCGCGAATTGATGCGGTTTTGCAGTTTCCGCATTATATACCTACGCCCTCACACGGCCCCATTTTCGACTTTCTTCTCTTATTGGAATGCTTTCGCGCCTCATTCGCCCTCATTCTGCAATTTCTCCCTCCATCCTATTTTTATACGTGATATAATACGTGTATACATGTAGATACGACAACAGAACATTACAGGATACGTGAGGCACATTCTTCAATTCCAAAAAATATATATGTGTATAATACACCTGCGTGATATGTTGTAGGTCCTTCTTTTTTTAATTTCAAAATATTACCTACCTTCTTCTCGTTGTGTGTGATTCTTGCGGTTCGAGATTCTTTTTGCACTTTTTATTTTTCAATTTCTTCGTGGCACGCATCTTGAGATTGAATGATTTTGTGCTGCAAGTTATATCCGAGGGAGTGAGTGGAAAGATTATTTTCGCGAATCAACGCATCGAATTACGCGCGTGTGTTGGTTTTTGCAATAAGTAATTTGCGCTGTATATATGCGAGAGTTGATGCTGCGAAAATTTTTTTCATGAGCCCTCGGGTGTGTGTATCATTGGATGTTGCGCGTGATTCATCGCATAATACTCTCGGAGAATGAGAAATTTGTTTCTCACAGAGACGGTGAATATAATATCGATGCATGGTATAGAATGATGTGGCCAAACTTAATTTGGATAATGGTACTCTAGCGTGATTTGTATCCTAAATACGTGCATGATTTGGTGTCCTCGCAGTTGAGATAATTTGCTAAAAAATAATTGATATTCTGAGAATTCAGTAAATCCAGTGAATTTTTGGCTCCCTGAATTGTAATTTTGAAACAAGCAAAATATATGTGGGTTGTTTCGTGTAACTTGGGCCTCGATATGTGCCTAAATTACAGGGATTCAAGACTTCTGACTCATTTTCAATATCTTTTCCACGAATACAACATACACAATAATCAACACTTGAGTGACACGGGTATCATCTTCAAAACTGTTCTAGCATGATAGGTTCTGTGGTGGACACGCAAGATACAACGATTCATTTGTGTTTTGAATCTCCTCCGATTTTCGCCAAATTTTCAAAATCATAGGATATTAAAATGACTCTTCAATTGCACGAATAGGGATAATTTTCATCTTACCTCACAACGAACATTTATGTATAGCAGAGTGGAATCTAAAATTTGCTCGGGATCGATTTTCAAAAAAATGACAGAAAAAATTATATTTGATTGATAACTGTGATATGATTTTCTCGGCGATCGGGCAATAGCGAATTTTTATGAGAACGTCAAAAAAGATCTCAAATATTGTTACAGAATCTTTTTTATGGAGAATTATGAAGCCTCGTTGCCATTTGTTGAGGAAAGTATAGCTTCGATTTTTGAAATAAACGTAAAGTCTAACTTTGAGCATGAGCCCATGGAAAAATCAGTAGAAAACTTTGGCGTATGACTGAATAGTAGTTCTTCAAAAATTCTGTCAAGTGGGTCAGTCGGAACCGTACCTAAAAAAATTTTCGAGTTGAGAATTTTACGAGAAAGGCCGTGATTTGAGCTCTGGAAGACTCGAAATGATACTTTTTCTAGATCCTATTTGTTTTTCAAATCACACAAAAATTGTTCAAACTCTTTGAAACGTGAGTTCTTACATTTGGTTATAACGTTTGACTCAACAATCGAACTCGGCTTCTGTCCGTTCGACCCTGCAGTTGAGCATATTATTTTCAAGTGCGTATAGGCTGGTTTTTTTTCATTCTGTTGGAATATCGCGACTTTGAGGAGCGATCCGCGAGGTTCAAAAACGTATTGGCTTCTCCGCAAGTTCCAACATGAATTTCTCCCACCGAGGGAGAGCAAGAAAATGCACACGTACGCTAAGTAGTGTTAGTTAACTATGAGCATATATGTGGAAATGAGTTTCCCATTTATGGTGCTATAGTCTATGTATGTGTAACTATACCGATGAGACCCTCTGTCTTGTTTTATTTCGATAGTCGATCTCGAGACATCCCCAAGTACAGACGTGCATTCGAAGAGCCGTTCAATAAAGACAAAGAGAGTCGAACGGATTCCAAAGATTTATCATTTACAAATCCATAACCTGCGCAACAAAACAACAATTTCTGCAATTCCATTTCAATCAAATGAGCTGACCAACTCATTTCGAAAAACCCTAGGTTCTGAAAAAGAATAGATCAGAGAAATCTGATGATCTAAAAAAGCGTTGGTGCTACATATTTTCCAACCATCTATTTCTATAACTGATGGAATTGAGATAATTATTTCCGTCCAATCCCTTATACTTTGCAAAAAATTCACAGCAGTTTGATAAAGAAAAAAAAAAAAAATTTAAACGAATCGATTTGAAAAGGTTCAAATTTCAAATCATGATTTCAAATCATCCACAACATACAACAACGCATCAACCTCAACCAAGTTCAAGTTCCAAAATCCTCCCTCGGATCCATGTACATTAATCACCGCATCATATTATCCTCTCGTTGCACTCACTCACCCCTATACATATATTATACAAAATATTCAGAAGAAGAGTAGTGAGTCAGAGAACCAATAAAGAAACTTGGCGGTTAAAAAAAGCCACAGGTATATCAACAGGCCAACACCATTACCTTTCCCACTATATGTATAACTGCAAGCAGTGCAACTTTTTACGATCTCGTTATGCCCGTCAACGGGGGAACCGCAGGCTCCTTATACCATCAATGCAGAAAGTAACAACATCAGAATTAAAAAAACAGTTCGTAGTGAAATATCGACGATGGATTCCAGATTCTGAATTTTGGTAAAATTTAATCAATAACAGGAAAAAAAAAGTTGCTGAAAACTAGTTCAGGTGCAAAATGAATGATTTTCGAGAGTCTTGACCTTGAGATGTGCATGAGCAGTGAACGAGATTGAAATGAATGGAAAATGAGTAATATCGAAGTGCATGCTATAATACCAATCTTTCCTCTTTTTTGCATCTTGCATTACAATATCAAGCTCCCGTTCTTTTATTTTAAAGCTCTAATTTGAGTCGGAATTTTTTTTCAGAACCCTCGAAAACAAAAGTACTTACATCTCGACTTACATACGCATTCTCTGAGCAAAAAGAGAGTCCCAATTTTTCAGCATTTTATCTGTGCTGGCTTTTTCCTTTTTTTTCCATTAAAATTATACTCTTAAACTCTCATTCGCATTCTGTTTCCGCGAATCTGATGAATATACGCTCAACCAACGAAAAGCGCCAGCATTTGCAGCATTTACTTACAATTATCAAGTGACCCCGGTATTTGTTTTCATTTTTCTTACTTAATTTTACACCTGAACGCTCATGTTTTTTAAAATCCTTTGCTCCTTCTCTATCTGCTTTCTGCTGCTCCACTTATTATCACACCACACCCTCCTCTCTTACTTCATTTTTTTCCCACTTTTATTAACGTTCTCATTTTGCATCTTTTTTGGTTACAAAAGTGTGCACCTTTTTTTCGAATCAGCCTTGGCTTTGTTTTCCCACTGCTATGCGATTCTCTCTTTTTTTGCACAGTTCTGTTTCATCCGTTCAATCTTTTATTCTCTATTATCTTATTGGATTGATATTTCTGAGCCTCTTTTTGCACCCCATCAGTCTCTTTATTATTCTCATTTTTTTGCTCTTTTCTTATATCTTCTCAGCATACGGCTTATCTGGGTCTCTCATTTTTTAAATCTACACACCTCGCGTGTCTCGCGGCGTGAAATGAGAAGATGGTGGGGGTGAGAATGAGAAAGAGGCAGACAGAGAGAGCAAAAAATGAATCAGATCTGCCTGTGGGCATCATCTCATACTCTTGCGAAATCTTGATCGAGCTTTGCGGCTATGTATACGAAGCATGGTTGTACAATAAGAGATGCACTATGCATTTATCATTATTAATTTTGATCCTCATTAGTCGTGATCTTGTTCTGATCAATTATTATGTGGAGCTTGACGAAAGTTTCGGCTGATAAGTTGGGCTGAATTCGCAAGTACTTATACTTTGTCTGAGCATAAACCATTTAGTAAGAGGACGATATATGGGTGATTCCGCCGAAAGTATGATTTTTTGGGGCCAAAATCGTCGCAGGGAGTGATTTGCGTCAAAAAATTATTTCAGCCCCAGACAAGTTCTGGTATCTCATAGCAGTTGATTTACACTTGTTTGGGCACAAAAAGGAAACATCTAGAGCCGCGTATCTCAAAAGTTAAGTTAGACGAAGATGTGTGCAGTCTAAGGGGTCGTAGATGGGGACGGAATTGACGGGGACGAAATTGACATTTCGCCACTAAAATTATTCCCACGGCTCGGCAAACAATCGTAGACTCTTTTCCGCATAGATTTGCTCTAATGCAAACAAATACTTCAAGAAAATGTGTTTCACAAAGCGATATAGCACACCAGAGGAGCACAGCATGGGGACGGAATTGACCGAAAATTTTGTAAGCCATTTGGAAAACACGTTTATATGGTGCACTCGGGCGCGGATACGAGTTTTCGGCTTATGTCGCGCAAGAATTAGGTGTATTTGGGTATCTGGAACTCAACCTCATTGGTTAGAAAGGTTTAATGGACAATCGGGGACTTTGCCAACCTAATTAGTGCTGTGCAAGCAGTTTCGGTGCAAACCCGTCTTCAAAATGTTGGATAGCTACACTCCTATATGGGGGATTCTGTGAAAATAGCTTTTCAATTTCTTTTCCTTTTCAAAAAACTGACCACTCAAAATTATCATCCTCTACAGTACACTCGTCCGAGAACCACCATTTGTGAGAACTTCAATTACATACATTATAAAAATGTAAGAAAACCCTGAAAGATTCTCGGTAATATACCAGAAACATATTCTTATCACAATTGAGTTCTACGTGTTTCTTTTCTGGAGAAAAATGTGTGAATTTGAATTTTCCTATTATTTTGTAACATTTTTTCTAGAGACCGGGGAATCTGTAAACCGTCTATCAGTTATTCTGATATCTATTAGAGGAAAATTTTTTCAGATCTCTTTACTGATTGTCCAGCAATTTTGTTCAGAATTTGATACAAAGGTGATACATAACTTTGTAATGATCATAAACAAATAAGAACGGATGTTACATGAAAAAAATATATACAGATGATGATCAAGATTCTATCAAAGTATCTATTTTAAAATCTTGTTGTTGAAACCAAAGCTAATTGGTTGCCAATAACTTTACTAGACACGATCATCCTAGTTCGTGAAATACGTAGTATCCAAGGAGCGGAACCTTTATAGTAAACCACAAAAATGTGTGGCGTCATTAACTTCGTTCAGCCAAACCTTTTGCGGTTTATCAGCCATTCGTCTGAAAAGAAATTGTTTTGGATTGCACTATTCAAAACATCAAGATTTTTCTTATCCAGAAAATGACGGATAACAAAGTTTTCCGTAGAATTAAATCATAATTTCGAGCCATTTCGGATTGAAAATTCAATTATTTATGATTTCTTCTATCATAAGTAGATATATTCTTGTCTCATTGAAAAATGATAAAATAGTTACGAGAAACATGTAAATCAATTGAAATCAACTGATACTAGCTCCAATTGAATTTTGTGGCGAAACATGGCTTTGATTTGCGCGGTGGCTTACGAGGGGGCTTACAATATAGATTATAATCCAAGTTCATCATACTTCTATGCATTAGTTGTTCCTTAGTTTCCTCAGAATCATGAATTTTGTCGTCCAAAATTAGCTCAATACATCAGTGAACTGGAAAAGTTGGTACATTACTGACGGGCGTGTGCGCTTAGTTCGGTTCGGCCGCTAGGAAAAAATAAGTCCTCCGCGCCCGAAATGAGCCTGCAAGCACAGAGCAATTTTGATTATCCATCCCGAGAACCCCAAAACTGCGCTCAACAGGAGCATTTCTAGGTTAAAATGATGAAAACTCGTGAAAAATCACATTTTCTTACTGTGGGGAGAAAATCACTTCATTTGCCGTGCGATTCGTGGGACGACGAGACATTACTTATTCAAAACCATAGCAGGTTGAAGTGTAAAATAATCAGCCGAAATCAGTGGCCAATATTATTACATATGGATACAAAATTTAGTGCTAACGTGAATTTTTTGGCATTTCAAGTTCGCAATGAACGCAATTCAGCATCGGTTTGCTGATTGTGAGCCAATAATGACCTTTTTCGTTTGCAAAAGATATGAATCTCATATGTTATATTACATTTTGGGGCGGTTTCTCTCGCGTGAGTCTCATTCTGAAATTCGCGTATGATATCACAAACATATAAGAGCGAGAAAGAAGTTAGGCATGCCGAAAATTATAGGTTTTCGTCGTTTGAATTATTTCTTTCTCGAGAGACGTACCACCACCGCTGTCTTATAGTTGCTTCTGATGCTGCTGGATGCTGATACTTATTTAAAGAAAAAATAAATGAAACGGGCCGCGAGTAGAATAGACAGGTCGCAATGTGCTGGCGTTGAAACGATGAATAAGGAAGGTGAGAGAGAAAGATACATAGATGAGGATACGGATGTTGAGATGAGGACGAATATCGTGGCGATGTATATATAGAGAGAGTTGAGAAAATATATATCATGGAAATTCTTAATGTGGAATTGGACAGATAGGGATACGATAATTATTGGGTATCGTAAGCAATGGTGTGAGTGGCGATTGGTTGGATAGATGGGCTGTTTTAATTGCTTTGAGGTTAAGATAAGATCCAAGCTTTTGATATGCAAAGAGTTTTTAATAGAGTTTCGCTCATGGAATTTTGAATTTATTTTTAGACGTTCTTCATTCTTGCCTTCTACCTTCTTTCTTCTTCTCATATCATTTATGTGTATTTCAAACTTGAATGTGACGGGCTTGCATCATGCAAATTCAGTCTGGTAGAAATAAGATCACTCTTCTTCGTCTTGATGCAATCCTAAGAAGGATCCAGGTACTGAAGTACAGTGGGTCATCAATATCCACTTGGAGTCATTGAATAATTTCCAAAAAGTTGGTAAGAACTCACCACAATTGTAGGGCAACCATGAAAAAAATGAAAATTGTGGTGAGTTATTATCAACTTTTTGGAAATTATTCATTAACTCCAAGTGTATGTACTTAAATTTTATCAGGTCTCGTACTTTTTTTGTATTGAAAGAGATTTGTTAGAATTACTACAGATTTTCACGAGATTCAGGAAAAAATTAGTCGCAGATTCATGCGAATCTGCAATGTCTGCATTATTCAATATACTCATTGGAGAATGTGAGTGAATTTGTGAATCAACGATAAGAATTATCAAGCACTCTTTTCAAAAGGAATCTTACCTAACCGTTATTAAAATATAATTCTCCTAATACATAACACGAATTGAATCTGAAGTGAACTCTAGTCAGTTCTCTGAATGCTGATAATTATCATGAATGGACGAAAGGTCATGCCCAACTCCTCTAAAATCCATTTTGACTCGTTTACTCTTCCATCCACTTACTCACTCACTGAAATCTGATTTGCTCGTTCTTACCGTTTCTCTACAAATATTCCCATCGTTGCAAAGCACACACTTCGCCAAAACTCACAAATCTTTTAATTTCGTCTAGAAACCTGGCGTGTACTGCGACATTTTCATAAGCAAACTCATAAGTTAGCATAAAGTAAGACTGTACTTTTTCATTCCTCATTCTTTTTTCAATTTCGAATGTACTTTCACCAAATTATCTCCAGGTTCAAATCATCATATTTTTCAGAATAATTCAATTTCAAATTGGTAAAAAAAACCAGAAAATAAAAATCATGAGTACGAAAATATATTCGGCATGCTATACAAATTGAGAGGGTGGGTGGAGAAAAAGGCGTCACCGCCATTATGCCCTCTTTCCGGACATCGGTTTTTTTGAGCCTCTATACCGAGGTCTACCACCCCCCCAAATCCGTTTTTCGTAAGATCCCAAAAACCGTCCGGCAGATAAAAGGGCGTAAGTGCGATGATAGAATGTTGAAAGGGCGTAACTGCTATGATAAGGTGTTAAAAAGGGCTTAAGTACTTAAATAAAAAGATTTAAAAGGGCGTAATTACCCTGTAACATGGCGTAAGTGAGGGCGGATCTGGAAAAAGGGCCTTATTACCGACCGGAAAAATTTTATAAAAATTCTCCAGAGCCTGGAAACGCTTTTCCACCTAATATAACGATGAAAACATGTTGTTTCACCTTCAAATTGGGTGTTTTTACCCTTTTCTAGTGAAAAAAATTTCTTGCATTTTTACACGACAGATGGAAGTTTTTGGTGTCCATAGAACCGTGGAGCATGAATCGAACCACCTCATAGCAATGAGATATCTTTCAAAACATGCCCAGAAACACTCTCAAAAAATTTGGAGACGATTGGACTTGATCGCGAGATTTAATTCCACTTTTTGTGCGGAAGAAAGGCCAAAATTCGACCCTGTATTTAGAAAAAGGGCGTAATTGCATTTTTTTAAATTGCTAAAAAAAGCTTAAAATCAAATTTTATCATCCGGCTCTGGTCGGGCTGTTTCGAGAATGTTATTTTCTTCGAAATAAGTCAGGTCAACTCGTCCAATTATGTCTGTAGCAGTTTTTATTAAGTTTTTATTGATTTTCTCAAAATGACCGTTTTGCAATTACGCCCTTTTTCCACCCACCCCCTCAATTGTAAGTTTCTTCACACAATTTATTGTGAAAATGCTGAAATATCCTTGAACCCGTCCCCCAGATGATGGAAATTACTCTAAAATTATTGGTAATGCTATCGATGCGATAATGTACATGATCAAAGAACTACAATAACTATGCCAGTCTAGAATTTATCGTCCGGATCCAGCGCACCAGGTTGCCCATGTGGAACGTATGGAATATGCTATGATGGGTGGTCTTATGGGTCTTGGATTGGTCGAATGGAGGATGGGTTAGTGGGCGGATGAGTAGGTGATGGTCGGGTGGATGGGTGGATGGATGGATGGTCCAGTCACATCCGGTCCAGTTCTGTTGAATACGATTCTAGTACCAGGCTAGATCCATAATAATAACGCACTAGTACCGTACTACAGGTGCCATACTAGAAATACAAAATTACAAGTATTATACTATAATTACCGTACTGCTGCCGTACTAGATCCATACTTAACCCGTACAAACCGTACTTGCAGTATCGTAGTACCGTACTAGAAGTGCCGATCTAGAATTACCGTACTAGAAGTACCGTACTATAATTACCGTATTAGTGACGAACTAGAACCTCTGTACTCGTGCCGTATGTACCATAATACAATAACCATACTATTGCCGTACTAGTACCATCCTAGATCCATACTAATCCGTACTAGTACCGTACTAGATCCATACTAAACCGTACCAGTAACGTACTAGATCCATACTAATCCGTAATAGTACCGTACTGACAGGACCGCACTGAAAGTACCGAGGTAGAAATACCGCACTAGAAGTACCGTACTAAAATTACCGTATTAGTGACGAACTAGAACCGCTGTACTCGTGCCGTATGTACCATACTACAATTACCATGCTATTGCCGTACTAGTACCATCCCACATCCATACTCATCCGTACTAGTACCGTACTAGATTCATACTAATCCGCCCTAGTACCGTACCAGATCCATACTAATCCTTACTGGTACCGTCCTAGATCCATACTAAACCGTACTAGTAACGTACTAGATCCATACTAATCCGTAATAGTGCCGTACTGACAGGACTGTACTGAAAGTACCGAGGTAGAAATACCGCACTAGAAGTACCGTACTAAAATTACCGTATTAGTGACGAACTAGAACCGCTGTACTCGTGCCGTATGTACCATACTACAATTACCATGCTATTGCCGTACTAGTACCATCCCACATCCATACTCATCCGTACTAGATTCATACTAATCCGCACTAGTACCGTACTAGATCCATACTAAACCGTACTAGCAACGTACTAGATCCATACTAATCCGAAATAGTACCGTACTGACAGGACCGTACTGAAAGTACCGGAATAGAAATACCACACTAGAAGTACCGTTCTATAATTACTGTATTTGTGCCGTACTGGAATTGCCGTACTCGTACCATATCAGTATTATAGTAGAATCACCGTACGAGTACCGTTGTATTAAAATCACTGCATTAGTATCGTGCAAGTCGAGACAAGTACCGTACTGGAATTGCCGCTCTAGTTATGGAATCAAAAGCACCGTATTCGAGATCGTACTACTACAGTCTAGTTCGGTCTAATTCGGTCTATTTCGGTCTACCTATTGATTCTAGTTCGATCTAATTCAGTCTGATTGGGCTTAGTTCGGTCTAAATCGGTCTAGTTAGGTCTAGATTCGGTCTAATCTAGTCCGGCTGAAATGTATTGACGTGGCCATGTGAGTTATGGGTAGGATTGACTGATCTAATCACTGATTGATCTTTCCAAACTTCTTGAGAAACCTCTTCTCAAAATCATTAATCGATCACTACCCATCATATTACCAATATCAATTTTGAGCTCCAAAACGTCTCAGAAGCTTCTAACTTATCCAGAAGTTTTCTCAGTCGAACGAGCGGTACCGAGAGCGGTACCGAAAGAGGCAATAACGCTAGTTTAAATTACTAGGCATTAATCTATTTTTATTTTTTTTTCAATTAATTCAATAAAGTGTTTGGTTATGCGTGACAGATAATGATACCTATTTTGGAATTGTTCAAGCGTTAATCTTAAATAGGAAGTCATCGAGAAAGCGTGGAAAAAAAGGATGAGAAACGCAGTCCGAGGAGTATATAGAGTGCTCATCAAGTTTAGACTTTTTGATGGACAAGGATGGAAAGGATTACCCAAGATGTCGGTGGCGGGCGGTGGCATTTCAAAACCAAAAAACTGAAATTAATCCTCGTGAGAGCTGAATTGATACTCAAAACATCAAAAGCTAATTCGAATCTTAATGAGTTCAGGAAACGATGACAGATCATCAGCAGAAGAATCGAATAGATTGGTTCGTATGTATTGGCTTTGAGAGAGATTATACGTCTCGCCGAGATAGATTTTGAACCGACTCATCGGTGTACAATTTTTTCGAATATAGAAATTATACCAGATCAAATTCGAAATCAAGATAATCCAAGTTCGTGAACCGAAAACTCACAGTGAATTTCCATAAACTTTTCATTTTTTTTTTTTCGTTATTTTTCATACATATCCAGAATACACATATATCGCTCGTCAAGCAGCATTAAAGTTTATCTATCGCGGAATTGATATCCTAAAAGGAAATACTTGCAGAACAATGCACCTTGGGCTGCACTTATCAAGAGGGATCCCTCTGTATAGCCTCGTGCGCGAGAAAAAAAAAACGAGAAGGTACATACTATTTTCAAGACATCAGCCAAGGCAATGAGTGAGAAAGAGACAATCGGCATCAGTAAATAAGAGCGAAAAGGAGCTAAAAGGAGGAGAAGGAGGATAAGGATAAGGATAAGATTTTGGGAAATGCTCAAGATATAGTGAGTCTGAGAAAGATAAACTGTGCAAGTAGGGGGCGGCTGGTTCAGGATATATAGATATGAGCTTTGTAGAGAAATACCTTTGTGAAATCACGTGGAACACGGCTGTAAAAGCTTCTTCATACTATAATACAAGAGCAGTAGTATTTGTATGAAATACTTGCACTTTCTGATGCTCTGATGCTTTGCGAAAAGAGAGAGTGCGAGTGAGAAAGAAAGAAAAGAAAGAGAGAAAGGAAACAAGTGAGAAGTGCAAGAAATATATATATCAAGTGCCTCGCTGCGTAGAAAGGCCGCGGGTTTTTGTGCGAAAAGCTCCCAGGCGAGCTCCCAGGTATAAGCAATGACAAAGCCGTATCTTATTGTAGACAGAAGCTGCAGAAATCTTTTGGAGGTAGCATGACGTTGCAGCAATGTGCATGCATCGCGGTAAGTATATTGCATTTCTCATTATGTTAGTTGACTCGTGGTTCATCGTCGTTTAGGTTTTGACGAAAGGTAAGTACACTTTTTTGACAACATTGATTATTTTATGAGGATGATTTATGAATTAAGTTATGAGCTATTTGCGGTGAGGAATTCTTGACTTAGAGTGATATGTCTCTTGCCATATGGTTAATATTATGTAGAAATGACGCAAAATTTCTCTCGAATTCTCGTAAGATCTTTCATTTACTTTCTCCTCCTTCTTCTTTTCTCCTGTTCCTATACTTACTTTCTCTACAGTATACACATTCTCAATGCCGTTTCTAGAGAAATCAAAATATAGATGTATTTTGGACCGTAAATTTTTCAAGTAGCTCAGCTGATTTATGACACCGATTTTATCGGTATTTTTATGACAAATTCATCAACAAGAAATATGTACAACCTTACCTTCGTGGTTGGACTCTCTGTTATCTAGTGTAGTAAGATAAAATTATCATTTATACTTTGTCTGAAAAAATGTTGTCCCCTCGCTTGTACCCGAGATTGTCCCTTATGTGAATCTTAACATTGACAGGTGAATGTTTTATTAAAAATAGAAAGAATAGATGACTAAAGTGGTAGCATGCATGATTTTTATTAAGACTGCGAGAAGTGTTGAATACCAGTAAATATTTACAATTAATTTAGATATATTTCAAAAATTTTACTAATCTTCACACACTTTTTAAATTGTTGATTTTAGACTTATGTGTGACCGAGTCAGGGGCCGCGTTCGGGGGTTTCCGATCAAACTCTGTGTTACACGTAATACTCATGTACCCAACATCGAGACCAAAATGCTCTCGTATGCCTTTTATTACCCCTCAAAATGTGTTCATCACGTCAAAATAGGACGGGAATAGTGTTTGGGACAATAGAAAAGCTCCAAATGTGGTTACACGCCAGTATAAAGACGATTTTATCATTGTTTGAACCCATTCCTCACCGCGAGCTGGGACACCGAGAAATGTATTCTTGACATCCAGAAAATGTTTTCCTGGTGAAAATAGGATGGAAAAGAGCAAAATCAGGATTTACAAAACAGTCTGATGTTTAATTTTTTTCCCCCGCTGGCAATTAGGTCTTTGGCCTCAGCCCCTGATTTGATTTATTTCTTGTAGCAATATGGGTAATTTTGAGAGTTTTTCCCGATTTCCCTGATGTGTCAGAAAAAAATAATAACCGATAGTTGAAAATCCACGAGAAAAAAATCGCCCATTACGATGGACATAGTGAGGGAACGGTATAAGGATGGGGGGGGGGGGGGCATGTTGGGTACACCCTTTCGCGAACCCGCGAAAAATCACTTTGTGGGAAAATTTCAGTAGCTCGGTTTTGGTTGGAAAATCATAATACGCACTCTAGCTCAATCAATAGGCATCTCGCATTTTTTCTGACTCCCTCAACTGAAGGTTGTGCAATTTAGAGCAATTCCAATTGAACATGGTACTATTTAAGAAAAAAATTCTCAAAAATATCCCCATCTTGAGCAAATTGTTCCAAAGCCGATCGGCTTCAGAATGACTTGAAGTGGTCAAGCCCCCAATTATATCATACCGACCCACATCTCATTATGCCCCATGCTATTAGCATAGGAGAGTCTAAACTTGTATTCATCTGATGGACCACCTGTTTCGAGACATATCATAATCCATATGGCGATTGACCTGTATGCTAGACTGATACTTAGGAAGGATGCAATTGTTCTCAGGTCTCACCGGAATAGATTGTTTCACTGTCAATAACTAGATAAAATAATCTATTTTCTCGAGATCAGGGAACGGTCTGGCCTTTTTAAACGCTTTTATTCTACTTCGCCTTGGCCATAGTTCTGACACTGGTATTTTTTCCCCATTTCTGGAACAAGATTTTGGCTTCCTGTTTCTCGTTCGCTTAGGGACCCCATGATTGACGACTTCAATCAATTGAGTAGGGAGGGTAGACAATTGAGCGTTAGCGGTCGTACGCGGTGGGGGCGGGGGGGGGGAGGTTGTCCTTGACTACAGTATCTGCTGCACGTAATGATGAGTGTGTGACATTCTAATACGAGACACCCATAGGGCTTATAGGCTGTCCAGTGTTATACGCATGGTTTCTTATGTACCGTGCAATTCCTTTCTGCGCGATTCTTTTTTATCGGTTTCTCAAATTCTATCTCTAATACACTACGCCGAGCTCCGACACGCCGTTTGAATCAGTGAATAAAAGCGTTTTTTAAAAATTCTTTTTAACCTTTACTTATTCAAGAATTATTTTAACATTCAGGTCAATCGCCATATGAATTATTACATGCCTCTGAACAGTTGGTCCATCGCGGATGAATAAAAGTTTAAACTCTTCTATGCTCATAGCACGGGACATAACGAGACGTGTGTCGGTATGACGTCATTTGAAGCTCAACCATTTGAAGTCATTCTGAAGCCACTCGATTTTGGAACAATTTGCTCGAGTTGAGAAGATTTTAAAGAATTTTCGTCTCAAATTGCACCATGTTCAACTGAACTTGCTCGAAATTGTACGACCTTCACTTGAAGGTCTCAGGGAAAATGCAAAATGCCTATTCAAAGGTCTTGAAACAAGCTCAAAAATAGGATGAGTTAGAAAATATTGAAGTAGGCAAGGAAGAAGGTCAAAATTATTGGCGGAACGTCTCAAGAGGGGGGGGGGCATATTGGGTGCTTTTGCTTCATTTAAAAAGAAAAGCTACTTATCAGCACATTTTCAAAGATACACATGTACACGCATACACTCATACGAGTAATTATAATGTAAAACTCAGCCGAAAGCTAATAAAAATGCCCTGCATGTAAATAATTAAAAACGTATTCCAATCTGGCACATAAATCACCCCGTCAACATGGCTCATCGAATATATATCGTTTAGCTCGCCAATGAGTTATCCAGTCACTGCGAATAAATAACCAAATTTACAGCTCTAGTCGGGCCAAAATCAATGATCGGATTCGTGAATCTGATAGCTATTTTCGCAGCAAAAACACGACGAAACAAGCCATGCGACACTGCCATCGATACGACATCAGCATCACATATATAAATACTCATTCTAGTATTTGTGATGCAGATACAGGATACACTGATACTATGGTATGGTATACGATTAGAATCGATTAAAATTCACCGAACACAGGATTATATAGCTATACATATATTTATAAAACATGAAAAGAGCCGAAATTTCGGCACGCGCATCCATATTATCCTGCATGGGCGACGAATTTTTTGCTTCCATCTTTCTTCTTTTGCTTGTCTCTTTTTCACACAAATCTCAGGATTTCTCAAAGTCGTGGCCCGGTAGAATCCATTTAATTCGCGAATGCAGCACGAAAAATCGTATATATGTATATATCCTTGGATGGCGAGCGTTTGGTGCCGCGAATACTCATCGATCACGCTAATGCGCAAGTATTCGCAAGATCAGAAGACACGAGAAGACGAAGGCGCCGAATAAAAGTCGGAAGTCGTATTATAGCTAAATTTTGGCGTGAGAAAATTTTGCTGCTCTCTCATATATGTATGAGTTTTAAGTTATAAATCGATACGCATACATTTATATAATGGTATATATAGTGCAGCATCAACTGAATAGCTGTCGTAGCGAGTGTCGTAGCAGGATGATTTATCGCAATGAGTATGATGCGATCCCTCCCCTTTTTCGTTGATCTCCCTTGTCTCTGTCTATCGAAGCCGACAAGGTGATGCACGTACATTCATTAATGTGTCGCGATTTAATGTGAATGCGCATCGAAGCCGTTCGTCGATGAGAGCAAAGTTCAATAATCAATCGACAGAGATCTACATGTGCACCTACGCGCTTTGGGCAAAATTTCTTTTTGGAAAGGAAACAAACGGTGAGACCCGTCGTGTAATACAATGGGATACATAACAATAGGGGGATTGAAACTGCGTGCGTCGAGAGAGCGATATGATGATCGGGATGTCGCTTTCACCGAGAACGCATCAGGTGTAAACCCATTGGGGGACGCGAAAAAGGTGCTCCGCATCGAAGGGATTCTATTCGTTTGAAATTCGATTTTCCCGTACTGGAAATTGTGTGGAGCTATTCCAGAAGGGTGATTAAGATTTTGATTCCATGGGGGAAAATTTGATCGATCAACTCTTGTAAACCAACCGAGTTTTCGAAACAATTTTTTTCGAGGGAAACTTTGATAGAATATTGAAAATTCGATGCGAACGGGAAATTTTTTTTCGAAATATTCAAGAAAAATACTTTTGCGATACGGCATCGTGTAGCTCATCAAATTTGGAGTCCGAAATGACTTGTCCGATAATTTTTTCATTACTAAATTTTCCAGGAAAACTGATGGAAAATGCCTAGTTTTGAATTTGACACCACATTGTCGTGGAGGTTAGTCGCACTAAGTGTTAGCTAATGTTATTGTTGAATTTGGTTCATCTGGTTTCCCTCTCCAAATAGTGTGACAGTATGTGATGATGAGTATGTATGAGTAAGAGTGAGCGCGCGGGTATATATGAGCGTCGCTCTTGTCTGCTAGTTTAGTTTTTGTCCGTCAGTGTCTCAGTACACACACTTCATATATATTTACGTCTGACTGTGGCTCATTGTCACTATATGTAATAATCGTTATATTGAATCTGCACAATCATAATAAACTAATAATTCAGTATTGAAATCACTTCTCCTCATCACTGTGCGATGCCTAGTGTTAACAGGTTATGGGCCTACGCATAGGAGAGTGAATTTCAAAAGTGTGAGAGCAGGATTCAAGCCAATTTGAAAAGTGTGTGTTTCGTATACTATTGTTTTTATTATTCCTGTTCCGTTTCTGTGCCTGTGTGATAGCTAAAATGAGTGACGACATTAGTATCAAGAACATCACAAAATTTGATGGCACCAACTTCCAGATTTGGAAGTTTCAGATAACGCAGATATTGACTGCTTTGGACATTAAAGAAATTGTGCTCGGAGAAGAATTGCGGCCAAGTGAAGGTGACGCTCAGAAGAAGGCATGGGATAAGAAAAATGCGCGGGCTATGGTTGTACTTTCGTCGGCAATTGTGAGTGAACAACTGGAATTTCTGATAACATGTGAGACGGCGAAAAGTATGTGGGATAAGTTGAGCCTCATACACGAAGAACGCTCTGAAACGAATAAGCTCACATTATTCCAGCGGTTCCATCAATGCGTAATGGATCCGAATGATGCAGTGATCGTGTACGTAACAAAGGTCCAAAATATGGCTCGACAGTTGAAAGATGTAGGCGAAACAATATCTGATACCGCAATAATGGCAAAAATACTAGGAGGCCTTCCAGAGAAATTCGCAAGCGTTGCAACTGCGTGGGATAGCGTTGAACCCACTCGACAAACTATATCATATTTGCAAGAGCGGTTGATAAAAGAAGAGAAACGTTTTGGTTCAGATACTGAAAATTACGGAGCATTTGCATCTACTAGCTCGATGAGACCTTGGAATCGATCAACGCAGAGGCCAAATAGAAACAGCAATTCAAATCTCGAAAACATTGAATGCCGGTATTGTCATAAGAAAGGGCATATGATTCGTGACTGCTTCAAGCTTGCTCGCAAGCAGAGCTCTGATCAGGAAGGTGAGTGTCAAAGCCGACCAAGAAACCAAAACAAAAACAGCCGCGACGAGGGTTTTAAATTCACCGGTGCTTTCGTTGCTACAATAGAAGGCGATTTCCAAGCCAATGCTGTGTGTGAAAAGACTAACTTGAAACTCAATAACTTGAACGTGATGAATATGTGGCTCACAGACAGCGCGGCGTCCCGACACATTACATTTCGACGAGAGTGGTTCCAACAATATAAGACAATTGAAGCAACTGTGACTACTGGCGATGGTGGTGAATGTGCTGCCGTGGGTATCGGAACCATTATGATCAAGCGCCTAGTGAATGGTCAATGGGTTGATGGTCAACTCAAAAATGTTCTTCATGTTCCATCCTTCAAGAAAAATTTGTTCTCGATTGGAGTTGCCACAGACAATGGGCTAAGTGTCGTTTTTGATGAGAATAGTGTTGCAATCCAGGTCCCAGAAACGAAAGAAGTTGTTGCAGAGGGTGAGAAAGTTTATGGAAATATTTGTGCTTTGCATTTCAAAGTTGTTGCAGCAGACGCGCTTACTAGCACCTTCTCGATGCAAATGCTACATGAGTCTCTTGGCCATGTGAATGGAAATACGCTGAAGAAAATGATTAAGAATAAGGCTGTCGAAGGATTACCCGAGAAGATTGAAGGTGAGATCTCATGTGAAGGATGTGCCTATGGGAAGATGCATCGATTACCATACAAGAAAACTACCGAAGACGAATGTGAATTTGATGTTGGTGAGTGTGCTCATACTGATTTGTGCTATGGTACGCCTACCTCCCTTGGAGGCGCAACACATTTCATGTTGATAAAAGATAGAAAAAGTGGATATCGTCATGTCTATTTCTTGAAACACAAAAACGAAACTGCAAGATATTTCAAAGAGTATCATCAATTAGTTTTGAACGTGTTAGGTAAAAGAATCAAAGTAGTAAAATGTGACAACGGTCTCGAATTTCATGGTGAATTCAAACATTTTCTTACAAGCGAAGGAATACAAATGTGTACATCAGCTCCGTACTGTCCACAGCAAAACGGCCGTATTGAACGTGACAACAGAACGATTGTCGAGTCTGCAAGGAGTATGCTCTGCGATAAAAATCTTCCGAAATACCTTTGGGCAGAGGCAGTCAATACAGCAGTTCACACCCTTAATCGCACCATCTCAAGCACATCGAATGGCGCGACCCCATTCGAACTATGGCATCGAAGAAAACCAGACATCGGTTATTTGCAGCCTTTTGGCACTACAGCATTTGTTCACATTCCTGACATTCGTCGTACGAAATTCGATCCGAAAGCAGAAAAGGTGTTGCTAGTTGGCTACCAAGGAGACTCGGGCAACTATAGATTATATAGTAGTCAGAAGAATAAAGTTTTTGTTGCTCGAGATGTGATTTTCAAGAAAGAAGAGCCTACTCTGACGATCAATATGAAAGGGTGCGTTACGAAATCCACGCAGACTGGATGTGAAATAAAATCGGTCCCTGCTGAAGAATTGCTGAGTGAAGAAGAAATGGATATCTCTCAAGAAGATATGGATGTTTGTGAGGCAGGAAATGGAAAATCAAATCAAGAAAATGACGTGAAACAGAGTCGACCTATCCTCCTTGATAAACGCAAAAGGGACGCTTTTGATGCGTCTTTATGTAGCTCCCCACAGCTTCGAGATAGATCAACTCTAAAAAGACCAAAGAAATATGAAGCCTACAGTGCGATTTTTGCGCCAACATCTTATGAAGAAGCTATCAACTGTGCTGATAAAGACAATTGGAAATCAGCCATCAACGACGAATACTCATCCCACGAAAAAAATGGAACCTGGGACATCGAAGATCTGCCCGAAGATGCAAATGTATTGGATAGCACGTGGAATTTCACCGTTAAGTATGATTCTGGTGGCAACGTCACAAGATATAAAGCACGGTTATGTGCTCGAGGGTTCAAACAGAGAGCAGGTATAGATTATGAAGAAACCTTTGCCCCAGTTGTGCGGTACGATAGTTTGAGATCACTTTTTGCAATAGCTGCCCATGAAGATATGGAAATAGTACAATTTGATGTGAAGACCGCATTCCTATACGGTGTTCTTGACGAAAAAATCTACATGAAGATACCGGCCGGCTTGGATGTTCCTGATGCAGAGAAGAAAGTTTGCAGGTTGCGGAAAGCCTTATACGGGCTAAAACAAGCTGCTAGATGTTGGAATATCAAGATATGTGAGTTCCTGACGAAATTGGGTTTTGTGCGGTGCGAATCCGAGTGGTCTGTATATGTGCGAGATAGAAGTGAAGAGTGCGGGAAAATATACATAGCGCTTCTCGTGGATGACGGTGTGGTTATTGGGAAGGATGCACGTGTGATAATGAATGTTGTAAAAGCTCTGGAAGCAGAATTCGAGATAAAACTTGGCACAGGTGATACTTTTGTAGGGATCCAAGTTGTTCGTGATCGACAAAGAAAGAGTATTTTTCTCCATCAAGAAGCTTACGCGAAACGTATTCTAGAGAAATTTTCTATGCAAAATTGCAACCCATCAAAAGTACCATCTGACCCTGATACCCTATCGAATCTTGTATTGAACGACGTGACGAATGAGAGTATGAATAGTAATAGATTACCATTCAGGGAGGCAATAGGATCTCTCATGTTCTTGTGTGTTGTCTCTCGACCTGACCTAACGTTCACTGTCAATTTTTTGAGCCGTTTCTTGAAATCATTTGATAACACTCACTGGGAAGCTGTAAAGAGGGTTTTCAGATATGTAAAGGGCACAGCTAATTATGGTATTGAGTTTAAAAAGGGTGATAATGATTGTATCAGAATTGAGGGATTTTCAGACGCAGATTATGCCGGATGTAGAGACACTAGAAAATCAACAAGTGGATGTATTGTAAGTGTTGCGTGTGGACCTGTCATATGGTTTTCAAAGAGACAGTCTGTCACTACAATGAGCACAACCGAGTCTGAATATGTTGCGGCAAGTATGTGTGCGAGAGAATTGATTTGGTTACGGAGATTATTTGAAGAAGTTGGGTACATGAGTGTTGAGCCCGTGCAACTGAACATTGACAATGAAAGTGCCATTCAATTAGCGAAACATCCAACTCTCAGTAGAAGCACTAAACACATAGAAGTACATCATCATTCCATCAGAGAGAAAGTAGAACAAAAATTCATCAAAGTTAAAAAGGTCCCTGGATTTGATCAACTTGCCGATTTTTTTACCAAAAGCCTTCCTGTCGTAAGATTTGAAGATTTACGTACTCGTATAGGAATGAGAGGAAACCAATGAACAGGGAGGCTGTTGAATTTGGTTCATCTGGTTTCCCTCTCCAAATAGTGTGACAGTATGTGATGATGAGTATGTATGAGTAAGAGTGAGCGCGCGGGTATATATGAGCGTCGCTCTTGTCTGCTAGTTTAGTTTTTGTCCGTCAGTGTCTCAGTACACACACTTCATATATATTTACGTCTGACTGTGGCTCATTGTCACTATATGTAATAATCGTTATATTGAATCTGCACAATCATAATAAACTAATAATTCAGTATTGAAATCACTTCTCCTCATCACTGTGCGATGGCTAGTGTTAACAGTTATTATTTTGGGGTATGCCACGTGCTCTGGTTATTGTTTTGGTATTTAACCTATGATCGCGAATGTTGGTTTGTAGGTTATCCAACCTTGGCATTCACAATGAAAATTCGTGATCGAAAGTAAATGTCGATCGACTTTATCAGTCGCAGGATTTTACATGCATCGAGCATGTACTCTTGTACCTTCTCAGTACGAGAGTCCAATAATGCGCAATAAACTGTGTATTAGTCATGCGATCAAAATTCTCTAATGTGAATTAAAATTTGAACAATCCTGCATCCGAACCTCTTAGACAATGGTAAAGCCTAGCAGATTCAGGTAGTGGTTTTTAAATTTATACAATTCATCACCCAAATTCTCACTACAGATTTTGAGAAAAGTTTGTATCATAGGTGGTAAACAGATTATAGGCACGAGTTAGAATGGTATCTCGTAGTTAGAGGAGTGAAGAAATCTGAAGAATCGTGGCTTCGCCTGCTTCCCTAAGAGATCAAAGTTCTATGAAGTGGGTGGGGTTTTCGAAAATTACAAACGTTTTTTCCTACTCCCTAGCTAGTGGATACCGGTTCAATCCGTATTTATAATCTACCGTCGATGCAAACTCTTCCAAACTTTATATTCAAATTTTAGCTGACGGAACTTTTGAGCTTGAAGAGCTAAACTCGAATCCGCTTGGTATCACCAATTTCTGAGAGGTTTGGGCTTCAATTTCTTTAAAAACTCAACCACTTCTGAGTATTTTGATCTCATAACTGAACAGTCGAAGCCACAATCTTTCGTATATTTATCCATGTCCCTGTTATGAGATACTGTCCGAACTCGTGCCTATTATCTGTCTACCTATGATACAAACTTCTTTCAGACTCCGTGCTCAGATTCTGGTTGAGAAAATGTTCACAGCTCAAAAGTAGTATTCAAATCTGCTTGGCATTACCATTCTTTAGGAGGTTCACGTTTGTAATTTTCGAAGAAGTGGGTGGCACTTTATGGGATTTTGATCTCGTGGGGAAGCAGTCGAAGCCACGATTTTTCAGATTTTTACACTTCTTCAGTTACGAGATACCGTTCTACCTCGTACCCAAAAACTGTTTACCACCTATATAGTACAAACTTTTCTCAAACTTTGTAGTCAGAATTTGGGTGATAAATTGTCTAAAATTAAAAACCACTACCTATACCTGCTAGGAATCACTATTGTCCAAGAGGTTCGAATGCGGGATTGTTCATATTTCAATCCACATTAGAGAATTTTAATCGCATGACTAATACACAGTTTATAACGCAATATTGGACTTTCGTAATGAAGAGAGTGCATGCTCGATGCATGTAAAATCCTGCGACGATGTAAAGCCGATCGATGTTTACTTTCGATCACGAATTTTCATTGTGAATTCCAAGGCTGCATAACCTACAAAACAACATTCGTGATCAGAGGTTAAACATCAAAACCATAGCAAGAGCACGTGGCATTACACCAAAACAATAACATTACCTAACACGTAGTGCGACTAATCTCCACGACAATGTGGTGGCAAATTCAAAACTAGCCATTTTCCATCAGTTCTCCTGGAAAATTTAGTAATGAAACAATCATCGGCAAGTCATTTCGGACTCCAAATTTGATGAGCTACACAATGCCGTATCGCAAAAGTATTTTTCCTCCTCCCGGCACGAAAGTACGCCCTTTCGCGACTCGTTTTGGTCACGAAAGCTCGACTTTTGCTGCCGGCACGGGTCAACTCGCACTCTGATTGGCTGTCAATTTATGCTACATCTTTCGCTGCCTGCGCTGCTTTGCGGTGCAGAGAGCGCATGAGACATGCATGAGAAACATAACCTATCGAGGTTATGTTTATCAATGTGTTTATTGATGATTTGTGTGCACACTTGACAGGCGGTATCCTTTTATAAATACTGCTGCTTGAACAGAAAGCTCTCAGAAGCCGACCATAGAGCAGGATTTCTAATGCCCCATGACATAAATTGACAAGGCACACAAAATACTCATTGTCAGTGACAAGAGCTTAGAGCCACGATGACTTTGTGCGGACACATCTTTGTATCGAATTCGAGGCCCAAATTGGATCATGTGATAATATATCATTCAGTTTTCACCCACAAAACATTTCACTTTATTATTTTTTTGCTTACGTCCGCCCCGACCAGCAAAAGCTCGGCTGACGCCTCGCTTTTGCAAAAGTCGGGCGGACGAATACTTCACGTCACAAGTATGCAGCAAAAGCAGTAAGTAAAAGCTGTGAGGTCGTCTGCTTGTACAGCCCACCCCTTCAAAATTGTAAGCAACTGCAGAGTGAGGTTAAACACGTATTTTTGTACTAATTAATAAAATTTCGACGTACTTTCGGGACGAAAGGAGAAAAAATAGTATACAGCACTCGGCAGAGAAGTGGGATGCCCATGACAGCGTGATATCAATGCTTCGGCTTCGCCTCGGCATTATCATCACGCAGTCACGGAAATCCAACTTCCCTGTCTAGTACAGTAATATACTATTTCTTGAATATTTCGAAAAAAATTTCACCGTTCGCGTCGAATTTTCCGTTTTCTTAAAATGTTCACTCCACCATCCAAGGCAGAAGGTCGAACCATGCGAGAATCAACTTCGATCCAATTTGTACCTCGCAAGGAAAAAAATGCCACGGGGTATCCACCTTATCTTGGTCATACGATATATCATTATATATTATACTTAGCAACCGGCAAGGATTGCTAGCGGGATATTTGAGGACCTTGAATTTTCAGTCAAACTAGATCCAAGTTGAGCCGTGAGTGAAGAAATCCTGATATCATCCCAACATTTCTCTAAATAACATTTGGGAGCTCCCTGACCATGACATTGATAACCAATTTCATTTCATGGCGCTATGTTGATGAGCTACTGTTCTTTAAATTTTGTCATCAGTCTCGCAGAAGCGCGCCCCATTACCATTAGATGCAACGAGAGTTTCACAAAGAGACGTGGGGTGACTTGCAAGGGCACAGTTGTGAACCAAACTCGAAACCAAACCGCCTTAGTGGAGGATAAGAGATAAAAAAATCTCGACCAGCCATACATTGGACCTGATTTTCTTGGGACTTTTGAAAAACGATCAATCGTAATCATAGTTGTCCTGCTTCACTATGCAGTTTCAATATTTTCTGATTCATACAAAACTACTAAAGGCACAGGAGTAAATCGTGATACACTGTGTCTTATTTGGATGCCAACAAGACTACGACCTAAAGCTATGAAAATTTTTATACTACTCACCTATTGGCACACTAACAGAGAAATAACTTTGGAGCCAAGAGCCTTGGATTTTTGTATCTCTTGATATGATCGAAATCTCATCAGGTACATACAGTGACATCATTTTTATCTCCACCAAATGTTTATTACCGATTTCATCTCGGAAAAAACCTCAATTTTGTGAAAATTCCTAACTTCTTGGAAATAAAAAAATTACTGGATAAGAAACTCGTTACTGAAACTTTCTCATCTTTTAATCCATCAAAATCTATAAAGCTTGTAACGATCCCTCTCGTCACTCATTATACTTCCCATATAATAGTTCCAGCACTTCCACGCCATCACTTCCACGCGAAAGGCCCTTTCAAGGCAGTATGTGCCGCATGCAGCGCAAAGTCCAAGCAGATTGCCGTTCGCAAATCAGGGTTCTAAGATCGATTGCTCAGTTCTCAGAAGTTGTTGCATGGTTCCGTGCTTGCGTGTATAGCAAGTTGCATAGCCCAAAAGCTTGATGGTGATGGTGGTATATAGCGGTGAACGTGGACGGCGGCGTGGCGGCGGTGGCTCAACGTTATTAATCACCGAAGCATAGCTGGCGTGCGCAGCTCTTGCGAACTTAATTAATTAAATAATATAATGCTCGAGCGCGGAAGACGGAGCCCAGTGGTGGTGGTGGTGGATGTGGTGTATGCAGCTTCCAAGTATCGGGCGCGTCCATCAACGCCAACCGACCCCCGAGGCATTGTTTTCCTTGCTTAGCGGACCTTCCGGACCAGAGTCTCGGCCTCCACACACACACACACATATATATTGTACAATAATATGTGGACGAGAAGTGTGCATATACTTGCATGGTTTGTTTCGCACGATTCCTGCAGACCGTTGTTATAACGACTTGTTAACGTCACCTTTCAGAAATTTCGCTCTATTCACCTACAAGTTTGATATTTTTTTAGATTCCTAGCTATTTTACATATAAAAAAAATTCGTGTGTCCACTTAGCGCTCGTTGATTATTTCTGAATAAGGAGACCAGGTCCTCTCTTTCGTCGCTCTCATGCGATTCCAGCCTCGATCTCAGCGCTCCGACCATTCTCTCAACACATGAGAACGAGAGAGAGAGAGAGTTCCGAGCGTTTGGAGCGACGATCATACTTGTAGAGTTCTAACCTCCAAATATCGTCTCTTCTGACTACATCTCAGACTTCTCTTTTTTTTGATATGATTCAAGCTATGACTAAAATCACATCTGCACAATAGCAAGAAGATGTAACATATTCATTGATTAAGAAAAAGATAATGAGAGGGCGGTCCGAGAGCCGCACAAATTTACGTATACGGTCTGAATCGCACGAGATCAACGAAACTTTGAGGACCTGGTTCCCGTACTCGGAAAGAATCGTCCATGCATCCGCCGAGAACGTGCATCACAGATGACGCAGTCAGTTACCCGCGAATTCGCATATTACGTTTTTTACATTTGATTTCCGGTGCAACAATTTCAGAGGTCCAAACATTTTCACGAGATGTGAGTCGTATGGTCATCGTATGCAATCGTATGTAAGATAATTAGGCTTTGTTAGCGCTCGCAATTTTTAGCAGTGACGTATGCGCAACTCACCAACAGGTGAGTAACATCATTGAGCACCAATAACACAAGCTTTGTCGTACGAATCATCAGTTACCGGCGGCTTCGTGACAGGGGATCCGAGCTTCCGGGAGGGTTATGAACAAATTCTATTTAAATGTGTGTCCGATGCGCATTCAGGAAACGTTTAAAAATCGGTTATGGGAATTATTATGTTTTTCCATAAAAAAATAAAAAAGTTTTCGGGTGCTGGGGAACTCAATTCTTTTTAAAACGCTTTTTTTTCTCGGTAACCGTATAGCCTGGGAATTATCCACATTTTCAGAGCTAAGCTGAAAGTAGAAAGGAAAGGTAAGCAAAGCGAAAATTTGAGCTTCTCGAGCCTCCCCTCCAGTCCACGGTCACGCCGCGCTCGCTGTCTCGCCATTTTCCCATTTCCACGCGTGCGGGCGGGCTGCTGCACGGCTGCAAGCGTCGGTCACTCTCAGCTCCTCAGCTAGTCCGTTGAAACATGGCGTCAGCATCAGAGGTGATGAACAATCGATGGAAATCATAGCTTGGCCTCCTACCCTTTCGAACAAATCTGAAAATCTGTGATCTTTTCTAGCCAGGTACGTTATGAAATATACCATTTCGTGTATCATTAACTCACTGACGTTTCTGGTTCATATCAATCTATTTCTCATAGAACCCAACTCCGCACAAGCACCTGGCCCGTAGAAGACAATAAGATGACTCGCGTATGTGCGTGGCCTTCTGTATTCAGCAACTTTTCCAAGCTTCCTCGTGCAATAGGCAAGGAGATATGTTCCACTCCATTCACCATTGGTATTTACGAATTTCGTATTCGAGTATATCCTGGAGGAGAATTTTATAACCTGCCTGAAGCAAATGAGGGTTACGTTGGGATTTACCTCGAAACAACCGAGCCATCAACCCCTTTCACCGTCAAGTGTGCTATTTCCATTCTAGACTTGAATGGTAACAAAATCATACGAGGATTAGAGGTATTAGGTAAATTTGACGTGTCGAACAACAAAGGTACTTACGGATTCCCTAAGTATGCGCAACATGAACATTTATCAAAAAATGTTCTAGCGTTCACTAATGATAACCTTATAGTTTTATGTGAATTAATTGATTTAGACCATCCAGGATCCTCACATTGTTTTCAGAGGCTCTCCAGTTATGAAAAATGTCTTTGTACCAAACAATTTAGTGACGTGGACATAATTGTCAAAGGTAAAGTCATCAATGCACACAAAGTTATTTTGGTTAGTGGAAACAAGGTTTTCGCTTCCATGTTTGAGCATAAAACCAAAGAAAGTGAGGAGAATATCATAAGAATAACAGATATTGATTTTGAAGTGATGGCAGAGATAATTAGATTCATTTATACTGGTCAGGTCTGCAATATAAATACATTTGTGAAAGAGATCCTTGTTGCAGCTGATAAGTATGGTATTGATGAGTTGAAAGACCAATGTAGCCAATACCTTTGTCGGTTATTAATGGTCGATAATGTTCTATCATTGATATCTTTTGCAGATCTCTATAGAATGGACAAGCTCAAAGAAATGGGAATGAAATTCTTTGTTGACCATAAAAAAGAAGTTGTTAAAATTGATGGCTATAAGGAATTAATGGAGGGGATGGGGGCAAGTTTGTTAACTGAACTGGTCACTTATTCGCCTTGACTAATCTATTTTTTGGTTGAAAAACGATATACTATTCAATAGAGTAGTATATCCCTTTCAGCACAGGCCCTACTTTGGTTTATAGGAGCATTTTTCTGTTCATAAGCCGCGAAAGTAGATATTAGGATAATTCTGGTGAGATTTGGATCTTCAGAGGCTTAAGGTCATGCGGGCGCCGTGCAACCCGAAAATTATATTTCATTTAGATGTAACTCAAGATTTCGACGATACAACGTTTCACACGAGTTTTCCACTACTTATTATCATCCGAACTGGGTGGAGAACTCGTTATTTGTCACCAATCACAAGAGTATCGGAGAAAAACGAGAATAAATTGCCCGCGGGACTTCCTAACCTATAAAACAGGCACTTTTTTGTTCACAAAAACCTCAAAATCTTTTTCAATTTGGGCTAATCGACAAGTTATGCAGGTCAACTTAAATGATAATAAAGCCTGGATAACTCGTCATTTAGCCAAAATTGGGAAAGATTTTGAGATTTTTGTGAACAAAGTTCACCGTGCACGGCGACTGCATCGCTTCAAGTAATTTCCTGAATTTTCTCAGATCTCGTATCAGACTCTTTCTCTCGTGCATATCAAAGTTATCGCCAATTTATTGTTACCGTGTGTGTATAATTATGGGCTTTCGAGCTGAAAAGTATATCCAGCCTGTCACCTCCGAGTAAAATTGCAGGGTTCAGAATTGTATAACACTAAATTAGTCTCACGCATGTTCAGCATTGATTAATTTTTATCAAATTCCAAGAGAATACTTTAAATTAACCCAAGCTATATGCTTAAAATGACAAAGTGTTCAAGACATGAAGTGAGTTAATACCCATTGTATGGAGTGAAGAAATGATTGTTCTAATTTGTAGCAACAGCAAGACTGGGTCTTGCGAGGGGTCTAGAACTAATATTTTGTCTAAGAAAAAGTTCTAGAATAGGTCCAATTTTTCCATGACTTGATTTGTCTCCGACTTGTTGGCGCATAATTATTTGTCCAACCTGATGGAAACTTAACCGAATCTTTATAATTGCCAATCAAAGAAAGCGATCATTATCTTTGTAAAAATTTTTCACGAAAAACTTCAATCGGGTGGTTCCATGGTTATGAATATGGGATCTATGAGATGGAGAGAAAGTAGACAACAGGGTACATTATTAGGTGAAAAAATGAGTCTTATCACAGTTTCTTTTGAACTACTTGCAGTCCATGGAATAAACACGGGCGGCGCGTCGCGCGCTGTAGTCCGGGAGCTGGGGGGGGGGGGGGGGTCTGAGTAGGCGGGTCGTGTCCCAGAAGGTTTGATTCGGTAATGTTGAAGTATTTCGAGGCGCTGAATCGAATGCACGAGGTCGATAGCCCGTAAACTCCGGCGTTCTTTGTTAGTAACAATTAGTGCAAAATTATGGTCTTTTGCAAAAAACTCCGAAAGTATGCATCTTAACGAAAAGTTTTACAGGACCAGAGTTGTAGAGCATAAAATTTTCTACAAAAAAAGTCCCCACAAGTTTCCTGGAAACCCAAGCCCAGGGCGGGAACTCGCTGTCACTTTGACAATTGTCAATCTATTGCATGTCAACCTCATGCATCTTGAAGAGAATGAAGTTCCCTCCAAAATGGTACAGGGCTGATTCCGCTGAACTCAAACACATTCGACTGGAGAGCGAGAGAATGAGAAAAAAGTGTGTTAAAGTCAAAAGTCAAAACCCTATTCCCCGCTCCGACACTGCCGGCGCGCGGCCGCCCGAGCGCGGCCGAGACGCAGCACTGCAACACGGTTTCAGCCTCAGATTCTGTATTTTTCCTCTTTCTCTTGTTCCACACTCGAAGGGGTTTGAGTTCAGCAGAATCAGACCTGTATCATTTTGAAGGGAATTTCATCCTTTTCAAGATGCATGAGGTCGACATGCGATCGATATGCGATAGATTGACAATCGTCAAAGTGACAGCGAGTTTAGTAGCGCTGTGTCGGCAGCCCTGTATGAGCCCACGTTACACGCGTTTCCCGCCCTGGACTCGGGGTTTCCCGCCCTGGACTCGGGTTTTCCGGGAAACTTGTGGGGACTATTTATAGTAGGAAATTTTGTGCTCTACAACTCTGGTCCTGTGGAACTTTTTGTTAGAATGCATACTTTCGAAGGTTTTTGCAAAAGAGAAACAATAATTTTGCACTAAAAATTGTTAATAACAATGAAACGCCGGGGTGTATGGGCTATCGACCTCGTGCATTCGATTTAGGGACTCAAAAAGTTGTGAGAAGTTTGCACGCCAAACTTGGGTCGTAATCTCCAAGTTTGGGTCTCGTCTCGTTTTTAAAGTTTGGACCAATGTTTGAGAGGGGGAACATTTCCCAAACTTTCCCCAAACAAGATTCTTTCTACACGGGTCTCTCGTCTAGACCTTAAAAATTACTATGAATGTGTTGGAGATAGTAGCTATGTAACAATGTGATGAAGACGAATCAGTTTTAACTTATGTTATCCGTCAATGAAAATCGAATCAAATAAAACACTCATTTGAAAAAAATGACGGTTTGTCTTTGAGCATTATTTTAAAGTTTGCCCTCGGAAACTTTGCGCAGAACATGTAGAGGACAAGACTGCCGTCGGAAGGAAAAGGGTCAATAACTACAAAAATTGTTAAATTAGAGTTACGATGTTATTCTTATGTAACAGAGTGTACTCTATAATATAGCGCACTCAGTTTGCCGCGAGGCTGAGATTTTCATTCATGATTTTACTAAAGACAGTTACGGCATTTCGCATTTTCTGCAGTTTCCGGAATCAAAAACAACGTAAGTTTGTTTTCATAACCGAAAAAGACGCAAAATTGAAAGTTGCGTCTTTTTTTCTTGTGGACACGACTTACGTCCTTTTGGGTTACGGAAATGGTCATGTTGCTGCCTTCTTCCCTATTGTTTATACACAACAAACGCGTGACCATAACCTGGAGATCTGGAATATACCGAGACATTTTGAAAACATTGTTCAATTATCAAGAAAGTGTGAGATGCTGATGAGATCATGAGCTCTAATAATTTACCGAAGCAACCACATCAACTCATATTCGACTTCAGCCAATGTTATGTTGATGAGAATGGCTTCGTGAGATATTGTGGCGTACGAAATGAGAGGAGCAATCGTAAGTGAATTGGAAATTTGTCATCCCATGCTCAGCACTGTTTGCTACTTCTCAAAATTTGTAGTTGTTCCAATTTCGAAGGACTATTGAGAAATTCAATTATCAAAAGTGATCGTGTCATAATTTTTCTTCTTTGATAGCCAATTACTTGCTCCTTGAGAATACCGGTGTGATTGATAGATCAAGTGCTGTAACAGCTCATACAAATGGAGATTTATCTCCTCATAATGCCGTCACATATTGTGAGCCCAGCACATCTGGAATTCAAAATGAAACTATTGCTCACTTGGAGCTTGATACGTCTTCAGGTAAAACTCTGATTACATTGAAATAATTGTGTTGATATTCCATTTTTAAATTGCTGCAACTATTCACTCTTCTGCCCGCAGTACAATATACGAACGCCGCTGAGAATTCTGATGTCATTGACGAATCGAACCTCAGCATAACTATAAAGAGTCGAAATCCTTCTCGAGATGGTACTCTCGAAAATTGTGACAATAGCGAACGAGGTATCGTCGACTCCGAGCCTTTTCAAGGTAGAACTCTGATTTAATTTGAGTAATTGATCCACTATTCTTACATCATTTGAGTCCACAAAACAACAGTTTGTCTTTTCTCCAACAGCAAATCATTCGTTAAGGATCGATGAGAATCTTGACGGACGCGAAGAATTGAATACTGCGAGAGTTGAGACGGACGCTAATTCATCTCTGAACGTTATCGTTGCAGATCACGAGCCAAATGTACCATTTGCTAATCCCGAAATATCAAACGCTGATTCAGATCCTGGTCAGTGTAAACGTCGAATCAAATCTCCATCATCCGGATACCGATTCGCAATTATTATATAATTTCTCAATATTTCAGCTCTGACTAAAAAGGGCACGATCAGGAAAAGGAAACCCAAACAACCACGAGAAACAATCGAGGCAAAACGTAAACGCATAGCAGATGCTCATCCCGTGCGTGAAGCCTGTGATTCTTCGGATTGTTGATGGCAGTGTAGTGAGGATTTTGATAACGACAGTCGAGCTGAGATCAATGGCCAATATCAAGAGCTCACTAATGAGCAGAAACAAATGTTCCTACTGAGCATGTGATTTAGGGGAACTTCTCGGACGCCATCGGCTGCTACGAAGAATAAGAGATCTTTGTCTGTAAAATATCACTTGCTCAAATCCAGTGGAGAAATGATGCGAGTCTGCAAGCATTTTTTTCTGACAACTTTGGGGTTCCGGCACAACAATGACAAGGCGATTCTGCGTGTGCTCAAATTATCAAGTAGTCAAGCAGTTGCCCCTCTTCCAGATAATCGAGGCCATCATCCCTGTGCGAATAGATTTGATCGAAGTTTGATTGTTGATCACATTGAGAGTTTTAAGCCTACTGTATCACACTATCGACGTGAACACACCCCAAGCGCTCGATACTTACAATCCAATCTAACAATTGCTGACATGCTTGAGAATTTTTTGCAAGTAAATCCTGGCGTACAATTGTCCACCGATCTCTACGGCCGCTGCTTAAAAGAACTCAACATCCGATTCACAAAGCTTGAGCACGAAGAGTGTGAGAAATGTGAGACATTGCAACTTCACAATCCTCTCCACAGCAGTAATAGTCTAGACCCTGACTGTGATACATGCCAGGCGTGGCAGACGCATATTAGGAAAGCGGAGCTAGCCCGGTAGAAATATCGTGAATACTCGGAACAACCCCTTCCTGAGGGGCACCTCTGCTTTTCAGCAGATTTGCCGAAAGTTACCATGCTTCCAAGAATCGATACATTTAAAGCTGTCTTGTTTTCCAATCGGCTTTCTGCATATAATGAGAGTTTTGTCCCAGTAGGTCCAAACAAGGGTAGGAGGACGTATGCAGTGTGTTGGCATGAAGGAATATCTGGAAGACTCAAAGAAGACTTGGCATCAGCATATCACGCTTTCTTCAAAAATTTCAGAGATGCCATAAAGATAATCTTATGGCTTGACAACTGCACAGCACAGAACAAGAACTGGTGCTTCTTAACATCGTGTGTACAAACTGTAAACTCCGAAGAAACATCGATAGAATCGATTGAATTGAACTTTTTTGAGCCTGGTCACACATTCATGAGTGCTGGCAGCTTTCACCACCAAGTGGAGAAATCTTTGAAGTCGTAGCGGAAAGTATATGATTTTGAAGATTTCTGCCAAGCCGTACAATGTGCAAATTCCCGCACTATTGTCAAGACCATGAATCATACAGATTTTTTCAAATGGGTTGATGGTCACTCTATAGCAGAACTGACTAACTTGAAAATAAACGATCCAAAACCGCTCTTATCTAATATGGTTCTAGTTACTGCCACAAGAGGCTCGTTAAAACTTCAGTACAAGACAGCATTTGATAGCGTCACACACGAATTAGATTTTCTGAAAGAAAAAGTCGCGAAGGATGTATCCAAAAAACCCGAGGCCTTACAGAAACCACTTGGAGTTGATAAGTTGGTAAAAGAAAGTATGTTAAAAAACTTCATCTCGCTTGTGCCTCTCCACCGTCAGAGTTTTTGGAGGAACTTGCCGGTGAAAGAACCAAAAAAAGCAGACGCTGGCCCATCTGCTGCCAATCCAACTGCCATTGAGTCAAATACCATGGTCACGGGCGGATTAGTTCGGAAGCCAGTTCGAAAGAATCCGAAAAAACCTTCCAAAAGAGGGTCAAAGAAGTCTAATAATCAACCAAAAGCAACCGAAGTGCAACCTAAGCAAATTAGAGGCACGTCCAAAAATCCCCGAAAAAGTACGCGAGCCGTCAAAAAATAATCATCATTATATTCTACTTTAATTATTATGTTCAATCTACTACAAAACATTTCCCATTCTTTCGCAAGTGAGTGTTTATTCCAGTTGTTTTCCATATTTCTGTCGAAAAAGAGCAATGCCTCGGCCATTTAAGGAGAAATATGGAAACGTTAAAAAACAATGGATTGCACCGTTGATTTTCTGATATAAATTGATATATTTGTTGCACATTTGTGATATCAGTTAATAAATACTTAAGTTGACTTGAAACTTTTGGTCAGACCAACCTTTCATGCACGCATGGAGTACCTACAAGACCCTTGTTCAATATGGTTATCTCAACTATTACCAAAAATACCGACAACCTCGCTTTTCCGGAACGCGCGTGGTTTGAAACCCGGTGGCCCGTGTTAAGCGCATCCGTTTCTCAGAAGTTACGTCTTTTTTGCTTATGTTTTGATCTATTTATAACAGAATTCGAGATCTGTATGGATTGAATAAAATTTCAGTCCAATTGATAGATCATGAAGAAATAATCATAGTTTAGGTCTCAAAATCCGTAAATCATTATCCAAATGAAGTTTTTTTCGGGAAAAGGAAATTTTCATCAAGAAATACAGTTTAATCATTTTTCAATCGACTAATTCGAAATTGTGATATTTTTGGAATTACCTGCTTTTAGATGATCCAAATCTCTCTAAAATGCTTCCTCAGAAGAATAACTCAAAATATAGGATACTTTCTTATTCGTCATGATTATTATCATATGACGCCGTGAGAAAGCATTCTGCTAATTACTTTTAGCAACATATTTTTAACACGTATCGCGCCTTGAGCCGAGGTGTGTATAAAATATTTCACCATAGATCGTGTTCTAATTGCATAATACGATATCGTCAACTGAGGTAACTTTGAAACAGGGGGTAACTTTGGGACAACCCATGAAAGAGTCATCATCACGGGACGGCCGGTCAGCAAGGCAGATGGTCCCGAGGCTTTTGTACTTACCTGTTCTCCCCACTTGGAGCACTTACGAGCAATTTTTTGCGCGTGCGCGAGATCCTTTATCAGACTTTCGTCAACTTGGCCCGGGACCAATATGTAACAATTGTACCTGTCAGGATTCTAATTGTTATAATTGTTTCCAAAATTTTGGGATTTGCGTAATTTGCGTTTTTGAAAAAATCGACTTCTCAAAAACGCAAATTACGCAAATCCCGAAATTTTGGAAACAATAGTATTTGGAATAATATAGCTCCTCCAATGAGCCTAAAGTAGTGAGATGCAGAAGATGAAATCGCGCGCTCGTTGTCTGGAAACCAGAAAGATCAGTACAGAAGACGACGTGCTACCGAGTGCTCTTTCCGCTGGGCTCTTTCATAGTAACCAATGAGTCCGCTCGGATTTTTGATCTTGCTACTGCATCTGCATCTCACTACTTCCCGCTCACTAGCTCCGTCTTTCAAGGCCCGACACCCATGAGCTTGGGCTCAAATTGAAGCTCTGAGTTTGCGGAAATCGTCTTTTGCATCAAATCGCCGCGATTGTGGGGAACTTCCTTGATTAAGCAAATAGCCCATCACCCAACAATTACTTTTTGAGAATAATTCAAAATAGCTTGTAGTCATGCTATTTTCGTTATCGAATTAAGTCGTACTGTTTTTTGCTAAAATAATTGTACTACTCCGCCACGGTCAAGTCCATATATCACGTGATATCGTGATCCCATAGGTCATTCAGTATATGCTAGTGATCTGATCACATGCTCAGTATGGGGAGAAAGGTCAAATTAACTAGACTTGCAGATTCAAGTTGGCTATCGTAGGTACTCATGAATCCACCAGTAGATGAAAAGAACCGAAGTTGAGCAGACAGATAGAGCTTTTTAATCTTTGCAAGCACGTATAACGAAGTAACTTACATGTGACTCTGACTTTCCAAGCCTTCACCATGCTTTTTAACCCATCCTTCCCTTAACATAACCAGCCATTATATACGTATGTATGCACGTAAGGGTCATACTCTCGCCTTCCCTTATTCACAACGGCGCGGCGCACCGTCCACTACCACCTATACATCCTTACTATACTCTCAGAGCTTCCTTCGTAGATAACGGTGTAGGAGGAGAGGCACATGCCGACGCACATAGAATGTAATTAAGATAAATTAGCGTTAAGGGTAAATTTTGGGGGGTGACGCGTCGGCCTAATACGGAACCGAGAGTGAGAGAAAGGCGAATATAAAGAGGAAGAGACCGGACGGTGACGAAGGGGGTGAAATGGTAGCGTCCGAGATATAGGATATTTCGCGCTTGCGAAATGCCATACTAACAGTGGGGCGCTTCTGAATTTTCGTCGTTAGGATATATGTATAAAGGAATATCCGAGCCGATATCGTTTTGACCAAGGCAAAAGAATTCGACGCCCCATAAGCAGTATCTTCCCCTTTGGATATAATAAATTAATAACGCGAGATATAATTAGCAGTGGCGTGAAAATACACACGCCAGCTCGAGCGAGTATTATAGAAAGTGGACTTGTGGGCTTTTATATGGAATGGGGTGGTAGAAGAATGGATATGGAAACCCTTATGTAGATGATAGTACAGTGTGCGAGTATGACTATTGCGTCCGAGCGAGCATCGCTTTGTAATCAGAATTTAGGGTGAGCGCCTTTCGAAATTCTAGTGTACTGAGCAATACACGAAAACTGTTTTCCCGTATGGAAACCATATATATAAAGTCTAGTTCGCAGATTGTATGTATTTCAACCCTTACGAGCGATACGCAAAACTATAAATTTTGTGACTTGTGAATGTTTTCATTATGATGCATGATTTCTCTAATTGCTGGATACAAGGGCTTACGAATCTCGTTAGGTAAGTTAATGGACAATCTGATTATTAGTGAATCACTTAGAAGATGAATTTATTAGTTTCTAAGTTTTGATCATGTATAAAATATGCAATGAAAGATCATAATTGTAAGCCTTCATAGAGGCTAGACAAATTCAAGATTTGCTACAAAATTACAAAGTAACTGTTTCACTTTTCATTATCATTACTGCTGATGAGACTCGTCACATCCGTATACTTTGGAGGTCAGTGAGCTAATATGTTTCTGACAGTATCAAATCTCCTCTACCCGAGTATTTTTAACTCAAAAACGCGTGCGCCGAGTGTGCTCAAAACATGGTGGGTTCATTTCTAAAAATTTTTTGGAATCTTAGAATGTTGTCCAGTATCTTATGGTGCACGGCCAGCAATTCTTGCTCATGGATGTAATATCGTAAATTTTTGATCCACAAAATTCTGGTAATAAGGTAAGTGTACCCAAGTTGCCTCTGTACCCAACTTGTCCCCATATGCCGATCTAGGGGATGGGTACTCCTTGGCTTCCCTGCAATTTTTTTTCACGTTATTATGTCAAAATATGAGAAAGTAAGTAGTTTGCGTCGACCCCGAATCATTCCTGCCTTCTCTAGAAAATTTAAAGTATTTTTCTATTTTTTGTAATTGCTTAGCTAAGAAAGCACCGCGGCAATCGGGTTCAGTAAAATTAGTGCCAAATTTTTTGAGCTCAACCAATCTTAACATACCTTAGCGCATTCCTTGTTTCAAGGCCTTCAAAATCCCTTCTTCAAAGTTGCAAAATTCGGATCTATGGAGCTAATTCATGTGCAAAACGCGGAGACGATTTGTGAACAAGGATGCCAACATCGGAGTGTACCTACCATGCCCCCATATGTTTATCTCGAAAGGGCGTGCAGAACGACTTTTGTTACTCAAAACGTGTTTATCACGTCAAAATATGTCGGAAAGAGTGTTTGGGACCGGCGAAAAGCTCCAAATATGCGTTCCCGGCGATAAAAACACTCTTCCGACGATTTCCATAGTTTATTTTGGAAGAATTGAGACAGTTCGGCTCCAATTCATCAAAATTAGACGTAGCTTACCAGGACAGGTCATCACATCCGGGTCACGGATTTGGCTGAAACTTTGGAATAGTCTTCTTTTAATGCCAAAAGATAAAACCCAAAATTATAGACCCTAACGCTCAAACGTTCCCCAGCTACAGCCATGGACATTAGCATTGCAGGTATACCTATATGTATGATTTTTAACATGGGCCCATATGGGCAATGCTAATGTCCTTGGCTGTAGCTCGGAAACGCTTGAGCGTTAGGGTCTATAATTTTGGGATTCATCTTTTGGCACTAAAAGAAGACCATTCCCAAAGTTTCAGCCAAATCCGTGATCCGGATGTGATGACCTCTCCTGGTTGGTGCATTTCGAAGGTCCTAAAACAAGCTTCAGAATAAGCTTGAATACGTTGGAAAATGTTGAGGTAGACCAGAGTTGTTGGGGAAATGGTTTAATGGTGGCAAGCTGGGTACACCATTTTGTAAACTCTAGAAAATCTAGTTCTGGAAAAATTAAGACAGCTCGGCTCCAGTTGATTGAATTTGAACGTACTTCAATTCATTTCAAAAGTTTTAAAACAAGCTTTAAAATGAGCTAAAGCACATTGAAAATTGTTGAGGTAGACCAAAGTTATTAAGAAAATGGCTTGATAGGGGCAAGTTGGGTAAACTTACTTTATATTCAAATTGATCGTTTATAACAATTGCATAGAATCATTTTAACCTTTTTATATTCTATTTGAACTATTATTCCTGCTGAAAATAGTTCCGTGGGATCCCATGCGACTTTGTGGGACCTAGTCCTGGGAAGATTTCCAATCTTGCTCGGCATTGGAGACCTGTAGCATACAAATATTGACCATAATCGATCAAATTCCACCATTTTTGGAAGAAAAATGGTCAAAATTTGTATGCTGCACGTCTTGGATGCCAAATTTTCCAAGTGTAAGATTAAACTTTTTGCCAGGGCCAGATCCCACGAAGTTCCATGGGATCCAATGGAGTGAGTATCAGCAGAGATTACGTTCTCGTCCCAAAAAGCTCAATCAAAACCAAAATTCTCAGGTATCTCAGTTTTGACATAATCCAAATTTTTTTTCATATTTTGAAGTTTGACTTCCCCCAAAAGATCCTTAAGAGGATGTCGGATACCGACATTGTCGAGTTCTCGGATTTCTCGATGAATTTTCGAGATATCGGGATTTTACTAAGTAACACCGATTCTGTATGGCTCATAGAATCAGCGTTACTTGGTAGATTTTCGATATCTCAAAAATTCATCGAGAAATCCGAAAACTCGACCATGTCGGTAACTGTACAATATTAATAGGACTCCGACATCCCCTTAAAGAAGTAATTTGTTGAGCATTTCAATTAATCCCTCTAAAACTTGCAATTTCAACGTTCAATACATCTTCCCACCAACCTTATCAGACGTTGGTTATCAGGCGAGCCATCATGCACAAAGAGGCGCACACCTCGGCCTTCTGACGCAACTGAATCGCTTCTCCACTACCGCACATGTAATTTGCATGGGGCGCAAAAGGGGGGAAGCAAGGGGGTGAGTTAGCTTTCGTAAGGTCCAACGTATATACAACGCAAGCTCGTCGACTTTCGGCGGTTGCCATAGAGCGTGTCCGGGCCGAGGTAGCGTCCAGCTTCGCCACGTACATATAGTATAAATTTACACACTTACACACACATGTATATATATATGATCGTCACCCTCGCTTCACTCGCGGACTCCGTCGAAATTACCCCTTATCTTCGAAGAGCAAGTAGAGCCCGCGCGCTGAATTCTAATGCTCAATCTCAAGATAAACGCCGACGCCGGCCGCTTCTCTATCTCGTTCTCTCTCTCGGCTTATTAGATTCCCATAGTGAGGCGTCCCCTATATGTCGGTGCGCAGTTTCAAACTGCCCAGCATTTATATATGTATATATATATATATATATCTTCATCTTCACGTATGGAAATGACCAAGCTGAAGGAAATGGTCGAATTTAGTGGAAAAGAAGACAAGAGAAGCAAAAGGGGCTGTTTGGTCAACTTTTTAGCCAGACTGATTCGTGATTGCCATGGTAGAAACTCTTGACTGTGAGCCTTGAAAGATCTTGATTGCTCGACTTTGCTACTCTGGTGGCAGTATGTGAGATATTGTGTCATTTCCCTTCCGCTCTGCTCCCATCACACTTAATATTGTGCACATTTATGTTTGCAAAATCTTTGTCAAAACTGCCAGTTTGAATTATTTCGCTAATTCTTTGGCTTGTTGAATATTGATATAATATTTTGTATCTATAAGAATCAATACATTTTTTTTGCATATGGGTAGTTATGAGATAACTTATGCATATGATGTCATGATCTTGCATTCATATTAAATGACCAAATATGATGAGCCTAACGATGATATCTGGTGTATTCTATTGGAAAAAAGATGCCCGAATAGTTTTGGGAGCGGATATAAGTTTAATGTGGACCTGAGCTTACCAAAAGTGGTCAAAATGTCCTTACCGTGGCATGTCCTAAACTGGAGTTGCACATTTCAATCGTGTAGTTTGCCGAGATATTCATTAAATCTCGGTTCCGTACCAATCAAACATCAAAGTTGGGTTATGAAAAGGTGATGTACAAATCGAGTATCAAGTCTCAATTCAAAATAGTCAAAACAGTCAAAACACAGTCGACATTCTGTCCTGGAACTTTGCAAATTTTTTGAATGCTTCTCGATAATCCTACTTCGGGCCTGCGAATCGCTACAAACGGCTATATAACGGCAGTAATTAGTGCCTAACACACCAACGAACAAAATTCTACCACCAGCAGCGAGCGCAAAAAAATGCGGTTATAAAGATTTTACAGATGTAAGTCGTGTTTCATGACGTACTGAATAAGTTGTGCATTATTTGAATAATAACTTCACATTTCTTAGCGATGTTAAGTATCTTTATTATGGTTCTTGATTTGAGACGTAAATTTCATTGCCATGAAAAATTAAGACAAGCTCGTACTGCTCTGTCTGATTAACGTCGAATAGTTTCAACGAAATTTTATTTAACACGTTCGCTGCGGAGGCTGAAATCGGCGATCTTTCCCCATGTGCGGCGGGGCACACCGGTGGGCCTCGCTCAATTTTATTTCCCATAAGGTCCAAAATTCTCAGCACCGGGGGGAAAGACACGCGGGGCCCACCGGTGCATGGGCCCCGCCGCAGCGAACGTGTTAAAAATAATTGCAAATACTTTTCAGATTGTGCGAGTAAGTCTGCGCAACTTCATGAAATATCCCGTCATTTCAGCTTTTTTGCATTTTAATACTTAAGATGTGTTTTGAAGAATTCGAGAAACGGTAATAATCTTGATTTATCGCTATTGCGTCATAGGAATCATGCACGATTGTCGCTAATCAAATCATTCGTGAGTTCTGGGCGCATTCAAATGATCGGAAATTCTAAGAGGAATCGCGCTGACTTCCTTTTACGATTCGGAAAGTACTTGCAATTATTGGAAAAATAGATACGCCATGCCGATCAAACAGACCATATCGAACTGGTCTTCACTCAACATCAGTCAAAACATGGTTTACAACCTTCTGATAAATTTTAACGAGCGAGAATTGTCAAGATTTTTGGCACCTAAAGTCTAAAGATTCTTCCTTTTTGAATTTACTTACAACGCTATAATTTTCTGACAATAATACTTGCAAGATTGTTGGGTCAACAATGAGGAAAAAAAACATTATCTGGTGTCACAAGTACACCGCTAAAAAACGAACGCTATGCGAGAGAGTGCAATCAAACATGGCCGAGTTCTCAGAATGAATCGGTATACGTACATTCACATATCCAGTGTTTTATTTAAGGGTGCAAAATTATTAAACAAGCAAAATGCAAAGGAGAAAAGCACCTACAGTAACGAGAAAGTGGCCAAGCCCTTCGTTCTACGCCTGGTATGCCACCCGCACCGGCCAACAATTCAACCTATCCACGCATCCATATATACACACGTTGGTCAAGGGAACTGTAAGCCCTGCTGAGAAAGAGGAAAGCAAGCTTTGCAAGCTCGAGGGAGGTGATCTCAGAGAGAAAATAACCGTCCAAAGTGGAAGGAGCTCGTACGAGACTGACTGAGCAAGTCGAGGTAGTAAGTGGGGAGAGCTAAGAGTGGGGGCATAGGGGGCGCGCTTGATGTTCGCGCGCGAAGCTTTAAAAGGGAAAAGAACGAGATGCGAGAGGGTGAGTAAAATCAGGAAAAAGCTACTGCGTGTGTGGATGTAACCAAGCCTAAGACAAAGACGTCGCAGACGGGTATAGCTATTATATGTATAACCAAAAGGGAGATGCCGTGTGGAAAACGAAAGGGTGCGATAGTCAAAAGAGGGTGACGAGGGTCAACGGGAAAAATTCTCATGCGAGAAAGAGTGTGAGCGTATAAGCGGTTGAATTAAAATGAAAAGTCTAGCGGTGTATCGGGCCGCACAAGTAATGAAAGGTCGCCACGCGCTTGATTGGATAACGATGTTCAGCGAAAAGATTGTAGACCCAGGGTATATTGTAGATGCTGGTGATGTACGTGTGTCTGGCATGGTTGATAGGAAACATTTATGTGCTCTGTTATTTTATTTTAGCTTTAAAAATATAGATTGAAACGCGAGTACTGTTGCTTCTTCGAGTCGTGGTAATCGGCAAATGCGTAAATTCTGAATGTGATTAAACTAAAGTAACTGGGAGTTCAAGCAAAGATGTGAGACATTGGTGATATACTTGAAAAATGCTGATTAATTGAAAACCTAAAAAAGGGTTGAGAATTTGTACAGAATCTCAAAAACATAGTGAGGGTGTAACTTGAAGCGTATACCATAATGATGAGGCCATTCGGTTTTTTTTTTTTTTCATGCGAATGCTCATCCATGTAACTCATGTAACTTCCCTCGTCAAGGATTTCAATTGACTAGGGAATAATATTAGGGAATAATATCAGAGTAATCTGATATTTATAGGATAAACAGATCACAGCGAGCATTTGGTTTCGAAATCGATGTGGTCTTTTCGTTTTACATGAGAGGGCTGGTTGTGTTGGAATACCAGATGAAGTATCACTATAATTTGATTCATTCGACTAGCTTTCGTATTTCTTACGGTGAGAAGCATTAATTTCTTCTATAATGCAGTTGATTTTCTTCCTGGTCTCTTCATCACACTCAGATGGCTCGTTCGCTTCCGCCATTATCCTTGCCAGTATCTCAGTAATATCTTGACATTCTATTCCTACAAGTTGATGATGGTACAGAGGAAAGTGATATGCATTCACTGGGATATTACCAAGTATCAATTTTGAATACATATTTCGTTAACTTCTTCTTGGCCAGGGCACTTTTAAGATGATCAATTTTTCAGAGTATTCCACTGGACACATTGTTAGTAAAAAAGAAGTTGGCACTGAGGTAAGACTTGATTAGAGAATCTACTGAAAATGTCCAAGTTTTGAACAACTTGGATTGATCCACAATGTGCTTTGGATACTTTTGGCTGAAGACAGCAATGTAGATATGAAATACACGAAATTGGTTTTTATGACAGTACATTTGCCCTCAGGAATACAGATTTTCAATCGTAGCAGAGGCCATAAATACCGCTTAATAGGCTTTCGTTAACAAAATTTGAGCAGGTCCTTTTGATCTGATCAGGCTCGAATGAATTCGATCCGAAAAATGTTGATGCTATTTCCCCGTGTAATTTTCACAATAGATCGTTTGTCTCATAAACGCAGGTCAAGATTTCAATCGATTCAATGCATCAGGTGTTATATGTTTATAGAACAACTCAACTCTTCAAATATCATTCGACTCTTTTCAACGGGATTCAGAAATGATACTTATTGAAATTTGAACTTCGAGCTCGTGAAAGATCTGACAAAAGAAGATACTAATACCGTACACCGGGGTGACTTTGGGCACTTTCGAGTTATCAATCGAATTTTCATTGCGGTTTTCCGACCGGACCTATATGGATTTTAAGTCATTCGATGAGTCTGGGCGTCTTCTTTGAAATGCTGTGCTCAGAATTCAGTCCCACCCATCTGCTGCCATGAGAACTGAGAAAAACAGGGTGGCCAAAGTCTCCCTGACATCCTAATTGACTTTGGCCGCTTTCGTCCAGCACTACGAACTTTGTGTACTACTCAACACAAAAACGGTCATTCTCTCCTCGGATCAAATTTTCTGATCACGAATAAATCCAGAGACAGAACATGAAAGTCATATAAAATTATGTCGACGAACTTGTGACTTGCCACCCTATAGTTTGAATGACAAACTACTCCGGGCTTGCCAAAGTCACACCGAATGACCGGATGATCCAAAAAACAAGAGGAACGATGAGTTAACATCAAATTTTCTTTTAGAAATGACAGCTAGAGTGGCCGAAGCTTCGGCCAAAGTCACCCCGGATGATCCAAAAAATGCCAAGTTGGCGTTCGAATGGTCGCTGGAAATGACAGCTGGGGTGGCTTCGGTGGCTACAGTCAGCCCAAGGAAGCCAAGAAATTATAAGTTTTTGTTCAAATGGTCGTTCTAAGCAAGTGTCGCGGCTAGATTTAATCGTGAATAGAGCAAAATGTAGAGGACATCGTTACCTGCGAAGATGAAACCATTGGAAGGAGATAAAAACAATCTAGTGGGTTACTGTGATTGATTTTTGTGACATGAATACTTTACTTCAAAATTTTCACTTTATTCCGACGGAATAAGGGTCAATGAAACCCATCTCGCCATAAATGAGCTGGCCTATTCTCAAAGGAGAGTTTCTAAGCTTCAAAATGAGCTTTTGAACGTCCCGCTAGGTGGTATAGCGTCAAAGATACGATATTTACCATCTTTTTCCGAAAAAGTCACTAGATTCACCCCGGTGGCCAAAGTCACCCTGGTTTACGGTATTGTGTCACTTTTTGATGATACCGTATAATACAAGCGAGACAGTCTATTAGGATAGATAGGGTAAACTAGGAGGAAAGAAGTACTCAATGAAACACAACTTTTGATGTTTGTTGGAAAAATTGATTCTCACCTGCTTCTTTAACTTCTGTGACTTGATTGTAGTCCTCCGATATTTGCTGATGCTGTTGCTGATTTATGTGAGTAACAACTGGGACTTGATTCGATGCTGTTGAAATTTCAATCGATACTTTAATGCTTTCGTATCCAGATTCTTTCTGTTATCGCTCATAAATGAAAATCGTGATTGAATTGAAATTTCCGAAACTCAGCTACACACGTACCACGAAACGATATTGGTCACATTCAAATTCGCACAATTAGAAGAATAAAATAGTCTCGATCCAAATTTGAATGATGTCATGTATAAGTCATTAAACCTATTGCATAAACTTCAGAACGAATCCTCCACAAAATACAATGTTTGTGGCTTTGCTTGAATATTGACGAAATTTGGGGAGATGATAGATTAAAATGCGCCAATGAACGTTCAAATGAATGTCTGGGCAAGTCGTAGAACTCGTCGCTTGGAAGAATGATGAGGCAGTTTTGAGGCATTAGACCGAAAAATATCTAGATTTTCAGGTTGTGGGTGCTTGTTTTGGATTGATTCGAATATTTTGCTCACCATGTCGGGATTATCTTTCAAGGGGTAGCTCTATCATACCAGGCCGGACTGGCTATAGTAGAATTTGGGAGAATTCCCCCCCCCCCATCGCAAAACAATCGCAAAGTTTAAATTTTTTGGGTTTCTTGTCTACGTTATCCAGGCATCCAGCTCACAAAAACCGCGGAACCGCACTCCCAGTCGTTCTTACCCTGTACTTATCACTAGATACTAACGTGATAATGAACTGGGGCCCTATCGAAGCGGCGCGGAGAAAAGTTCGCGCGCGCCTGATGATTGCCGGATTGTTATTGATGGCATATCCTCGGACGGATAGTCATCTAATGTTATTATGTGATCTTTCGGTGCTAAAAGTTAGAAATTAGTGCTTCAAATGGTGGCATTCAATTCGGCAATCATGAGGCACGCATCCAAATCCGCTGTAATCTGAGTTTGATACCGGAGAGTCATAGTAATCCATGATTGAAGAACGAAAACTTGTCCTAGTGCTACCCTGAATTTCTGTAGCACTGTTTTGCACTTAATCACCAACGCTCATGTGTGACATGGAACCGAAGTTGTGCTTCAAATACAGAACTGCACACCGGAAGAGTCGACATGAAGTTCAAAAGCTCCATCTCAAAACATTGAGCATATCAGATGCTAATGCTCTCACTTTGAATTTTGTGTATGAGTGTTTAATGTTTCCGTAGTCTCGAAAAAATTGCGAAGCACATCACGCCAAAGCAACTGCTTTATAGTCTCAAATCATAGTCGAGTTCTGGTGATGAGTTTGAAGGAATAGAGAACAACACTGAGGGTAGCACTAGCACAAGTTATCCTACTTTGATCATGGATCACTATGACTCTCCGGTATCAAACTCAGATTACAGCGGATTTGGATGCGTGCCTCAGTATTGCCGAATTGAACGCCACCATTTGAAGCACTCATTTCTAACTTTTAGCACCAAAAGTCCACATAATAACATTAGATGACAATAACAATAGGGCCCCTGGGGACGTCAAATCTCGTTTTTATCTTTCTCATAGTCAAGTTTTTGCAAACCTCACTCCCTTAGATCGATTTCTTGATGAAATTAGATCGGTACGTTTGAAAGCTCCAGCACTTGAGAGCTTGTACGAGAAACTAAGTGTTTTCGATTCTAATATAAGAGCAGAGGATATGAGGAGCGAGTTGGAAAATCTAGCAGTAGGATGAGATCTGATAAGAGCCTCTCCGTTAAAGGAGTACCGCTTGATTTGACTGACGATGAATTTCAGATTTTGTCCGTGGATCACGTAAATGAGGAAATGTCTAATGCAAAATTCAAAGCATGAACTTTGTAGAAATTGCAGAATTCGTTGCTACTGGTTGCTCGTCCAATATAATCTGTTATAACTAGCGCGTTTCCCAGTCTTGGTTTGGCCTATAAATATTTATCGAACGAGTTGTTCATGAAAGAATTTGTAGCATCTTGAAACTCATCAAGAATTAGCTGAGAAACAGTATGACGAAGGATCATCTAGAAACCATCATGCTGATGAGCTCCGAAAAAAGATCTATCGATAAAAATTTTAATCAGTCTACTGTTTGCAACCAGGAATGTGTTTTGGTCAATATTCTTTCCCTCAGTATCTGCAAATATCACAAAATTCACAATAAAGTGTGTGTCACTGATGACACCGCATGACTTGACAAGATTATTGATCGGTGGCCTTTTTTTGCTTCTCAGGAAAGGCCCCTGTGATATCCCAGGCTCTTTTGTGGTCCCAGTCCGATCCTAAATCACGAGTTGCTTGGAATGAACGGGTATCTGTTGAGGTATCTGATCTTATTGGGGCTCGGTTGAACGGTTGGATGTTACTGTATAGATATTTCACAGAAGGGTAACATCAGACCAACACCAGTCATTAATCGGCAATAGTCATGCGTAGGATCTATACAATTCAGACGTCTGAGAATCAAAACGCATCATAGAATCTGTATGTCGATGTTGGTCAAAATTCGAAAGACTTTTAGAGGACACCAAAACTGCCTGGAAAACTACACTGTAAAAAATTTGTTGAATTTTCAACCAACATTTCAACCAGCTGGTTGAATTTTCAACCAAGCAATTATATTCCGTGATGGATGTATGGATAGCCGATGGAATATCCATTGACCATCTATCCATCATGCATCCGTCTATTATCCACCCATCATCCATCACTCCATCCATACATCCATCCGTCCACCCACCATCCATTTCTCGATCCATTTATCGACCTCATCCAACATCCATCCATCGACCATCGACCCATCATCCATTAGTCCACACCTCCATCATCCTTATCTACCCATATGACCATACATCATATTCTACTCTTCTCAGGTAGACAATCTGATATGCAGGAACCGCACGGACAGATTGTGATAATCCACATTGGTTGAATATTCAACTAAACTGGTTGAAGTTTTTCGGAAAAATTTTTTACAGTGTATCTAAGTGGTCATAGTAACATAATAAACTGCCGCAGAACAATGGCAGATAAAAGTATCGCGTAATGTCACCTCTTGTATTTTTGTCACGGCCATTCACCATTTGAATCGAGAAAATCATAGTAAATCAAGATGACTATCACCTGTGAGCGTGCCTTGGATATTTTCAGCGCTTGGTGTTAAAACCAACTGATTATGGTTGATATTGTCGTGCCTCGCTGAGCTATCTTTGCGATTGAAATTTTCACTGCACCCACAGCAAAAATATACCTCTTCACGTGTAGGGGTCATCTGGTAACTTCTGAATTGGTTCGTATCTTGGAACGGCGTACCACATGCAGAGCAGGAAAAAGATTCTGGGAGCCCGTGAACTGTTATATGTCGACTCAAGGAATTGAGATTCGTGAATTCTTGACCACAGTGTGAGCACAAAATTGGAAGTGTTTTGTCACATTTGACAACTTCCGTATTTAAGTGCAAATGATCAGCTGATTGCGAACTCTCGCCAAGATATCCATGTGATGGAAACATTTCACTGGTCTCCACTCCAGTCTCAATAATATTCTCACCAGCCATTTGATCATCCACATTAGACAAAACAGTTGGGTCGTCACTTGTATAAGCTTTTATAGAATTGTCTAATTTTCTATTGTGTGATTTCATGTGCCTAACAAGATTACCTTTGAACCTATAGCTCGACTCACAAAATGTACATTGAAAAGGCCTATCTTCTTTATGCGTCATCTCGTGTGTCTTCAAGCTTTTCTTCAGAGTGAAACGTTTTTCACAAATCTCGCATGAAAATGGTCGTTCATTGTTGTGATATCTCATATGAGAATTATAGGTACCTTGATTCATCCAACCCTTGCGACAAATGTCACACGAGTAAAGAAAATCACCTGCATGGTATTTCGTATGGAAATTTAAGCGGCTTCTTGATGGGAACGTCAAATCACAGTGCAAACACGAATATGGCCTTTCACCAGTGTGTTTCACCATGTGTTTCTTCAACTCGCTATTTTGTATAAACCTTTTACTGCATACAAAGCACGAGAAACGATATCCTGACGGCTGACAATTTGTTTGATGAGTATCTGAAGATAAGGTTAAACTATTTTAAATCATTTGCCTTCATTAATAAGAAATGTATCATTCATTTCGGGGAACTATCGGTAGCTCGACTTGCGCTAACCTTTTTAATCCAGTTCCTTAGTTATTTTTTGAGACAAACAACATTTTTCGTGCACCGACACAGAAGCAAAAAATATGTCTATGGGTGAAATCATCCACTATTTGATTATTTCCAAAGAATAGTGAAATGGAAATGTATTCTATAAATTCTGAGACAAGAATATTATTATTAAGTCTTAGCAGTAATCTTGTCGGCCTTAAGGCGATGCAGTGACCATGCAAGCTGAAAATCATTCCCATCTTTCTCCGATTCTGTTGCAATTTGAGCTAAACGACGAGTGCACGAATACTTGTTATTATCGAACTTAGATTTGTCCACTCGTCATTAAGCCCAAATTGCCAGAGAATCGGAGAAAATTGGTCATAAAACATGCATTTCTGTTTTTACGCGGATTATTTTAACGCGGATTTGATTATACGCGGTTCCGCAATTAATCCCATTCCTCTTTTTACGCGGATGATTTCCTTGATTATACGCGGATTGAAAGTTGATTCTCCGAAATCGAATTCCCATGACAGCTTGAAGTTGTATGCGCACGTGTCTCAGATAATCGATAGAGGTTTTGTTGTATGTCAACAAAACCTCTCTTATTACATAAACATGGTCCCTAAGAGGAAAAACGTTTCGAGAGACGACGAAATTGTTGAAAAACCTAAAAAAGTTATGAGTATAGAAGAAAAAGTCAAAATTCTGGATTTACTACGAGCTGGAGAGAAAAGATGTACCGTTGCACAGAAATTCCAACTAAGACAATGATGATTGCATAACAGGCTATGAGTCTCATCGAGTTCAACCATATTGTGCAACTAGAACGATCTTTAGGTGAATGAAACGACGATCAGAACAATCCGTGATGATGAGGACCAAATTCGAGTTAGCTTCACACATGTGAGCGCTCATACCAAAAGTGTCAAGTACTCTCGAGAGGAGTACTCTCGACGAAGCAATATCGAAAAAATAGACGACATGCATATTGTTTGGATCCAACATAAAATCCATAAGAAGATACCCCTTAGTATGGTCATGATTCAAGAGCAAGCAATGCTTTTTTACGATCATTTGAAGAAAAAATTTGGAGCTTCGGAAGGTGAAAAACTCAGTGCGAGCAAAGGTTGGTTTGGTGGTTTCAAGGAAAGATTTTCGCTGCATAATGCTATGCAAATGTCACAAGAATCATCAATTAGTTGAAGGACCTGATCGGAGAAGTTCAGAAGCTTGATCCCTTGATGACTAGGAGCATGAAATTCAGATATGACTGTGAAGTCGCAATCCGTGCGTATCATAGACATAGAAGTATATACTGCTGGTCTCGTATACTCGCCGTTGTCATCGAGACATGGACCTTTGCGTAAGAGTGAGAGAGACAGCATGCCCCAAGGCGCACGCTTCTACGTCTATGGTGCGTATGAAGAGCTGCAGAGAGATCTTATGCGACGGGAGAAATAGACTCGGCTGACCGCGTTTTTCAAGCCTGGGCTATGAAAATTGTTTGATATCATTTTATAGAACGATTTTGAGATACATTTTTGTTCGTTGCTCGTATTGAATTTTGATTCATATATTTTGAAAATGAGGATTTATTTCGTTTTTAGATGAAAAAATTGTGACACTTGGACAGAAATCTTCCAGCTGGAACGGAACCCCCTATTTCCCATAAGGACAATGCTTATTTTTACACGGATTTTTATACGCGGCACTTTCGTGGAACGCATTAACCGCGTAAAAATAGAAATTCCTGTATATTATAGATCACGAGGTTTTCGCGGCCCAATTATTTTCGCTTTTCTCCGATTCTCTTATGATTTCGGCTAAGTGACGGATTGAGGAATACAAGTTGGACAATAATAGTCATTCGACAAGTCATCTCACCCTTCGGATCATCAAATTTTTCATGTAAGATGTATTCTCAAGGTCCATGGTCGTGGTGCCTTGATATACTGCTCACAAGATATGAATTTTGAATAACTCACAACTCGAACCAGATCGTGGCATTTGACTGGGTCCAGGGGCGTGTATGTCCAAGATGGGCATCGTCTGCTGGGTAGTCTGGCTATTTTCTGTTCTTATTTCATCATCCGCAATCAGCCTGTCATTCCATTGTAGAGGTTCTCTCGAACATGTTATTTTCGATGAACCTTCTACTAATTCAGCATGATTAGGTGCTATTATGGCAGGAATCATTATTTACTACGAAAAATCGCCCAGAGAAAACTCTGGGTTCATGAGCTTGTAGCCTTATGATGCTAGAAAAAAAGCTTTGCTTCCTCGTAAATAGACCACCGCATAAGTGAAAAGATTTGCACTTTAAAGTGCAAACCATTATATTTGTGGAGTACTCTCTCAACATGAATCAGCTATCACAAACGGATTTCGACTGGGAATTAGCTATTTTAGCTGATTTTCAGTGAAAATCCGTCCACGTTAGCTGCAAATCAGCTAAAATAGCTGATTCATGTTGAGAGAGTAGACTCATCAAACGGTCAACTATGTGATGTTTGAAGGTTTTGAGTCCATCAATCATCACGTACTGCAACCGCTTGTGTCTCTCAACGAGACGATCATCGCTTTGAGCTCCGCAAGTTATCATGAATTGCTTATGTAAGATGTATTTTCAAGATCCATGGCCGGGGTGCACGGTGACTGCATCACTTTAAAGGCGCCCTGTAGCCTCAAAACAAAGTCCGTGGCGCCATCTTGCGGCCAAATTGGTTTATTGTAAATTTAAAACCAACCAAAAAATGGAGATTGGAGAGCGTATTTTTCCCACGTGTGGATAGTTTTTCTGCACATTTTAAAAGAAAGTTTCATCAAATTCGATGCGAAATTGAGCGAGTACAATTATGGCGAAAATGTCTAACGATAGTGCATTTTTGACCACAACTACACTCCCTCAATTTTGCACCTATCTTGATGGAACTTTTCTTGAAATTATCCGCACTTGGGAAAACAACGTCATCCGTTCTCCATTGTTTGGTTGATTTCATATTAGCAATAAACCAATTTGACCGCCAGATGGCGTCACGGACACTCTTTTGATAGGGTCCCTAGAAGGGGGTCGAGATAAATGGTCCACCATACCTTGCCCAGCCCGTGTTATTTACTATACAGTGAATCCTGTCAAATTGGGCACCTGCCAATATTGGGTGCTTTCCTGTGGAACCGGGAGAATAACATTGCGTCTTGTGGGAGATTTGCTCCACATATTGGGCACCTTCGTAAATTGGGTACCTCTCTCATTTGGGCAACTTTTGCTCCACCCGTTGTTGGTAACTGCATGTTAAATCATCTTCATAAACCAAGCAACCATTATTTCGGTAGCTCTTTATCAAAGTTTCACGGGGCCATCATGGTTTGGTATCTTCATCTATTATCGCCGAGTCTAAGATATAGAGTCTCACTTAGCCGAGTATAGTTTGGCATGATTGAGATCGATGTTATCGGTCGATAACAATATTATCACTGAAAGGCGCTCACGTCGATCTTCAAGTAGAGTGCAGCTGATCAAGCTATGGCCGTTTTTTGGACTCCAAACTTTGAAAGTGATTGTGAATTGTTGTTTACTTTTTGTGTCTTTATCTCATGCAACTCCAAAGAAAATATCGCGGTCAATGGAAGATTTTCAGTGAGTCCACTGAATGTGGAAATTTATTGAGATTCCTTGAATCGACATCATCTAATGCTTCGATCAAAGTGTTCGGAGAATATAAAAAATCTGTTGAGTCATCACACTCTCGCGATTCCACATTGCGTGTGTCTAAGATGGCAGAGAAACGAAAACGTAATAATGAGTTGACTACAGACCAGAAGAAGAAAATACGAAGACCCAGCTACAGTCGAAGAAATCTTAGATTCAATCCTTCAAGGGGAGACTGTGTCTGTAAATGAAGACAACTCTGAGGTTGGAAAGTCCATAGAAAATGTGTCACCACCAACACACGATGAGGCCATTGAGCTTATATCGCAATTGGTTGCATGCTCTTCCTTGCACTAAAAATCATCGATGGTTGCAAGTTTGTTGAGGATGCAAGGTGCGAATGAGAATGAGATCCTTGAACAATCCTTAAAATTCAAACAAGCCAAGATCTCAGACTTCTTTACTCAGCAAATAGATAGAGCAAAAAATTGAAGAACTCCCATCATTGAGCTTATGTATTGTGCAACTTGAATTGATCGTATCAAAATATTTGTATTGACTTTTCTTTCATCAAAATTTGTCTTGATTTGAGGATTCAATGGAATTGTATTGGATATTGAAGAATTGTGAGGTATTTTATATATTAGCTGAGTATTTGAAAAATAATCAAACTTGAGAGAAATAATTTCATTAGAATAAACCCATACATCTATCCGTAAAAACTTGTTCACATATTTCTGGCCACGAAAGTATCGTTATAGTTTCCGAAAAAAAATTTTCCACTGTACCTATATTTTGACTCCGTCGATATGGGTATAGTAAATAACACGGATTTTGGGCAAAAGATGGCGGACTGAAAACACCGTGTCTCGACCCCCTTCCAGGGACCCTATCTTTTGAGGCTACAGAGCACCCTTAAGGGCATGCGGTAGCCGCGCAGCACGGCTGTTAACTTCCATTTAACACTCATGTGAACATTTTAATGGTACAAAGTTTGGTATGAGTTGGCTAGTTATTGTTAAGGTCCGATTTATTCTCGACAACTCAACGTTCAGCCCAAATCATTTGATTATTGCAGGAAAGTGGAGACCACTGGGCGTTTGGCACATCCTAACCTATAACATACACACATTTTTGTTCCCATTTCCTTCGAACCATCTTGCGATTTGGGTTAAACAACGAGAAGACGCATGCAAATTAGGTGATAACAAATGTGCGTCTTCTCGTCGTTTAACCCAAATCGCAAGAGAATTCGAGGGAAATGGGAACAAAATTTAGCTTGCACGGCTACCGCCGCCACGGCTAATGCCCTTAAGGCGAGATTACAGGTGAAAAAATCTACCTAACCGGCCCAGAAATTCACTTGGCCTTTCGGCCTTTTTAGGGTATCGTTCCCTGGTAGAAAAATGAGCGTAGCAGTACTGATGACGCCATCTACGGTCGTAGCACTACGGCCGTACCTCTACGATCGTAGCTCCACTGTCGTACTACGATATTAGCGCTATACGATCGCATATCTACACATAACCTGCAACAGTTGAACAATGCCATTAACGTGAACAGTTAACTGCAGCTCTGCAAATTCTCTCTTTCTTTATCGATTCTCTTTCTGTCGTGTTGAGATTAGTTACTATACTATCGATTACTACTGCGTAAAGTGATGCGGTCGCCATGCACGTTGAAGTTTTTTCATAAAAATCTCAAAATCTTGTCTAACTTCAGCTAAACGACGAGTTATCCAGGCTTTATAATCACCTAACTTGACCTAGATAACTCGTCGTTTAGCCCAAATTGTGGTGTTTTATGAGATTTTTGTTAACAAAAATGCGCCAATTTATGGGTTAGAAAGTATCCGCGGGGAGGTTATTCTCGTTTTTCTCCGATACTCTTGTGATTGATGACAAATAACGAGTTGTCCACCACAATTCAGATGATAATAAGTAGTAACCAACTCGTCTCAAACTTCGTATCGTCGAAATTTTGTGTGTGGGTATATTGGCATTCCGGGGGGACACCTGGGGGACCCCTCCTGACATAGCCATTAACGGACTTTTTTGCGCAATGCGTGAGTATTCAGGATTTCTTTGCACTCAGAAAAATTTGAGTTTTCACAATTTTGTGGTGTAGTTATGTGGGTATTGTTTGTCGTGTAAGTCGCAGTGCAGGATTCTTAGTCCGACCGGGAACATTACCCGAAAAATCCCCCCCCCCTCCCTCAATGGAAAATTCCGAGCTGGCCCGACCGGGATTCGAACTCGCGCCGCTCCGAGCGCCCAGAGTTTCAGCCGACTAAGCGCTCCCCTACACTTAACGAACTGAACCACCTGGACGCTCCGTCGAAATTTCGAGTGACATATAAATGAAATAGTATATTATGACACTGCACGTAGATGGGTAATTTTGTACGAAGGACTGTTTAAATCACGAGCGAAGCGAGTGCTATGATTCGTAACAAAACTATCGATGTGCACGATAATGATGTGCACAGTCTCATACGACATTTTATAGCACGAGAATCATAAAATCATGTTCACAGAGCCGGCTCCAGGGAGCTCTGCGCCCCTGGGCAGAATTTCAGCCTGCGCCCACTTAAGGCCAGAGAAAATCAAGGATAGCGAATTTTTCTGAAGAATCAAGGTTTGACAAGAACATTAAGTAGATTTATTTTCCAATTATATTTACATAGGAAGTACATTACCATGTCTTCCAACATTTTTGCGCCCTTCTAGCCCTGCGCCCTGGGGCGACCGCCCCACTTCGCCCCTCCCTTCGGGCCGGCTCTGGAATTAACGATTTGCAGGTTACAGTGCTATAAATGGATTTCTGGGTTGCACGGCGCCCGCATGCCCTGCGCCTTTGTTTGCTCTATTATGGAAAGTATTATAACTACAAAATATGATATACTTTCAATTAATGATTTCATACCTTTTTGATAACTGTGTGTATTCTTCCACTCATAAATAAGTTTCTAAGATCATCGAGCTTGGAAGTGAATAAATACCGACATCGTAGGGCTACGACCGTAGCGCTACGGTCGTACTACGCTCTTTTTTCTACCAGGGGGCCTATTACGAGATCGAGCGTGGACTCACCGTCAGAGGACTCTTGATGCTAAAGGCACACAGGATATATCTATACATTGTAGAATATATAGATTTACTCTCTGTGTATTTAGCGTCAAGAGTTTTGATGTTGAGTTACGAGATCGACGCTCGATCTCGTAATAGGCCCTCAGGGTTGGAGTATGTAAAAACGGAACTACTCATGCGTATCCAAAGGGTGGGCCGAAAAACAACTTTTCTTCGATATCGATACGCTTGGGGTCGGAAAAGTTGGGTTTCAACTAGTACATGTGGAAATTTCTGCGCTGGGCGCTGGGAAACCACATTTTCAGTTGCAGCAAGAGCCGTGAAGGTTTTTTCCAAATTAACACAGGTTCAAATGGGAAAGTACCTTTTTTGCTCATTTTTTCTTCACTATTTAGCACGTATTTCTGACGCATCTTGACATTTTTCGACGCAACTTAGCTCATTTTGAAGCTTGTTCCAAAACCTACAAAATGAGCTAGAGTACGTCCAATTTTGACTAATCCAAGCCAATCTATCTCAACTTTCCCAAGAAGTGATCATTATTAAAAATCCCAAAAATAGGGGGATTCTCCTTTAAAACTTTGCTTGTATTTCCGGTGCATCTGAACATTTTTGAACGTACTTTAGCTCATTTTGAAGCTTGTTCCGAAACCTACAAAATGAGCTAAGGTACGACCAGTTTCGACTAACCCGAGCTAATCTATCTCAATTTTTCTATATAGTGATTAGTTTTGAAAAATCCAAAAATAAGCGACTTCCCCCTCCCGCCTCACTCCTTTCAAAACTCGAAATGGAAAAGTTGAGATAGATTGGCTCGGGTTAGTCGAAATCGGACATAATTTAGCTCATTCTGTAGGTTTTGGAACAAGCTTTAAAATGAGCTAAAGTACGTTGAAAAATGTTCAGATGCACCAGAAATACAAGCAAAGTTTGAAGGGAGAATCGGCCTATTTTTGGGATTTTTAATAATGGTTACTTCTTGGGAAAGTTGAGATAGATTGGCTTGGATTAGATTTCAGCTCATTTTGTAGGTTTTGGAACAAGCTTCAAAATGAGCTAAGTTACATCGAAAAATGTCAAGATGCGTCAGGAATACGTGCTAAATAGTGAAGAAAAAATGAGCAAAAAAGGTACTTTCCCATTTAAACCTGTGTTGATTTTGAAAAAACCTTCACGGCTCTTGCTGCAACTGAAGATGTGGTTTCCCAGCGCCCAGCGAAGAAATTTCCACATGTACTAGTTGAAACCCAACTTTTCCGACCCCAAGCGTATCGATATCGAAGAAAAGTTGTTTTTCGGCCCACCCTCTATCCATACACCACGTCTGCTATGATCAATTCAAGTTACTCCAGTTTTCTGAAAGATGGAATTATTGCAGAGTTTGGAAATATTAGGTAGCAAGAGGCCATCATAATAACTTGGAAAACATGTACCGTTCGGAAAATCATTGAGAACTTTTTTTGGAAACTCACAGACCTTTCTGATTCCCCGACCGAAAGAATACTTGTCGAGTTATAGAGAAATAGCGGTCCACCAAAGTTATTCTATAACTGTTTGACCACAATAAATTGATTAGACTCTATCCCTGTTTAGGTATCTAGAAGTATCTAATCAGTTACATATTTCAAAAAATGAATTGATATATTGCCTATTGAGATGGACTCAGAAATGAATATATGAATTCGAAGTTATCTCATGAATAAGCTCTCGAGACACTTCTACAATACCCGTCACTCTTTCAGGACACTTGAACCTCCTCAACAGGTTCGCTTCAATGGACTCTGTTTTTTGTACATTAGTATTATTAGTGTGTAGAGTTTACCAAAAGCAATTGACCCACGATACCAATGCGGAATATCTCATTGGGGAATGTTTCAAAATTTCACACCTCACTTCTCTACTCGAGTTCTCGAACGATAGTGCACAATGAACAATTTTGAAGTGGTTGCAAAAAGAATTGTTCCAAAATCTCGAACTAACTGCTTATACGGTGCATTTGTCTGGATTGAATAATATTCACTTACTAATTGGGGAATCAGTAGTAATAGCTTCGACTGTAACAAATATGTATGAAGTACACAAGATAAGGATTAGTGATCCCATGTTGGTTGAAACTAAAAATTGAAAAATCAACTCCTTGTGAAAGTATATATATCCACGACGATCACACAGAAGTTTATGGAAGCCGTCTTTCGAGAATCTCATCTGCAAAAGGTAAAAGTCTTCAAATCGTTATTTTCCACTATAAAAAGTTATGTAACTCACACCTGTCTCAATAAATCACGATCCACTTTTATTCACTTAGTTAATACTGATTCAGATCTATATCAATAATGTCAGAATAAAATTTGCCACCAATATGACCGCACAGTGGGGCCAGGGCATCTTTCTAGGGCTCAGCGCTACGCAAATCCTCAACCTATTGCCGTGTCCGGGATCGGACGGTATTCTAATAACTGAGAGCAACATTCCTCGTTCCCGGACATGGCAATAAGTTGAGAATTTGTGTGGCGCTGAGCCCTAGAAAGATGCGCGGGCCCCACTGTGGACCGTGAGAAATGCCTGCAAATTCATGCAAAAGCTTCCATTGGTACTCATATTTTTACCCATAATTGAATATTCCTACAATTTGTGTCGTAACACAGGATCCACATGTTCAATTTCACACGAATTAACTGATTATTATCTTATCCAGTTGTATTTTTATAATAACAAAAATTTCGAAAATCAAATCAATAGAGTCGCATGTTGCATAGACATGAAAAGACATGAGACGTTGATGGAAGTCTCAGACATATGTATATTATGAAAATCTGCTGTGAGGTAATGACAAATCAGCCAGGGTGAGATGGTTCAATGCATCGACGTGCATACGGACTCACAACATCCAGAACTGATTGTTAGACTTCTCGAGGCCTGATCCTGAGAGCCATGTGAGTTTGGATTGATTGAATGATCAAAAACTTCACGCAGATTTCTCATTCCCAAAAGTGAAGATGAATCCATGAATTGGATAAATTTCTAAGGCTAGTCCCCAAATTTTTTTCGGTATGACTCGTTGATATCCTCTATTATGAGATTAATCTGCATCCTGGTTGCTTCGTCACAGAATTCTTCTTGAAAATTATTTGCCATGACTCTGGACAGTATATCACTCACATCCAGAACAACTGAATCTACAAAGAAACGGCGATTATTTACTGAACTTGGGTATCAGTCGAAACAAAGAAACTTTTGTTAAATTTTCTATGATACATCATAAAAACTATCGTTATGAATAATTGCATCAAAATTGATTTCTCTCAGTGATATGGGTAAATTTGTGAACTTCCGGCGTAAAAACTTTTTGTTCATATAAAGTTTTTTTGAACTTGATGTTCAGAAGAGGTTCATTGAACAAAGAATGAGACAACCCTGCACTTGAAAAATGAACATCTTTTGAACTTTCACAAAGTTCTTTTACACTTCAAAAAAAGTTTGCCCAAGTCGAACTTTCATTAAATTACACATCTGAAATACTTCTCCGAAAATGGGCTTAATATTTTGTGGAAAAATTTTGTTTTTTTTTCAGGTGAGTCACTTCACTAAGATTGTCGTAGCGTAACTTGTTGGGCGTCTTCGAGGGTGTCTCAAGCCCAAATCAGACTAGCGGGTCTTGGCGCGGGTCGCGGGTGAGCGTGCGGGTGCGGACCTGGGGCTTGATTTTAAAATTACGACACTTGCAAATGCAGCAAGCTCACGCGCGCACCTATCGCCAAGTGTCTAGTCTTTGCGGCGGTTCTGCCGGTCCACCCGTTCCTTCCCATTCGGTGTGGTGTCAGGTTCGTCCTTCGGTAAATAAGACTAAGGCAGATTACAGACTTCTCTCTTCTCTGGACTTAATTGAAAAATACATCAATTAATTGAGTCTTTCCTCGATAATGAGTTATGGATAACTCAACTCTCCACAGCAGCAGAAGATGCATTTTTTTTTATGCAAACCCTCACAAAACACATGCACATATGGTCCTACGATCATGATCTGAGTGTTTCGTAGGGAGCTAAAGAGATACATAACATCAGGCTCGAATAATAATAATCTGGAATTTAAAGTGATGTTCATGAGTGCAGGTGTTACACAATACATTCATGATGATGTCAGATAATAGTGTTAACTTATTATAGTGTTGACAGATAGCGCTAGATTTTGTGTGGAAAACTTTTTTGAGTTAAATTCTGTTCATCTCATAACAGCAAACATATTGTAGATTTTAATCCTACGATGCAAGCTTACTTGTATTTTTACTAAGGATATTCCACCCTCTTTCTGTCATCTAGGTAGAATTAGGTCTTAACAATCAGACATTACCACCACCGATGAAAAAATTAAATGTACACACATCAGATTATGATCTCCATCAGTAAAATTGATGAATAACATGAAGACCTCCTCTACGCGAGCCTTACTTTTGAGAATCAGAGTCTATTGTGCATGATGAAATTTTTTTGTCCTGAAAATAAGAACCTATAGCGTGTATTCATTCCAGATGTGCATCCAAATGTGGAGGTTTGGAGACTATAATAGAATGTTGAGAGAATTGGGTTATTATCAATTATTGGAGGAATTAGAGCATTTTAACTGTGTTGTCATCCCAACAGTGGGCATGGTCAGAAAGTCATATGATGAGTTCTGATTAATGCCATGGGACAAGATTCTAGGTTTTGCGCATCAAACTGAGAAAGTGTACGTATCTAAATGTTCAGGGATACTAGTCAATAAGAATGGGTTACGCTCTAGTCAGATTTAGAAGGTCTAATTGGTAGTGAACTATACTACTTGGATATACTATTTGGATACTCAAGCTGATAGGAGCTACTTGTATTTTTTATTTTTGTTGGTATCTTGAAGATTTTTCTTCCAAGAATTGAAATATATTGCGATAACCCATATTGAGTATTCAAATAGTATAGCCCACTACTAATTTGACCTTCTAAATCTGATTAGAGCGTAACCCATATTCTTATGACTGGTATCCCAAAACATTTAGATACATACACTTTCTCAGTTTGATGCGCAAAACCTAGAGTCTTGTCCCATGGCATTAATCAGAACTCGTCATATGACTTTCTGACCATGCCCACTGTTGGGATGACAACACAGTTAAAATGCTTTAATTCCTCCAATAATTGATGATAACTCAATTCTCTCAACATTCTATTATAGTCTCCAAACCTCCACATTTGGATGCACATCTGGAATGAATACACGCTATAGGTTCTTATTTTCAGGACAAAAAAATTTCATCATGCACAATAGACTCTGATTCTCAAAAGTAAGGCTCGCGTAGAGGAGGTCTTCATGTTATTCATCAATTTTACTGATGGAGATCATAATCTGATGTGTGTACATTTAATTTTTTCATCGGTGGTGGTAATGTCTGATTGTTAAGACCTAATTCTACCTAGATGACAGAAAGAGGGTGGAATATCCTTAGTAAAAATACAAGTAAGCTTGCATCGTAGGATTAAAATCTACAATATGTTTGCTGTTATGAGATGAACAGAATTTAACTCAAAAAAGTTTTCCACACAAAATCTAGCGCTATCTGTCAACACTATAATAAGTTAACACTATTATCTGACATCATCATGAATGTATTGTGTAACACCTGCACTCATGAACATCACTTTAAATTCCAGATTATTATTATTCGAGCCTGATGTTATGTATCTCTTTAGCTCCCTACGAAACACTCAGATCATGATCGTAGGACCATATGTGCATGTGTTTTGTGAGGGTTTGCATAAAAAAAAAATGCATCTTCTGCTGCTGTGGAGAGTTGAGTTATCCATAACTCATTATCGAGGAAAGACTCAATTAATTGATATATTTCCCAATTAAGTACAGAGAAGAGAGAAGTCTGTAATCTGCCTTAGTCTTATTTACCGAAGGACGAACCTGACACCACACCGGATGGGAAAGAACGGATGGACCGGCGGAACCGCCGCAAAGACTAGACACTTGGCGATAGGTGCGCGCGTAAGCTTGCTGCATTTGCAAGTGTCGTAATTTTAAAATCAAGCCCCTGGCTCAGCCAATAAGTGCGCAGCAGCGGGCGTGCGCGGCTGCGGTTGAGATTTTAGGGTGATGACAGATAAAGCGCTACGCTACGATTTTGCGCCACGCCACGACGCGCTATCGCACGCCACGACCCAAAAATTAATTCCAGCGAACCCGACCATCGATGGATTTGATTCATTCTCGTAATTAACGACTGATACTGTGACAAAAAATCGAGTTCATCGATGGTCGGGTTCGCTGGAATGAATTTTTGGGTCATGGCGTGCGATAGCGCGTCGTGGCGTGGCGCATAATCGTGGCGTAGCGCTTTATCTGTCATCACCCTTAGCCGTCCGTCTATTTTTCGCCCGCGCCCGCGACCGCCTAGCCAATCACAGTACTGGAATCTGTTGTAAATACAGTTTGGTACGAAATTCGAATGTACTTCGAGAACACGCTGAGTTTTGAGCACGGTTTCTTCTGGAATCTCACGTGTTTTTAATGTATCCTTTCAAGATTGAGGTAATTGCAGAATAATACCGAAATTTGCGAACGACATCTGCAAATCCTAGCTACTGTAAAGCCGTAAATAAATTAGGATAAAATTATTTTTATTTGCGACAAGCAACCCATCGACGAACTCAAACTCTACTCAAAGGACTGCTACGTTAAAATTAATATCAAGTCGTTTATCAATTTTCACACTATTGCCGGTCGTATTTATGTTTCGCATTGCCGAAATCAGCAGAAACATGAGATGACAACCGCACCGTCACCTGCGTAGTGTGATTGAAACACACGCCAACCGCGCCCGCGCCCGCGCCGCGAACTGCTCCGAGACCCGCTAGTCTGATTCGGGCACGCGCTGCGTATCTGGAATCATCTTGGACTTATGCAAGGTCTCAGGAGCAGCCGCAAGCACCCGGAATATATCTACAGTCTGCACCCGAGCTTCTGATCCCTAGCTGTCGCGTTGAATAAGCTTGATGCCCGTCGTAGGACGGTCTAGAAATGTTCCAAAATGTATTTTCTAGGTCACAAAAATGAAACAATCCCTGGACTTGAGCATTTTTTTGAAGTTCAAAATATAAGTCCGTGAAAGTTCAAGAAATGTTCATTTTTCAAGTGCGGAGTTATCTCATTTTTTCTGCTCATATGATTTTCTTCTGAACATCAAGTTCAAAAAACTTTATATGAACAAAAAAATTTTTACGCGGCTACCTATCAGAAAGGAAAAATGAATCGACAACTCTTGTGAATATAAAAAAACTACGGAATACAGATTCGAAATTCAATATCAACTTTAATATCAAGGTTGGACACATCGTGAGAACTCATGAAAGAATACCCAATTCGTCTATTTCGTCATCCGGTATCCTCTCGTGAGAAAAACTTACCCGTAGTTGTGGTATCTAGCTCCTCGCTACCGGTCACCGAGTGTGACTTAGGTTTGTGAACTCTCATATGGTTAATCATGTTGTCTTTCCGACTGAAACATCTGTCGCAGATTGGGCACGAATAAGGCTTGATACCAGTGTGTACGGCTTGGTGTCTTTTCAAGTTGCAATTATCATTAAACACTCTACCACATAACGTGCAAGAGAAGAACTCTCGATCTTCATATCGAACCTCTATACCTAAATCCACAGGATTTTTCCTGTAGAGCATCATATCACGATTTGGTGACTCAATAGAGCTGTAATCCATGTCGAGATCCATGTGCGATTCCGTTTTAGAATTCGACGAGGAAACCAATCCACTTCCAGTCGCGGAAACGCCATCACTTTCTTCACATGGCAACAACGTTTCATCAATTCCAGATCTATTACAACAAGTGAGAACTTTTCCTGATTCGCAAGAATCTACGCATGGCTTTGACAATGGTCTTTGCGAGGGTCTTTGTGTGGTGCGACTTTGGCATGGATTGAGCGCAGACGCAGAGTGCCTAACCATATGCTTTTGGACTTGATTCTTGAGATTAAAACTTCTCTCATTCATGGGACGCCAAAAAGGTTCATCATCCGAGTGCAATCTCATGTGTCTGTCCAAAGTGCTCTTGTGCATGAATTTTCCGCTACAAATTTCACAAGAAAATGGCGATTCACCTGTATGACTTCTTTTATGCGCATCGAAATTATACTTGTCAGCAACACGTCTGCCACAGATTTCACAATTGTGCGGCAAATTGCCCATGTGCATTCTCAAGTGCCTATTATAATTACTTTTGTGAGTGAACCTGATGCCACATTGCGAGCACAAGTGTAGCTTCTCATCTCTATGAACTTTCACGTGATTATTCAAATATCTCTCCTTGGTGAACTTCTTGCCACAGATGTCACACACATATACACCCTTGCTTAGTTCTGGATTGGGATCCTGAGTATCTACAGGAGATGGAGAGACGAGGAGTGGAGAGATGTTCCATGAGTGACAATTTCGATCACATTACCTATTTGATTATCACTCTAACCTCAAAAAAGAAAGACTCTTCACATCCATGACAACATCCATCAATTACGCATAATGATTGAGGGGAGAGAGAGGGTCTGACAATTTCTTACATTACGCTCCATATGTGTATTCTCACGACTCGATAACATTTCGCCTACAGGAAAACTAAAATTCCGAGTAAAATTCAAATCTCATTGTACGTACCTAGTCAGGTAATTATTTACATCTACAATAGTACAATATATATATGTTTGAGACATCATTTTTTTCATAGGGTCTTTTGGGAAATATGTAGAAAAAACGTACTGGACCACTAAGAACGAGAATCAATTGTGCTAATCTTCAAAGCGCAGAATGAAAGGAACTGGTTTCAAGGTTCCGGGCGGTATTTTATTGAAAAGTTTATTTCAATGCCACGAAAATGCGACCCTGTACTTTACGACCTACTATCCTTAGTACATTCGACAGATCGGGAGACTCTCATCTTATGGGATTTAAGGTACTCGGAAAAAAATCGTGAGTGACCCGACCGGGATTCGAACTCACACCCCTTATTCAGCCTTCTCAAGGCGCGAGACCCTCAGCGATTGAGTCAATGGATGTTCTTGATAAAGTAAATCACAATGAAAGATTCTTGTTGGAAGTATTTTTCGAGCTTTTATGAGTCGGTAAAAATCGAAAAATGGAAAATCACGGGATCCGCCGGTGGGTCTCGGGACATTTCACATCCAAACTCATTCAAAAAACGAATCGAGCGAACGGGTGAGTTTCAGGGAAGAGACTATCTCCCCGCACTTTGCTTGAAACAGGATATGAGAATGAATTTTTGGGCTTTTCAAGAGGGAATCGATTAAACACATCTTTCTACATCAGTGAATTTGATTTTCTCCAGAGTTCTCAGTTTTTTTCGATATCGTTTTAGCTCAAGTTTCAGCTTCTAATGAGTCCCTATGTACGAGGTTTTTATGGCAAATATAAAGAAGATCAACATACCACATGAAGTCGACGTTGTAGTATGACTATTGGAGTGAACTTGACAAAACGAAGTGGAAAAACTCGGCCCTGGTGCGTAAATATCAGAGCACCGACAAATTTGGTGAGATACTTCATGATTTTCTGTTAGATGGACTTCTTTGTTTTGGGATGAGGTTTCGGTGATTTCAGAGCCAGTCGGATCTGCTTCAGCTGCTTTCACTATATGGAATTGAGAGGAACTTGAAATTATTCCGGGATCCCCAAGAAGCGAACTAGTTGGAATATTCAATTGATGTAGTATGAATCAGGTTTGTGAAAACTATAGCTAGTTATTACCTTGAACTCACAAAAAACCATCCCTTCATCACATACATATTTGGTCACTTGATGCACTCTCACATGCACGTGAATGTAAGGGTCTTAGGCAAGGGTCGAAAAAAAAACCCTCGGTTGAAGGAAACCTCATAAGTAGGGCGCGACAAATAATTTTTACGATTTGGTAGGCATCCTTATTAAGTTGAGCTGAATAATCGAAGATTTTTTGGGTTGCTACGCTTGGGGTCACAGTTCTTGCTATTTTGTGTGTAGATATGAAAATTTTTCAATTGAACGCTGAGAAAGGTGATCTTGCGGTGGAGCAAACGTCCTGGAAATTTATCAAAAATAAAGGAAAAAATGGGATTTCAACGTCGTTTTTGAAACTGATTCAAGAGGCGCAGAATGCTCCCGGCATCTGAATCATCGCGCAAAATATCAATCCTGAAAGAATGCGTTCTGTGCTTCATTCAATCAGTTTGAGAAACAACGTCGAAAATGCATTTTCATCTTCATTTATTAGATATCTTCAGGGCACTTGCTTTACCGCAAGATCTCATTCTCGATCTCATTCCTCAGCGTTCAGTAAAATTTTTCACATAGTCTATACACAAAATAGAAGAAACCGTGACCCAAAGCGTAGCAATTCCGAAAAATTTCTATTTTTCCGCCTACCTTAAATTAACCCCCACATTGGAAAATTGCGAAAATGCTATTCTGCAACTCCGTTCGAACAGTCGTGAAAAATAGAAGTTCTCTTAATTATTCACAATGCGAGTAGTAATGAGAGAAAGACTTCCGATGGCACAGTTTGACATTCACGCACTCGTGAGAAGTGAGGGAATGGAAATCTTTGCTGTAATAGATTTTCTTATAATAATTATTATAAAATTATTCCAAAATATGACGTCATGCCATCCTTCCGGATTCGGCCTCTCTCCTAAACTTTGGCTTCGCGACCGTGCGTGATTGAAAAAAGTTCTGAAATTCTCGCACTTAATTGTGTAATCCACTGATGAATATTGTTTATGCGTTGATCGAAAAACGTGTGGTTGTTTCTTTTTTTTGTAATCAAAATATTTGTTATGAATATCTAGAGTAGTTGATTCGAGATCGTAGGGAATTTCTCACTTAATGTTTTTATTGAATTCTAGTAAAAGCTGCTCTACGAATTCTTAGTTCTACGTTTTCTATAACAGGCGCATTAAGGGTGCTCCTCAGCATTTTAAAAACGATCGTGGCGCCATCTTGCGATCAAATTGATTTATTGCAAATACTAAATTAACCAGTCAACGTAGAACGATGCGCGACATTTCTCCACGTGCGGAGAATTTCTCTACGAATTTTGAAAAAAGTTACATAAAAATCGGTCCAAAATTGAGAGAGCTATTTTGCGGGAAAAATTTGCAACAATTTTGAAAATACATGAAAAATGTTCCCGCAAAATAGCTCTCTCAATTTTGGACCGATTTTTATGTAACTTTTTTCATAATTCGTAGAGAAATTCTCCGCACGTGGCGAAATGTCGTGCATCATTCTACGTTGTCTGGTTGATTTAATATTTACAATAAACCAATGTGACCGCAAGATGGCGCATCGATCGCTGTAATCCAGCTTGGGGAGCACCCTTAATGACCGGCTCCGAAACAGTTGGAGTAAGACAATTACAGACTTTCGAAGTATTGCGTTGGTTACTTGAAAACAATTTCAACTGGTGAAGAGTTCTTCACTATTTGAAATGGTCAATTCCAGAATCATTCCAGTGTATACAAATTTCTATTGTATGACTTCTTTGTAAGATCTTCGTCACATCATACAAATATCTGTTGTAAATTATGCTGTTGCATTTTAGTAGGAAGAGGTATTTGATGAAAATAATAGACTTAATAATACCAAAGAGATCTTTCAAAAGTCGAAAATTCGTCTGTAGCATTCTTGTTCGGAGCCTCCCAAGTATGGGCGACTTTTAGAAGATTTTTCCACTTTGCGTGAATCATCAGGATGTTTGAATGGAAATCTCACCAAGTGACTGCTTGTCGCATTAGTAATTCTTTCTCTTTTGTCTCATTTTTGGTGCTTTATATCTAGTTAAAGAAATAAAATTAAAAAGCTAGCCCAGAGTGGAGCTAATTGCACTTTTACTCACATGAACCGGGGGATGCAGTTGGTTCATCAGATATTATCAGCTCGTAAGTGAGACAAGACACAAAAAGAGTCAGCAATCTCATTTCAACATCAATCTAATGAATATCGAAACTAATACACATTTTGAGTGTACTGTGAATAATGCGTTCTCTCTCTGATTCCCTTGCTATAACTGAAATAATAGCGAGTGGAATTTGATCCCATCGCTACCTTTGTTGTCACCTACGAGCACTGACAGGGTTACCATTCATATGATGAACAAATGATCAATGATTGATAATTGGTATATATCTTATTATAGATATCCCAAACGATGTCAAATACTTTTTATAGATACCCATTTGATATACAAGCAACATCTGTGTAAACTTCTTTTCGCCCACACGCCAGGATTCCAGAGCTTCAATGGAATAGTGAACAGGCTATTAATTCAACTAAGAACGATGATCGAACGAACCTCGTTTTATAACACAAAGGCGAGATAGAGAAAACGCTCTTTAGCTATTTGCTTTTTGTCTTACGGTAATGGTACCTCTAGTTATTAAGACATCTCGTGCCTGACTGTTTGGATCATTCGAGAATACCCTACTGAAAACTGAGCCATGCGCTATCCAAACTCAACGAGATCTTACTTGACCTTTGTGCTCTTGCGCTGAACCCGGGAACTTCAGAGTGTTTCTCTGCCAGAACTTACACGTCATGGACATTGTAGTCCCTTCAACGCGAGGCTTCGACAGGGATCCATGAGTTGTGTGCTCTCTTTCCGCGCCCGCGTATCCAACTTTGTTCTTTGTACTCTTGCCTAGATAGGTTTACACGGGATCGCTCAATAGAAGTTCAGAGTCAGGCCCATAAAGATTAGACTCCTCCAAATTTTTCCTGAACGACCAATGAAAAATCCAGTGCTCTCTGATGGATTGAGACATTCACGCACAGACTTTGACCAAGATTCAAACACTGATTGTGACTCTATGGAAAATTCCCCCAAGACTATCAACAAACTTTTTGGACGTATTGCCTCAGAAAATCACGAGTAGGGACTTGTCTCATAATCTTTATGCCATCGTATCGTTACTCAAATTTTGTATGACGACAGCCGAATTCCTGGCGATCACTTTTTGGACCACTTCAACGAATGAAGCCTCGTGAGCCAATACGGCCCCAGAAGAGTCTCTTTTTGGGAATTTGTATTATGAATCAAGACGAGCACTTGTACATTATACTACCAACGCTAATCTCCATAGCTGTATCTCAGCAAAGGTAGTCTATGGGACTAGATCCTCGGAGATACCTATCTCACCAAAACAAGATGATTACCACTGTTTGGGATGAATCCAGGACTCGTAAGGTTGGACCTCTCCTTGTCAGTACAACTACTTACTTAGAAATATTCATAATACAGAAGCTTTGTGGTTCATTACAGTACGAAGATGAATGATCTTTACGATGCTTTTATATAAATGTCACTTTAACGATGCATGGACGATGAGTTCATGTGTATTATGACGCAATGTGCACCTGTTCTTGATAGAAATACTGTTCAGTTATATTATTGTTTAATCCATGCTAGCTCTTGGATGACATTGATTTTCGTAGTACAATCTATTGATTTCATCCACTATACTATTGATTCTTATCATTGACTCTGCGTCACAGTCATACATTCCATTGTTTTCCATCGTTATCCTCGCCAGTAGACCGGATACATCAACTCGACCCACACCTACACAAAAAGTAGAAGATGTTAGCTACACAAAAAATGAAACATATTAGCAGACTATGCTTTCTCGAAGTTTTGAGAAGAAACTCCGAGGAAATAGTGTATTTTTAGTCCAAAAATACCGAATCAAAAATCTACTACCAATGGTTCAACTCTGGCTCAATCAGATCCTAGGCGACAGAGACATCACCGTCAACAACACCATAGAAAGAATACAGATAGGAGACAACCTCTTCATTACTTTCGTCATTGGGTCCAAAAATGCCGAATCAAAAATCTACTAGAAATAATGTATTACCTGATAGATTTGGAAAGCTGATTCGTGATCTAGACAATTTTCACATGATATTGCATTGAGAAATTTTGATAATACCGCCGTGTTTTAAACGCCGAATTCTGAATCAACAAGTTGACAATTTGAGTTAGTATCAAATATTTCGGTAACAGAGGTTGGGTTTTGAGAAAAAATTAGAGTTGAATAATGCGCACCACGGAAATCGTTTTTTCCGTAAAACGAAAAATGACCAAAAGTCGCTCAAAGCAAACTCCGCAGCAATAAAGCATGTCCGCATAACCAGCTCTTATTTTACTGCTGCAATCTGACACATTCACAATTATCCTCAACTAAATCTCGAGTCAATTAACAATGACTCGATTTGTACGCACGGCCATCGCACTTTTCATCTTTCCATGCCCTTGACATGCTGATAACACGAGAGTGCGCTCGTGACTTGAGAAAATTTAGATCATTACCTGGACTAGGGAATTCATTAAAGGAGCGAATGTCTTGCACGATTTCAGCACCCTCATGGTCGTCAACTTGTTGCTGCTGTGGATGTCGATGAGTACCGCTGTGATGGCTGTTTAAAACTGCCGAAAATTGAAGTTTTGCATTATAGGATATATCCCAATTCTCATCAGTATATTGAATAACTCACAAGGAGGGCCCACGAAGTGCGGGACACTGACACCAAAGCTCACCAGACTTTTTTCACAGTCTTGTACTACCTAGAATATGAAGAATCTAGAGTAACTCCGTCAAATGGGCCCTCTGTCCGAAGTTACAGCCTATGACATTAATATTGCCCATATAGGCCCATGTTACAAAGTGATATATATTTATAGATATACTGGCAATGCTAACATTTTTACTTGCAGCTCCGAACAGGGAGCCCGTTTAAGGGAGATACTCTGGATTCTCCATATTCTAGGTGGTACAAGACTGTGAAAAAAGTTTGGCGAGATTTGGTGACCCGCACTTCGTGGGTCCCCCTTGTAAGTGTCACTCAGGATTATTTGAGGCATTGATATGAGAAAGTTCTAATTTTTAGTTAGTTTATTGCCATCTGAGAAATTATATGATACTTTCGACACTGTGCAGACTGCGCGTTGTCTCTGAACCTCCAAGTAATTATCGAGTTTTCGAAGCTAATTTTGATAAGTTCCAGGGCCTCTGAATGTGTGAACTATTCGCCAAGCTGTCAAAAGGGTCTATAGGCCAGGAAAATTAGCTCAAAAAGAACCATATCCTGGCGTTGGAAGGTAAGTGGGAGTTTTATTTCTTAAAGGTGCAGGACACCCCCTGGAATCAAGTCTACCACTTTTGAACAAATTTCGCTGGCCGCAAAAATTATTAATAACGAATCATCGTGAAAATGACACTTTTTGCACATCAACGCCCATAGCTTTGTGGGTATAACTTTTAGCGGGTTCCGTCTGGGTCCATCTTGTAGCTAGTGAAAATACCTACAAAATGGAAGCAAAATTTATTGCTCTAGCACATTTTTTCGGAGTTACATATGGTTGAACAGAAAAAGACTTATTCTAAACAAAAGATTGTTAATCTTCCAATATTTGAATGACAGTGCTAAAAACTCACACAATTGATAGTCCTCATTGAGGTCAATGAGCATACCAAATTTGGTGACGATTATTGAACCGTTTTTGAACAACCCTATATGTTTATGAAAAATTGCTGTAACCTGTGTGCGGTCCGCGAATCTAATTTTTACGATATCTCTCAGCATACTCGCGCCGGTTTCTGATTCCCTGAGCTTGCTGTCAAAATGAGATTACTTGGAAAACTTCTACAAAAATTTAGTAAGTATTCAGACTGTTGTGTGTGTGGCTTGACCAATTGTGAGAGAGCAGTAAGCATTCAGCTAACCTGAACTGACTAACAGGCAGTCTTGGCCGAAGCCACGAGACAGACGAGTGTGCTGTTTGAATGGCACTGATTACTCTGATTTAATTTTGTTCGATAGTCAATCAAATGATATATTATGCTGAGTTGATAACCTGACAGGATGAGATTGAAATACAGCATTTGTGCCCATTACTGAAAGGGAAACATAACAAATTGGTGCCAGACGTGATTCCAAATCCATGCGGAGCACGAGGCCGAGTGGTGCATAACCTAACTTTCAACTGCCGACGAGGGTATTATCATTTCACGATTACTACAGGAAACTACATACGACAATGGCTGAGGGATGGCAGAGCATTACTAAAACTATTGCGACAGTAATTTCAGATGTTGTGAGAGCAGCTCTACCAGCTGCTGTGGCTGCAGCCACCGTCACCGCGTGGCATGATAGTTCGCCACAGTTCAGATTCCGAGAATTTCATTCTACCAAAAACACGACGGTTACTGATTACTTCAAGAGTTTTGACTAGGCTTTGCAACTAAGTAAAATTTCAGAGAATCAGTTTGCTGTTTATGCAAGATTACATATGAAATCTGAATTGAATGACGCTGTCAAATTCTTGGTGTCACCAGAAGAGCCGGGAACGTGTTCTTACCGAAATCTTTGTGAGCCATTGATTGGTAGTACGCTGAGAGTGTGTGTCATGGAACTAGCCTAAGCTTGATGCCTACAAGCTGTAGCTATTGCAAGATTTAATAGAATGTGGTGCAATTATAGCCGCACGTGCAAGAATCTATAGTGGTGCGAGTAGGTCTAGAAACATGAGCGCCAGTTATTGCGGTATTCATTGTAATGCGGTGCCGCTAAGAGTCACCAAACGCGCATGCAAGAACTGATAGGCATGACTCAGATGACTCAGCCCAGAGCCTTCGAGAACCTTCGAGTACAAGCGCATGGGCGCAAGAATGCGCGGGAACAGAGGCGCCGATGCGTATTCGACCTCGGTGTGGGAACGAGGATAAAAGCGGTGTAAGAACGCTGATTCAGGCTTCTGTCCCAACAGTTGACCGCGGACTCTCACCGCGTACATTCGGCTTCTAGAATCACAGTCGATCACGTGCACTTGTAACGTAGACTCCGCGATCAGCAACATTCCAGGACAAGTAGTCTCAGCCCTTGATACTCTCGTACCATCGTAGAATCAGTAGAATAACGTATAGTTGTACAGTCTCTCTCTGGGATTTATATTTTACCTTTGGATAAAATCTTTACTGCACTCAACATCTCAGACTTACCATTCAGAGAATACCTTGCATCCCAACGTACTGGCCCGGTGGCCTGGTAAGGATAGAATCGAACCCACAGCACATGAACCTGAAGAACTCTGGTTCATAACATGTCAAATTCCAATTCGTCGTGCGGAATGAAGACGGGTCAGTGGCTAAATTTGCATTGTGGCTCAAAAGTGCAGCAGCTTATTGTAAGTATGGCCATGTTTTAGATCGAACGATGATCGAACAACTATTGCACGGTATTGTTGACCGAGACGCCCGCGATGACATTATCTTGAAACAACCGAGTCCATTCAAAGAACCATACGCCATTGCGCAATCTCTCGAAGCTACCCGCTTGACATCAAATGAGATGAAACCAAATGAAATGCACAGGTTTTAGACTATACATGTGCTAATCTCAGGGCCAATGCAGTTCAAGAGACGGAAGAACCGCCAATCGTGCGATGATAAAGAATCATTACATGAATGGGAAAAAAACAAAAGCCGATCTTCCAGAGATTAGATAGAGTTCGAGAGAATTTTGGCATTTCATCTAGTTGCTATGTGTGGGGTGAATTACACAAACGCAGCCAGTGCCCATTCATAAACGTCGAATGTCATGATTCCGGGGAAACAAATGGACACATCAAGAACGTACGTCAGAAGGAAAACTTTGTAACAAACCAAGCGCTGATTCCCGATGAGCCCGCAACAGGAATTCCTCTAGTTAGGAGCCTCGATTAAATTGAAGAAGCTAATACCGTGAGCATATGTGATATGAAAATTCTTTCGGTTACAATCCAAGGTCAACTCATGACAATGAAGCTAGATTCGGGTTCACCTTGTGGTTTCATGAGCAGTGAGCTACTGAGATAGATATTACCTAACTCCAAAGTAATACCTACTTACAGGCAAATCACAAGTTATACTCACGATCAAATCAACTGCGTTTGCTACATTCTCGCACAAGTATCTTTGGGATCCACGACGACGACAAGAAACCTGTATGTAGTTCATGGTAACCATGAATCTCTTCCCGGTCGTCAATGGATAGCAGAGTTTATTCACGAAGTTGATTCTTACTATATCGAATTCTTATTAGGGTTAAACTTTATACGCCCCTACAAGTGCACTCAGTAATATCCACGACGCTTTGTCTGGCTGCAGAAAAACAGACGCGCCTTGATCACCTCATTAAAAGGTATGAAAATGTTTTGAGCGAGGAAGCAGGAAAGTTGATAGGGGCTCCTGCCAAAATGCACCTGAAACCGGGAGCGAGCCCGGTATTCGTTCGCGCCCGAGAAATTCCATATGCACTTCGAGACAAGTATGCTCAAGAATTTGAAGCAAAAATCCGTTCTGGGAAATATGAACAGGTAGAGTACTCCTAATGAGGATCGTCAATACACTATAATAGTAGCAATAAGAAATGATGTCCGCATTCGCATCACTGACAACTACAAATCGACGTTAAACTCAAGAATCATTATCGACGAACAACCGATTCCTACAAGTGAACTCATCTTCAAGAAACTGAGAGTTGGTGAGTCCGTCTGTCATTTGGACATAACCGATGCTTATACACATCTACCAGTGGACGGTGAGTTTACGGAGGTATTGACGCTGAGTAGACCAACTCGAGGCAGAGGCGGACCCAGGGACGGATCTTGGAGGGAGGGGAGGGATCGGGTCTTAGGGGTGATGATTTGCAAATTTTTCTCCCTTGTGGGCAAGGAGTCGGATTACCGAGGCAATAGACCCCGTGGTCCGAACGTCTAAACGCGTAGATCCGAAGAAGCGATGTAAATGATGATGATGATGATGATGATGATATTTGCATTTGCACGCAAAACTGACACATTTCTTAGGGTGATGACAGATGAAGCGCTACGCCGCGATTTTGCGCTACGCCACGACCCAAAAATTCATTCCAGCGAACCCGGACATCGATGGATTTGATTCATTCTCATAATCTATGACTGATACTGTAACAATAAACCTAATCCATCGGTGGTCGGGTTCGCTGGAATGAATTTTTGGGTGGTGGCGTACGATAGCGCTTCGTGGCGTTGCGCATAATCATGGCTTAGCGCATAATCGTGTCATAGCGCATTATCTGTCATCACCCTCAGTGCAGGTACATCCTACGAATCCTTGGACCCCGCGAAAACGCCTTGCTCCAACGTGAACTGTAAACGATTCTTACGTCCCTGGTGGAAGAGAGACCATTTTTTTTGGCCATCACCTATATCAAGTAGCAATGCGACTTGGCTAGTTACTAGCCGAAAGCATGTTCACTATTTCTATCAGGGTAAAACTAAAGCCATTAAGTTGAAATGCTGGTCGCAAATTCAATCGATTCTCTGCAAGTTTGAGACCGGCCTGGTCTCTTTCCCTAAGGTGGCTTGAGCGGATATACAACGATGCTGTTAAGCCAGCGGAAAAAGTTCTCGAATATACTTCAGGAGTGACCAAATACATAGTCGTTGAGAAAATATAGGGTTGCCGTCCATTTGCTAATGAATAAGAATGTTGAAATTTTCCTCGTAATACACGTGCTCTTACGGAAGTACGACTTAGGAAATTCAGTAATCTCCCACGAAGATATCAAGAAATTCCAAAAAATCCATATACTCACATAAAACCTCGAAGAACATGTCGACGTTAGGAAATATATATGAAGCCGACCAAAATAAATATCAATGTGACAAACAAAGCATCTTCAAGAAACCATCAGCGAAGCAGACGCTCGACCATGATGCGCGTGCGCAAGGGTGCGCTTTGGATGTCGGTGAGCTCGGAACATGCATGTGTTGCGGTCAGTGTGTATCGAGGAGTTTGAGAGGCCTGTGCCTTCAGCGTGGGGCTTCCGTTTTGATACGTCACCATGCGCTCGGGCCACCTTAATAATTTTTTGATCTGACTGACTTCATGGATTAACTTCGGCCTCAAGCGAATCTTATGCTCCGCGGAATCACGCGTACATTAGGCAAAACTGCACAAGTATCTTAGCATCAGTTCTGAAGTCAATACACTTATTACCTGTGGGTAGATGGTCGGAGCTTCCGTCGCTGATCCTTGGCCATTCTTCTTGTGACTGCACAATCTCGCCAGTCGGATCCCTGTTCGGATTCACGTGAGTTTGTTCGTGTCTCTTGAGATGAACTTCGCATAAGAATCGCTTCGGGCAAAGCAAGCATGCGAACGCCTTTCCTTCCCCATGCCTCTTTGAGTGTCGTCCTAAGTCACCTCTGGAGCCAAAGCTTCGGTCGCATAAGCTACACGGATATGGTTTCCCACCGTTGTGACGTGCATTATGAGATCTCGTATGGGTCTTCAAAGACCAGTTATCTGTACAACCTTTAGCACAAATCTTACAAAAGTACGGATAGTTGCCTGTATGTAACTTCATGTGCCGATTCAAGTTCCCCCGAAAACTGGATTCGAAGACACACTGCGAACACGAGTATGGTTTTGCATTGGTATGCTTCATCACATGTAGGTTGAGGTTGCCTTTGTGGGAGAAAGTCTTGCTGCAATGAGCGCAAGAGAAACGAGCACTCTTGATCGTAGGAACTTCTGTGGCTGAAAAGCAACGCAATAATTTTCCAAACTTGTTAGGAAATTTTACACTGTTTTTCAAGAAGTCGGTGGTTCACTTCACATGCCTTCATCATTGACACTGACACTTATCATTAATCATACGATGTGTTATCAGCAATAATTGTATTTGCTCACTCGCTCCCTAGTCAAAAACATTGTATCTCGCGTCGATGGTCATCTGAACTTATGTTACTTATTTGACAGAAATTCGAGGAGTTCAGGTCGGTAATCGGGTAAAATTTGAAATGCTTGGCTGCCACTCACATTCTCAACCATTCTGATTTTATCGCCTCGTGTACCACCTCGTAATAAAAGAAACACTCCATAGAGTGTGGATGAAATGGCTTAAATCTTAATGGATGAACATGAAAAATGTCGACTATAGTTCATGACCACTGTACGTGACTTCAACACAGACTAGGGGGAATGTTCATTAAAATGACAAGCCTTATATTTTAAACGCGTTATCAATTCCCCAATCTAGGAAATTGAGCTGGTATTGGATAATCTTGCCAAGAGAGAACTCGCTGAGGTTCACACTCCCTTGCATTTTTCGCCGATGGATCACGCCATGACAAAAGTGTCGATGATTGGTCAGCGTGACGAAGTCACAAAATTCATCTTATACTTAATGTAAGAAAAACTTGCAAGAACGAATTTCTGAATCGAGTTGACGAGCAGTGAGGCTATGCCGGTATGGCCCAGCGTCCCAGCTGAAAATAGGTACACTCGGCGGTAGTTGATTCTTTCCGAGCTTGCAACCGCCTGCCCCGACGACGACGATTCGTTGTGAGTGCGGCTTTCGGAGCGCGCGCAGCAGAACTAGTTTTAGGACTAGGATTTCGATTCCGACAACAATCCGCGAATCCGCAAAATGCGCCCGGGCCGCCGGTGTTGTCCAGGGTCGAGTCTGGTTGAGTCCTCGGAAGAGGGCATTCAGCATTCGCGGTGAACGATGTTCCGGCCTCCAACTTCTCCGGGTGCAGGCAGCTAAGACGAGGTCGGTGATATGTCAGCTTCGCAGTGCGGATTTGTAAACAAAGTGTCTGCACGGACAGATGCCTGAAATCTACACCGAGTTCTCCAATGTGTTTGTTTTTCTGTCAGATGAGTATTCCACCAAGTAAGAATACGGAATTGATTGAATGAGCAGAAGAGCTTGGTTCTTGGTGGTAAAGAGATCAAACTTCATTTTCAGGTTACTAACATGTTGGAATACAGTGGATATGATGACACCGCAAAGGTATTGGTATCACTGACCATACTCAAAAGATAATATACAAGAATACACAATTGGAAGGCTAAGAAGTATGATGTTCTTACCATTCAGCCCCAAAATCTAGTGAACCATTCGAATATCGAATCACAGCCAGGAGAAACAATAAGCTCATATGACCAAATTCAAAATTCAGACAGGTATTTTTCATTTCCTAGTCCTCAATGCTTAGACTCCTTGATGCATGTTGCATCAATCATTCAGACATTGTACTATTGTAAGAAAATCTTTCGTATCTCAAAGTGAGAATATTCAACATCGAACCAAGATGAGACGTTCTTTCAAAATTCAACCACTGAACTTTTTGGAAGTTCACGACAGGTCAGTTCCAAGACTGGAATCAAAAGATGTCTTCATCTCACTAGTCCCTACTGACTTTGTGTATAGGATTGGTTGCCTGATGCAGCTGCCGTTATACTCCTGTAAGTTATGTGTATCACCATGAACCAACGAATCCGAGACATGTAACAAAAAGATTGAGTTGTTGTGGTAAGTGAAGAGCGAGCCTGCGAAAATGTGAATAGAAGCAGGGGATCAATATGAGTGATTAAGCCAAACATTCTTTTATTGCAGATTGCATCAGCATCTAGTGAATCTTGTCATAATAGATGCACCCAAATAATCATTTTTCTTTCAATGAAATGATGGAAAGCTATCCTGTCACATTGTATCCCTGCAGTATTGAAGTCAACGACAATATCAGTTATACCTGATCACTTCTCAATATCACTTCTCAAGATCCAAACAAACTATGAATTACCAGTACCAACTTGATGATGTAGAAATTGCGCGTGTTGATTGCATCTCCGATCTTGGAATCATATTTGATTCGAGTCTTAAATTTGATGAACACATTGACACAATTTCAAAGAAGTCTTTAAAAGTTATTGGGTTCTTGAGGCGATCGACATCTGATTTTACAAATCCTCAATCTATTGCTTATTTGTATAAAGCCCTTGTTATTCCTATATTGACTTATGGGTCGAACATTTGGGCACCTAATACGAAACAGACCCAAATTAAATTAGAAAGAATTCAAAACAGAATGCTTCGCTACTTGAGTTATAAGGATAAAAACCCAATGCATTTCACAGATCATGAGTACTCTCCTGTTCGAGAAAAATTCAATTTATCTGAACTAGCAATACGTCATTGCTTTCTTGATTGTGTTACTGCATTCAAAATAAAAAACGAACTTTTCTCTAGCGTACAAGCAAATGCTTTATTCACTGGAAGAGTTGTTGAGTATGAGTTGCGCTCCATTAGAACGGTGAAACAAGTCTTCAACAATTATAATTGGGTTCATAGTTCTACTACTAATAGACTAAGGCGTTATTGGAATCGTCTTCCCTTGGAGATAAGGAATCAAGAAGCACTAGAACCATTCAAGTCCTCTCTGCTCTTGTCACTTAAATCTTCTAATCTTTATGATATTCTAACACGTGAGTTAGAATAATTCACCAAAATTGATTATTCGGATTATCCTTGCACCCTAGTTATAATAATCGTATATATATAAATATTTTAGATATAAAGATATTTTCTATATTGTACTAATTTGTGTAACACTGAAATGAGGGCAGTACTGCCCGTATATATTAATAAATAAAATAAATAAAATAAAATATCGGAGTGGACTCAGATTATTCTTCCACAACACCGGGAAACTAATGTAATTCATGCTGCCCCACGTGGTTAGATGTATGGTTGTCATCATGTATTTTCTGAGTGAACATACTATCATATTTTTTTAAGAGTATTGTGAATAATGAGTCAACTCCGTCAAGAATACTTTTGCTCTGTGGTAGTCCAATCTGCAATGAAAATACGTCTCACTTAACTAATTCTTTTCCCCTATTCACATTATTATGAGCCAACTCTACACATACCGTAAGAATCCATTCTTTTCTTAGATGCTCCCAATTGGTTTGTTCATGGTGATAGACACAACTTACGAAAGGAGTGTAACAGCAGCTGCATCAGGCAACCAATCCTATACCCAAAGTCAAAAAGGACTAGTGAGGTGGAGACATCTTTTGATTCCAGTCTTGGAACTGACCTGTCGTGAACTTCCAAAAAATTCAATGGTTGAATTTTGAAAGAACGTCTCATCTTGGTTCGATGTTGAATATTCTCACTTTGAGATACGAGAGATTTTCTTACAGTAGTACAATGTCTGAATGGTTGATGCAACATGCATCAAGGATTCTAAGCATTGAGGACTAGGAAGTGAAAAATACCTGTCTGAATTTTGAATATGAGAGAATATGAGTATTGGTCATATGAGCTTATTGTTCCTCCTGGCTGTGATTCGATATTCGAATGGTTCACTGGATTTTGGGGCTGAATGGTAAGAACATCATACTTCTTAGCCGCCAGTTGTGTATTCTTGCGTATTATCTTTTGAGTATGGTCAGTGATACCAATACCTTCGCGGTTTCATCATATCCAATGTATCCCAACATGTTAGTAACCTGAAAATGAAGTTTGACCTCTTCACCACCAAGAACCAAGCTCTTCTGCTTATTCAATCAATTCCGTATTTTTACTTGGTGGAATACTCATCTGACAGAAAAACAAACACATTGGAGAACTCGGTGTAGATTTCAGGCATCTGTCCGTGCAGACTTTTTGTTTACAAATCCGCACTGCAAAGCTGACATGTCGCATACCTCGTCTTAGCTGCCTGCACCCGGAGAACTTGGAGGCCGGAACATCGTTCACCACGGATATTGAATGCCCTCTTCCGAGGACTCGACCAGACTCGACCCTGGACAACACCGGCGGCCCGGGCGCATTTTGCGGATTCGCGGATTGTTGTCGGAATCGAAATCCTAGTCACAAAACTAGTTCTGCTGGGCGCGCGCTCCGAAGGCCTCACTCACAACGAATCGTTGTCGTCGAGGCAAGCGGTCGCAAGCTTGGAAAGAATCAACTACCGCCGAGTGTACGTGCCTAGAGACGTCCCTATTCTCAGATGGGTTTGGGGCTAGTTTTATAAAACATGGTGAGAGTAGCCTCAACTCCGTCAATCTGGTGAGTATACTTGCGGAAAAGCGAAGCCAATGTGGCCTCGAGCAGTGGAGGATAGGTAAAGATGGAATTAAACACAAGGGACCAACTGCTGGCCTGCCAGCGGCCAGTACAGTATAAAGCAGAAGAGAAATTCAATACAGAAATAATGATGAGGCAGGTTGTCAGTGGCCTCATCGTGCGTCACTGCTGCAGAGCACACCATCGGTTTCGCCATGAACCATGCATTTCTGTTTTAAGAAATTTGAGAGCCTTTGAACTAGCTCCTCAATTCTAGCTTCACTCGTGCTCACTGTCATGTTAGGCTGGCAATATAACTAAGATACCACGTCTTATAGTCTGCGAATAGTTCATAATTTAACCTCTTCATTGCACCCATGGGAGGTTTAGCCATTCTCGCCAGCTGTTTTAGTCACGTGGCCACTGCGTAGATTACGGGTGTCACATCTCGTTTTCGAATTCTGGCGTCAAGATGGGCGATGAGCGCTGATGCTCACTTCACTCGCATCGATATCAATCTTCGGGCAAGGTTACCTTGGCACCGAAATTGTGAGGTGTGGAAAATCCAAAAAGACAGATCGATGCGCCGGAAATTCTACTTTACCGAATCCGCAGCCGGAACACTCTACCTTTTCCGGGTTCCTTTGAAGAAGTAGCTCATTTTGTCCATTCAGGTACGCCTTGACCCTTGCTCGTAGCAACACGCTCTTGGCCTTGACAAATTCTACCCGGTCCAAGAAAAATTCCACCATCTCGGTTTTCCCCAATTTTCTATTGGGTTTACCGTGATCAGTAGAAACATTTTCCAATCCCAAGCCCTGGTGTGAACGTGCCACGTTATGTCACGTTCACACCAACATCATGCGCCAAATGAATCAGGTGACTGCAGTTGACCACCAGTCAAAACCAAATGACTGCTAATCACGGAAAACCCAATAGAAAACCGAGAAAAACCGAGATGGTAGAATTTTTTTGGACCGGGTAGGATTTTCCTAGACCAAGAGTGTGTCGCTACAAGCAAGGGTTAAGTCGCGCCCGATTAAGTGAAATGAGCTAGTTCAGTGATAATTTAAAGAAAATCAAGAGAGGTAGATTGTTTCCGGATGCGGATTCGGTAAGTGGAATTTCCGGTGCATCGATCTGCCTTCTTGGATTATCCATACCTCACAACTTCGGTGTCAGGGTACCTTTCCCCAATTTTCGCACACCCTATTCAACGTACCTAGATCAGTCATACACACGGATACACATACACACACAGACGCGCGCCCGCGAGGTATCCTAGCCGAGCCAAATTCTCGCTTTTTGGTACTCTATGAGATAATTTTGAGCACCATAGGATTCTGTTCTGTTAGAATGGCTGGGATTCATGGTCGCTTTTCGGAGCAAACTCGCGCTCAGTCGGTAACGAGAAAAAAATTTGCGGTCACAAAACTCGGTTAAATGTTCCTATCTCTTTCATTTTCATGCTCTATGGCTAGCTGCAATCTGTAATACGCGAGGGCCAGCTGTTCGACCGTCAATCCAGCACGCCAACAGCTGTCTTTGGTAGGACTCTGATTGCTCTGAAAATTTCAGGGTTTGTGTAATTTGCGTCTTTTAGAATTTTGACTTTCATGTCGGCAAACTAGGTCCGTCTTTGCGGGGCCGTGGCTCTTCGTGTATTTCATGTAGATCCACGTGCTTGGGCTTAAATTAAGACTCTAAATTTGTGAAAATCTCTATCTGCACCAAACGTATGAAATAATTGTCGAAGAGGATAGATTCGTCAATAAAGAGTTACGACTGTACCGAGCGCACCTGTACACATGAAGTGGCGCGCGGAGGAGGTGACTGATCTCAAGCAGATGACAACATTGCTTCTGCGGACCGGGATCACCGAGATGTCAACGTTCGACGAAAATATCTTGCCGAATACCTACACTAAAACCATCTACAAGGCCAGCAGAGCATATGTAACCCTGTTCAAGAAGAAACCAGGTGCTAAACCTACGCACGCACGAGATTATGTATGTCCCTCCGCTACCGACTCGCCATATCCATCCCTCTCATCAATCATTTCGGCAATTTGTTGAAGAAAAGCAGAAGAAAACAGTTACCATTTCTCTGGTAAAGTTCATTCTACGAAATGTATATTATGTACAGAGTTCGTAAAGAGACACGGTTCCGCGACGAGGTGCATACGATATCTTATTGCCGGAAACGGAGGAAATGAGATTTTTTCCCGAGTATTCTTCCTATTCTCAATGCATGACTCTTCGATCGATTGATCAAAACCAATCTCATAATCTCCGGCTTCTGTCATGAGCGGTCAGTCGCCGAGTCAAACTCGACGCCAAAAAGCGCGTCCATAAAATATAAAACCACAGGGTAGATAAGAAACTCGCTCCCGTCTTACAGCTCTTACCGAACGAGCGAAAGTTTCCTCCGAAAAGCGATCACGAATTCCAGCCAATATGTTGTGTTTCATATTCCACATCAAGCCCCATATCAAAAGACCCATTGAGAGCAAAGTTCTGGAGCTTTTACCGATTTCAGAATGCCAATCTCAATTTTTGGCTCCAAACTGGAATTTCACAGCTCCGATGCAAACTCGATCTGGATTGAACAGAAAAACAAGTGTCACCTCATTTTAGCTCTAGAATCATATACTTCAACGCGGAGGGAATCTCATTTTTTGACCTTGCTTTATTGGACGGTCTTAACTGGAATAGCCTTTTACAATATTGCCGTGGATGGAAATCCCAACTGTCCATATAACCATCGAATTCAAAGCGGATTGAGCGGGATAAGATGGCGTAAGCTACCGGATTGGAATGATATTGATCCGGATTAGCACTCCCACCGAATCATCATATATGCCAATCATCGCCTACTTAAAGATGAATCCCCAGACGCAGGTCAGTCACTCTGCGGCGCAGATGGTGCTTCCGGATTCATCGTCAAGTGGGAGGGTGGGGCGATCATTCTCTATTCATTTCACTCAAATCACCACATAACCCATCTCATCATTTTCATCAACACTTGCATGATCACACGAGTCACAACTCATCTCACTTCATCATTAAAGTATCACACTTCATTCATGTACTCAAACAGAGGGCTCTAAAATCTCGTCATTGAAACAAATTATGTTTCCGTACTCGCGACATCATAATACCTATCTATGGTGAGCAGGTGTAGAATATGGTGCGTTTCAACGGCGAATCAACGCGAAGGTTCAACAGACAGACTCCGGAAAAATGCATTTATATGAAAAAATCAAACGAGACAAAGACGGCGAGGCCCTTGAAACGTTTTGAAACATAATGGTTTCACAAATTTGAGCAATCACATCAACATATCTCATCCAACCCTGTATAGAAGAGAAGTTCAGAGAAAAAGGTATAAAGACGAGTATAAAGAGTAAACATGGGTAGAAAACTTTAGGTGAAACTCAAAGATAGGCAGGGAAGAGGCGTCGTAAGGAAAAATGAATGAACTTTGTCGAGTGGAGGCTAAGGTGAATACGTCGTTAAGAAAAATAAGACGAGTTAGGGATTTAAAAATAGGTGAAATGAATTGGGTCATTGGGAATTAGGAAGAAATCTAGGGCAAAACTTATGAACAATCAACACGCCATGTATGCCGGACAAGATGCCGGATAATGTTGAAAAAAGTCTGGGAAAAAACCGAGGAAAATAATAGTGAACCGCGCTACGCGCAAGGCTTGGGTCTGGTCAGGTTAGGTAAGTAAAATCTGAAGATATTCTTCTCCAGGATTTGCAGGAATGGCTCGAAGCTCATCCATGCCAAATAATGACTCTACACGCTCTGAGCAAAAGGCTCTTATGCGTTTCGCCCTCATCTGCAACTTGATTCATCGTGAATGGACTCATCAGCAGGGCTGAAGTTGCAGGTGGTGCCTTGGACGCTTGGCGATGAAGCACTTATGCGCTCATATACAATGTGACCACTATATTTCTGGCAAATATATGTAGCAGTTTTTGGTGCGATGAAAAAAATTAGCAGTGAACGTTTTCTGGCTCAAAATTTGATGCTCTTTCGATTGGTCTTTTCAGAATTTAAAAATTTTTTGAAAATTGATTTTTTTCAAAAAAAATTGGTCGAAAAAAAGATCGGACTCGAATTTTGACGCTTGCGCGTGATTGTCCGTGTTTTTTTACATAAGAATAGCGTTATTCCTCCTTCCAATCGAATCAAAATATTTGAAATGAAGAGATTCAAAATTGCAGATTTGGATGAATTTTGAAATATTAGTCGGGTAATGTGACGGTCAAAACCGTGATTCGAGGTTACGAGTTTTATTGACAAACCAGCTCATCCCCGCGAGCAAAGCAACATGAAGCATCAGAGCAAAAGTGAATTCCGGTGTATTTTAATTTGCTGTGTTCAACTAATTAAACACTTAGTTTGTACTCTGCATCCTAAGGGAGTATTGGGACGTTGTTTTCCGAAGTCTTGGATATTGTGTGTTTTTTGCTTCATTGAAGCCTTTTACTTCTGCTAGCTCCTGCTTCTGCTGTCATGAGGGGCCGAGGGGGCGAGGGGCCGGGCGCCCGGTGCGAGACGCTCAGTTTTTGCATGAATTGATGTTATTTTTATACGTTACATCAATTTATGACATCGATGACAAAATCATGTGAATCACGAAAAGTACATCTGGATCCCAGATGGAACTGTGGTCAGTGCTCAGCTGATGGTAGAATGTAAGATTTGTGTGTCCTCTTGCGATCAGTGGTGTGAGTGCTTCAATTTTCAGCAAGGGATACATTTTCATTATTTTACTCTGGAAATATTCAGGGTAGGCAATTTTGTGATGCGAGTAATAAACCCTACATAGTGTGAAAAACAACATTCCACTTTTTATTGTTTGCATCCCTCAATTTGTTACCTTGCTTGGGAGTGTGTCTTAAAACATTGATTATCGTTATGCATTAATTCACAACTTGAAGATGCTATGAATCAATCACAGAATGGACCAGTTCCATTCGAATAAAAGATTGACGTTGAATGTTTCCTAATTGGTTTTTCAGTTGAGCCCTATTATACATGGTGGCTTCACTCATTCATTAGTACCTGGTGTTTTCACATGTGTGTCTGATATTATTATTATTATATTATTTATCTTCTTCTATGAATGTCATCTCGCGTACGCGAAAAACGGTCACGAACTGCACTGGGTTCGCGCACGCGATGCTGTCAAGTCACGTACGCGAAAGCGTGATTCCATTCGCATTCGCGAAAGTAGAACGGCAGAATGCCGAGGCGGGATCGTCTCTTCTCGATGACCGGACTCACCTCGCGCACGCGGAAATGTCAAGTCGCGTACGTGACTCTGGAACCTCTTAAGCGGACGCGAAAGTGTCATCTCGCGTACGCGACAATTGGACCTCACTATCCCTACTAGGTTCGCGCACGCGAGAATGTCTCGTCGCGTACGCGACTCTGGGACCTTGTTCACGGACGCGAGAGTGTCTTCTCGCGTACGAGACAATCGGACCTCACGATCCGCACCCGGTTCGCGCCCGCGATGATGCTATGTCGCGTACGCGACTGCGGAACCTTATTCGCTTACGCGAGAATGTCGTCTCGCGTACGCGAAAATCGGATCTCACGAACCGCACTCGGTTCGCGCCCGCGGAAACGTCAAGTCGCGTACGCGACTACGGTATCTCATTCGCGGACGCGAGAATGTCATCTCGCGTACGCGAAAAACGGTTCATCACGAACTGCACTCGGTTCGCGTACGCGACTCTGGAACCTCATAAGCGGACGCGAGAGTGTCATCTCGCGGACGCGACAATTGGACCTCACTATCCCTACTAGGTTCGCGCACGCCAGAATGTCTAGTCGCGTACGCGACTCTGGAACCTTGTTCGCGGACGCGAGAGTGTCTTCTCGCGTACGAGACAATCGGACCTCACGATCCGCACCCTGTTCGCGCCCGCGGAAACGTCAAGTCGCGTACGCGACTACGGTACCTCATTCGCGGACGTGAGAATGTCATATCGCGAACGCGAAAATTGGGCCTCACGAACCGCACATGGTTCGCGTCCGCGGAAATGTCGAGTCGTGTACGGGACTGCGGAACCTCATTCGCGTACGCGAGATGGTCATCTCGCGTACGCGAAAAACGGTTCATCATGAACTGCACTCGGTTCGCGTACGCGATGCTGTCAAGTCGCGTACGCGAGAGCGAAATTTCATTCGCATTCGCGAAAGTAGAGCCGGCAGAATGACGCGGCGGAATCGTCTCTTTTCGATGACCGGACTCACCTCGCGCACGCGGAAATGTCAAGTCGCGTACGCAACTGCGGAACCTCATTCGCGTACGCGAGAATGTCATCTCGCGTACGCGAAAACCGGTCAAAAACTGCACTCGGTTCGCGCACACGATGCTGTCAAGTCGCGTACGCGAAAGCGAAATTTCATTCGCATTCGCGAAAGTAGAACGCCGGAATGCCGAGGCGGGATCGTCTCTTCTAGATGACCGGACTCACCTCGCGCACGCGAAAATGTCAAGTCGCGTACGCGACTCTGGAACCTCATAAGCGGACGCGAGAGTGTCATCTCGCGTACGCGACAATTGGACCTCACTATCCCTACTAGGTTCGCGCACGTGAGAATGTCTAGTCGCGTACGCGACTCTGGAACCTTGTTCGCGGACGCGAGAGTGTCTTCCCGCGTACAAGACAATCGGACCTCACAATCCGCACCCGGTTCGCGCCCGCGTTAATGCTATGTCGTGTACGCAACTGCGGAACCTCATTCGCTTACGCGAGAATGTCGTCTCGCGTACGCGAAAATCGGATCTCACGAACCGCACTCGGTTCGCGCCCGCGGAAACGTCAAGTCGCGTACGCGACTACGGTACCTCATTCGCGGACGCGAGAATGTCATCTTGCGTACGCGAAAAACGGTTCATCGCGAACTGCACTCGGTTCGCGTACGCGATGCTGTCAAGTCGAGTACGCGAAAGCGAAATTTCATTCGCATCTGCGAAAGTAGAGCCGGTAGAATGCTGAGGCGGGATCGTCTCTTTTCGATGACCGGACTCACCCCGCGCACGCGAAAATGTCAAGTCGCGTACGCGACTGCGGAACCTCATTCATCAGAGTCAGAGTCCTTGCGGCAATCCTCACAAATCCGCTCTGGGACATCGAGATGAGTGACGAGGCCCGCAGTAGTTTTCAGCCTGCGCATCATGTTCCATTCACTGAGAATAACCTTCGATACGTAGAAGAATGCAAATGCGTAGGTGATGCCGATGACTGAATTTCGTTCTGATTCGGAAACGCTTTTTTTCGCATTCTTGATTAATAAATTCCCCCCCCCCCCCCACAACCAGATTCAATATATTCGGCAAAAGTTCTGGATGCAAGATAATCCGGCAGGCACGATGGTATGGTTACCTAACGTTTCATTCACATGTATCCGGTTTGAAAAGATTTTGCCCAACTTATTGTTGATCGATCCATCGAAATCCTCGAAGATACGATTTAACGGGTCAAACGGCGATTTTGAGAGTCTTATGATGGGTTTCTTCGGGTACTGTAAGTTCCTGGGGCGACTTCGGGGCCTTGAGGACCCTCTCTCCCACTCACGATGGTATTAGTGATGGGGAAAAATCACTTCTGTTGCCATATCTGATATGGGCCATCGCGAATTTCGCGATGATAATGCATGAGAGCTGCTAGTCTTCGCACAGCCCAACACGATGCGCGTTGGGCTCACACCCTGCAGCGGCTGCGCATGTTTTGCATGACACTTGCCCAAGCTCTTCTGGAGCGTTCTACTGGTTTCATTCTGAATTTGATCGACAATTGTGGTTCAGGAAATTCGACATATTCTCAAGATTATCCTACCTCTGGTCTCTCCGGCCCCGAAACGACAGAAAAATCCGTCATTGCCAGTCATTATCAACAATCCTGACGCTTCGCTATCTATGAGACTGAGAATTACAACAATAGGGGACCAACGTTCCTGATACACGGAAGTTGTTGTCTAACAATCATTCGGAATGATTAGAATTTATTAAAGCATATGCACAGCTCCTCGTCGGACAGCCAGACCCGATGTGCGAGAGTCTCAGACCCTGCAGCGGCTACGCATGTTTTGCATTCGACTTGCACGGACTTTATTTCGCCGTTGCGGTGAATGAATTTCTATAACCACAGGTAAATTAGAAGATCATGATTTCTCAGGCCTCAAATTAATATCAAACGACAGGTCGATTTTCATATTGATAACGCATGAGCTTCGCTCATCAGACCCTTGCGCGGCTGCGCATGTTTTGCATGACACTTGCCCGAACTCTTCTGGAGCGTTCTACTAGTTCAATTCTGAGTTGGATCCGAAGTGGTGGTTCTGATCATTCGATATATTTTCAAGATTATCCCACCGTTGGTCCCTGTGGCTCCAATACGATGAGAAAATTCGTTGTTGCCAGTCAAAATTAACAACCAACTTCATTCGCAATTTATGAGATGAACACAATAGGGAACCAACGTTCCTGATACACGGAAAATGTTGTCTAACAATCATTCGGATAGATTAGAAATTATTCAAGCATTCGCCCAGCTTCCCGTCGGACAGCCAGACCCGATGCACGAAAGCCTCAGACCCTGCAACGGCTGCGCATGTTTTGCATCTGAGTTGCACAGACTTTATTATGCCGTTGCAATGAGTGAACTTCTAGATTCACAGGAAAATTAGGAGATCAAAATCAGCTCGTCGTCGCACAGCCCAACACGATGCGCAATGGGCTCACACCCTGCGGCGGCTGCTCATGTTCCGCATTACATCTGTCCAGTTTCACTTCTAGCTTTTCACTGTTATGATTCGAGTAAAAATTATATCGTAAAGACGAATAAAAATTGCCACTGGAATTGTAAGTATATTGTTGTGCCGGAATACGCTTGATAGTGATAGAACAACGCCCAATGCATGAAATAAAAGTGTTCATCAAAATTCGCGCAAGCTCAAAAACACCGAAAGCATAATTCAAGACTATTCAATGATGGAATACTGTAACACTGATTTGGAAGTCAGCTCGCGAACTGTAAAGCAACCCTGATGAAAATCTAGTCGCGTACGCGACTAGACATTCTCGCGTGCGCGAACCTAGTAGGGATGGTGAGGTCCAATTGTCGCGTACGCGAGATGACACTCTCGCGTCCGCTTATGAGGTTCCAGAGTCGCGTACGCGACTTGACATTTCCGCGTGCGCGAGGTGAGTCCGGTCATCGAGAAGAGACGATCCCGCCTCGGCATTCTGCCGTTCTACTTTCGCGAATGCGAATGGAATTACGCTTTCGCGTACGCGACTTGACAGCATCGCGTGCGCGAACCGAGTGCAGTTCGTGACCGTTTTTTGCGTACGCGAGATGACATTCATAGAAGAAGATAAATAATATAATAATAATAATATCAGACACACATGTGAAAACACAAGGTACTAATGAATGAGGAGAGCCACCATGTATAATAGGGCTCAACTGAAAAACCAATTAGGAAACATTCAACGTCAATCTTTTATTCGAATGGAACTGGTCCATTCTGTGATTGATTCATAGCATCTTCAAGTTGTGAATTAATGCAAAACGATAATCAATGTTTTAAGACTCACTACCAAGCAAGGTAACAAATTGAGGGATGCAAACAATAAAAAGTGGAATGTTGTTTTTCACACAATGTAGGGTTCATTACTCGCATCACAAAATTGCCTACCCTGAATATTTCCAGAGTAAAATAATGAAAATGTATCCCTTGCTGAAAATTGAAGCACTCACACCACTGATCGCAAGAGGACACACAAATCTTACATTCTACCATCAGCTGAGCACTGACCACAGTTCCATCTGGGACTAGATGTACTTTTCGTGATTCACATGATTTTGTCATCGATGCCATAAATTGATGTAACGTATAAAAATAACATCAATTCATGCAAAAACTGAGCGTCTCGCACCGGGCGCCCGGCCCCTCGCCCCCTCGGCCCCTCATGACAGCAGAAGCAGGAGCTAGCAGAAGTAAAAGTCTTCAATGAAGCAAAAAACACACAATATCCAAGACTTCGGAAAACAACGTCCCAATACTCCCTTAGGATGCAGAGTACAAACTAAGTGTTCAATTAGTTGAACACAGCAAATTAAAATACACCGGAATTCACTTTTGCTCTGATGTTTCATGTTGCTTTGCTCGCGGGGATGAGCTGGTTTGTCAATAAAACTCGTAACCTCGAATCACGGTTTTGACCGTCACATTACCCGACTAATAATTCAAAATTCTTCCAAATCTGCAATTTTGAATCTCTTCATTTCAAATATTTTGATTCGTTTGGAAGGAGGAATAACGCTATTCTTATGTAAAAAAACACGGACAATCACGCGCAAGCGTCAAAATTCGAGTCCGATCTTTTTTTTGACCAATTTTTTTTGAAAAAAATCAATTTTCAAAAAATTTTTAAATTCTGAAAAGACCAATCGAAAGAGCATCAAATTTTGAGCCAGAAAACGTTTACTCCTAATTTTTTTCATCGCACCAAAAACTGCTACATATATTTGCCATAAATATAGTGGTCACATTGTATACTAATCGAGATCTTTTGCCGTCGACTGCGAGAAAGAAGCTGGGACTGCTGTCCATTTATTGCGCATGTGTGGTATTAATTACCTCACAGATTAAAACCAGGTAAGATGTGGTTGAAACATACACAGGAGAGTTTTTGAAAACAATCGGGGAAGAGAAATAAGGGCTAATTAGGCGAATTGACGACTAATCTACATCTATAGCTCATTAGATTATTCAATACCTGACTTTTGCAAGTCCGAACGAAGCATTTCAGAGGTTGTGAAACAACTAATTGGATGCGTCGGAATACGTTAAGATTTTCCTTCTCGGGCTGGTTATCTCAGCCTAAGCTGGGATGTACCCTCATACGTTGAGTTTGGTTGAACCAAAAAATGTTCAAAGCCGATCACACTGAAGATGGATTCATAGATGTGCGAAGATGAAAAATACAAAAATTCACTTCAAATTATCTGATATACACAAAAATGATTCGGAATCGATCCAAACCACTTATTCCCTTATATCTTGACATAACAAACATAAAACGGATTTGCGGCTACGTCAACGAGGGTCCATTCCTAAAATCGGCGTATGGGGTCACGTCGGGTACACTTATCACGGTTCGGTTGAACTAGCTTTAACCCAAAGCTGCTTGCACTTCCATTTTCTTTGGACCGGCTTCGAGTACATAATAATTAATAAGAAAAATCCGTGGAGCCGTTTTTGACAACAATTGATTTGAAAATTTTTAGGTCATCGTTACTTTGTCTATCAAACAGAGGTGAAAAATGATCCCCCGTATGGATTTTGTTACTTGAATGATGAGATCATCTCTCTTTAAGGATCGTCGTGGAATAATAAGATGTTCTCTATTTGGTATAATAATTTCATTGTGGATGAAGGAACAGACTAATTCAAATATGCGCACTGTTGTACGCACGCACAGCTCTCAAAAGTTTTTCATTATACTTAGGGTTTGTCCCCGCAACCTCCTACTCATCCCAAGTCAGATTGAAGTCAAAATGTGCAGATTCCATGGATTGTTCGATAAAAAATCCTGGACCCATCTTCTTCGTTTCACAGAACTGTTCCACGTGAAAAAGCACTGCGTGAAGTTTTGGTGTAACCGGAATTTTCAGACTCAAATAATAGCTTTTTTGGAAATTTCTCAGGCATGATTTGTAGCCAGATTTTAGATCATTCCGAGAACACGAATGCACAACTTTTCCAAAATCATTGAAATTTTTAGCAAACTTAATTACACCAGGTGTTTTTTAGGCACGAAGAAGATCAGTTTTATCGAGGAGTTTTTTGCAAGAATTGCCTTGGAAGCAGGACTTCCTCGAGTTATCTCTCGTTGAACGTAACAAGCATTTGCCCAAGCCAATCTGTGAATAGGCATTCTTAGCAAAATTCTACGCACGCCGAGCACGCAACGATTTTCACGAAAAATGGGAGGGGGGTACCCAAACTCATGATACAGTTACATGTACACACATATTACGACATGATTTGAACAGAATGTCTAGACAGTCGACATAGTCAACATCGATGGCCCAGAGTGTTGTGTATAATCGGTGAAGTGTATTATCGCTCACTATTAGAACTCGCAATTAGATTCACAAAAACCGTTGCAAATGTGTCCAAAACAAGCTCACGTCAGACGAATCATCGTCCAGAAAGGCGAACTGACGAGTCTTGGAATTATCGCTGTAATTTACAGTCAAGTCAACAGTGAAACCGGGAAATTCCGTCATAAAATCATTTTATTGACTTTTCTCAAAAACGGCTCCACAGATTTTTTTTTTATTCTTGTTGGAAAAAGTCACATTTATTATGTACTCAAAGCCAGTTTAAAGAAATCCAAAGTGCAAGCACCTCTGGGTTAAAGCTAGTGCAACCGAACCGTGTTATTCTACATCAAAATATCTCCAATAAAATAAACCGCTTGTGATGTATCTGCGTAACTTGGTAATCACCTGCGTTTGTAGTCTCAGTATCTTGCCTATTATAATCGGTTGGTTGCTGCTGTTGTTGCTGCTGTTGCCCTTGTTGATCAACAACTGTTTCATAATCCTCCAAGACTGTCGATATTTATTGAATATTATCTTGATGTACTCATTTTGAGAGCCTCATTGAACATACTCTCAGCGTAAACAGAATGAACTTGGTAATTTTCCAATAAAAATGTTGCTGATGTTTTATGAGTTTTACTTATTCGATGATGTCATTTTACGATTCATAGTACAAGTTTGAGGATACCTAACTCTGTAGGGGGTTTTGCAACTTTGAGAATCGAACCATTGTATACATGAAATATTTCATAAAATGGTGTTTAAGCATTGATCGAAATTTTGCAATTTTGGTGAATCTGCTACTTTGTGATGCACTGAGATTCCAAATCTATATCCATAGTAAGGCAATTCAATTCTCACCTGCGGGTAAGTAGTCCGAGTTTTCGTTGCTGGTCGTTGAATATGGATGATCATGCTGGATCTCCGTGTCCGGAACTGTCTTGTTCTTTCGATTGAATCTCTTCATAGTTGAAGTGCTTGTATGAGAATTTTTCTGAGAATCTTTATTTGTATGCTTCATCTCGTGTCTCTTCAGATTGCACATGTTTTCAAACATCTGACCACACATCGAACAGAGCTTAGACCGTGGAACTGGGTGTGGAAGCTTTTGAACTTTTGGTTCTGCTACCTCCTCTCGGCTCAATGGAGACAAGAGTGGAACGCCATATGAATCCTGCTTATTCAATTGATTATTCGATTCGGAACTTTCAGAGCGATCCATGTACCCTGAGACGATCTGCATATCTTCGGCCGAAGCTGTGCTCGCAGTATCGCACGAATTTCCATCTCCTATATGAATATTCATATGATGACTGAAGGATTGAATCGTTATCAATTGTTTTTCAGATTTTTGGTGCAAGAAAAACCGCTGATTCCTGTGCATTCTCATTGGGTTATGACAATCTATATTGCTAATGAAGCGCTTCTCGACAATAAACATGAATGCTGCTGTTTTTTCCGATGAAACGACTCGTGGATTTTCACAGTACCTTCGTGGTTTTTTTTTGCAAAATCTGCGAGATAATGGATCTTGAGTTATATGTACGGAAGTGCCCATTGGCCAACACGTCGCGACACGCCGCGATGCGAGCCAATGCAAAGCACACAAGGCCAACTTGCAGAAAGAGTGATGCCCAAGCGTGAACAAACTTCAAGACTGTGCATGTGACCATCTTTCCTGGTTACCCTAGCTCAATATTTTATCGACTTCGACTGGACCGCAATTTTTTGCTATTGAGCTTTTCATTCATCTTACCTGATGCATTAAAAGTAACTAACCTGCTTACCTGCATTAGATTTAGGTCAGTTGCAACTCTCGAGGTGCACTGTGAGAATGACAATCTTTGCATATAAGCTCACTTTGATTAGAATAATCAATTAAACTTTGTTTGCGTTGTTTTATCATTTCTCTCTTAAATTTTCTCGCATAATGTATGTGTGTCAAATTCATTGCATTTACAAAATGATTTTTTACTTCGATTTGGTTGAAGTAGTCATCTTTTATTTCACTTGTGATCATCCTCGCACGGTGAGATGCGATGCGATGCGATATGACGCGAAGTGTGCAAGGTGAAGATGCTAAACTAATATGATACCAAACTTGTGAACAAACACCAAAATCACGCATAATAATTTTTCGTGTTTACATATATATATAGTTTCGAAATTAACTGGACTTGTGCAGAATGCAGATTTCCTAATGATGTGTCTTCCTCGATATATGGTACTTCAGAGGTTATGTCGATAACGCCCCTCGTTTCGTTTTATCATTCCAATTCATTTTATTCTATTCTCCAACATAGGCTGTCACGCGGATATCGGTCGGATTGCGAAAATATATCGACATGAATTATCATTTTGTGGATTCAATCACTCTAAAACAGATGAAAAGTGTCAGAACTCAGTAGACTCAAATGTACTGAATGTAACAGAGAAACTTGTGGAGAATTGCAATAATTAATGAATTATTGAATACCACACCAGAAAGATTGCACTCCGGTTGAGCTCGAAATGGTCAAGTATATGCACAGTTTTGTGATTTGTTTACGCTTGGGCATCATCTTTGTTGCAGATTCGCCTTGCGCGCTTCGCGTCGCCTTACATTACATCGTGCCCATCGTATACTTGAGTCTTTAGATACAGCATCACATCCTGAGCGATGCGCTTATTGTCACATATTCCACAAGAAAATGATAATGTTACTTTGTGTGGTCCCATGTGTCTATCAAGATTTGACTTTGAGCGGTAATAGCCCACACAACACAGTGAACACAAAAGCCATCCCCCTTCCGCGTACTTCCCCATGTGCCTCTTTGAACAAGTATCTCTGTCGAAACTCATGTTGCTCACAGAGCACGGTTTACAAAATTTTCTGCATCTGCAAAGCACAAGGAGCCTGCTATATGTTCAATTATCCTTGCTTATATTTCTCAACCTCCCCACCTGAAGAACCATTCTGTGGAGATTGTTAAACTCAAATGTCCCCGGTTCGTGCAAATATAATTACAGCCAATAATGGCAATTCACAAACGATTTCTACATCCGTCATTGTGCGCTCATCCCTGTCTTCTCGTGTTTTCGAGATTTTCATTTCGGGTATAATTTCCCCGATTTTAAGAAATTTCAAGTGCATACATTCTTCGAACGAACCAACTTACGATGTGAACTTGATTGTGTCACTCGACTTGGGCCAGGTGAGTATATATCGTCAGATGCCTGCGATTGTTGCGAAGTTCCACTGTTTCCCGTGGTGACCGCGTGAACTGTGAAAGACCTCTGGACACAATGAAATTCGCCTGGCTGTCGTGTTTGCAGGAATACTGTGTATTGGAATTGATCTCCGTCGATTGTAGCTTGAGCACGGATGAGACTACCTGAAATTGTCATCGACATGGTTATACAATCCTCAAAGTTAGGCATGGGATAGATCATGTAGAAGAGTATCAAACTGCATCTTTCGTTAATTTACATTGATCGGTAGATGTGAGGGTACAGAGTATCTCAACAAAATTTCAATAATACAACTTGTTCTCGACTGATTGTACTCGTATTACTTGATTAGAGTTTATATTGTCAATATGTATCAATTGAATCTGACTAATTATTTAATCTAAATGTATATGTATATTGGTTTTTGATAGAACACTTTTCTGCTGTCAATTTATACCTTAATCGTTGAGAGGAAAATCTCAATTTAATATATTTGATATCCGCCACGATTTTAATTGTTTTTTTTTTATTTTTTATTCTCAATTTTTTAAAACTTTTTTATCGATTTTAATTGTAAACAAATGATTGATTTTGAGTTCTCACAAAAGATGGAACGTACAGGTTTCATTTTTTTTTCCAGCCACGTGCACGCAATCTTTGTGATTTGCGGGGCCGCATTGCGCTCCTCACCGATTTCCAATCGATAATAGAAGAGACCGCGTCGTGACTAGCGTAGAGGCAAAACCACGGGCGCATGTCTAAAGTGAGATTTCAACTTCTCGCGATAGCTTTTAGTTGCTATGCTAACAGTAGTTTGTTGAATTATCAAGCAAGAAAAAAACCAACTTCACTTGTCTTTTATCGTTCGTAGAGTAGAGACGTGTTCAATTTTTCTCTTTGAATTTCTGGATCATTTGAATATCATTTGAGTTTAATTGAATAAAAATTATATATCCTCTTCAAAAAGCTGCGTCAAAAGATTCTCGCGATTCAAATATTAAGTTGTTCTGGCGAACACAACTGTCTCAATTATTTGTATTCTTGAGTATAACATTTCCAAGTCACGGGTTGGCGTGTAAAAGTTCCTGCATATGTCTGTGATTTTAGAAGTGTTCCATTCACTTTATGTTGAACGTTTCGTCTACAATCCTCTTTCCCTTCCACGGAGATGTAGCATCTGACTTATTTTTTTGAAAATTTTTGATAGCAAAAAAATCTTCCTAGACACTGACTCAATCTTTCAATAGCTCAGAATGGACTGAGGATTCACTACGGAGGTACAACTGTCGCATATTACATCATGCGTATGAGAGTGAAAGAGATGTCTGTGTAAGGTCCGATGGGTGGCCGACTATTCGTCAGCTCGATGTCGGTTAAGGCCCCCTTTTTTTCATTAGCCGATTATCAATGTCCATCATTCAACTCACTTAGTTCCTAAATATGTTCCGAATTGAGATATTGGTATAGGCAGCTTTCCGTAACTGCGGCCTATATATTTGCTAATTTGATCTTCGCGATTCCCTCAAATGCGGCATTCCTCCATATTCGCAGAGTTCCAACTCCTGTATTCGCGGTTCGATTCGGGATTTTTGAAATAACCCAGACCTCAAAACAATATTTTTCGATGGTATCGCTGTTCAAATGGAGCAATCTAATGATAAGAATTTCAAACATTGAATCTAACGCTGATGGTGAGACCGTAAACACTTTTATTGTCTTTGAAAAAAGGTTCGATACCACGATCTTGTGTCAAGCGAAATAGCCACAGGATGCGCCCGTTGAGCTCACCAGGCAGAAGTCACAGATTGTTATGGTAAAGTTAAAAATTGATTGTATTACTCAATTTTACAAGGAATTCAGGAGAATTTTGGACTACCTTTCATACTTTCTTGAGTTCTTATGCAGGTGTATATGAAAATCTTTGAATAAACTATAATTTTAGATGTTTCTCTTCGATACAATAGACGCGTTTGATTACTTTGAGCATAGTTTGACGGCTCTTAATCTCACAATTTATTAAATAGTATAGTTTAATACACGGGAATAGAACCCATTTTTCGTATCTTTGTGATAATTCTGACCTCCACCTGCATCTCGGGCCGGGACTTCATCACTCGACTGCGGAGAAAAGTTTTTACACCCTTGTTTCGAAATGTACTCCCGCGGCTTCCGGTACCTTTTCATGCACAGCGGGTCGATTCTAAATTTCGATCTAATCTCCGCGAGTACACGAGTTGATTCTCAATCCGGCGATCCTTACCGCTGCGGGCTGGGATCGTGAAATCATGAATCAACGCGTGGGAACGCATGGAATCGCGATCTACGCATAGAAATTGGTGGTCGTTGCACGTCATAACCTAGACGACCGAAATTTAAAATTGACCTGCTGGTGTACATATATTCCCATAAACACAAGGTACCCGTATTCGCGGTTTCGATAACCGTGGAATCTCTGATGTACGCATCAACCGCGAATACGGAGGGATGCCTGTATCAATATAAGTATGCAATTTTCTGATGTCTGGGTAACTCCAAAATCGCATAAAATAGCATTCGCACCTCGATCATGAGGTTTGGCGAAGGTCGAAAATCAATCTCTCGGAAGCGAGCTACAACCTCATAATCTCGGTGGGAATTTTACTATTATTCATCATTGGCGTGGAAAAACGAAGAGAAAAAGACCGCGAATATATTGACGTCGGATTCCTTGTTTCCATCATTTTTCCCCGCCTATGACAACGTAAAACAATTTCAAATGCTGGAATTGGTAAGTATATGACTGAAACCCCTGGATACTGAGCAGAATTTTCTCAGATCATTTCGATCAGTTGGTAACAAGTTATGATCCCGAATACATTAGGAAAATTGAAACCTTGCATGTGTCGTCTACAGTCGACTTTAGACAGCGAGAGCGGTGTTAATATAACATACGTAGCTCAAATTCATATTTGGCTTGGCGTTTAATTATTATAATTCTAACCTCACGGCAGCTTTCGAACTAATCTTTGTGAGTTAGTTATGGTTTTATTGGTTGAATTTTCTCATTTATAAAATAAGATTTCTGTTGACTCACCTGGTGAGAAAGTTGTAGTCGTATATTCAGACAGAGTATATCGGTAGAAGGCACATGCCATGAGTGCAATTAGCAGTTTCATAACTCAAAATTTTTGGTAAACTATCAGCTACTTATCATGTATATATTCCAGACTGATTAATATTCACAGCGATGCAAGGATTTTTGTAGGGGAATGCTGATTATACTACTAACTTCTTATCCAATTTTCCTAATACTCGACTTCCTTTCTGTTACGAGGTGAAAGATGAAGAATGTGATTAATGAGAAACTGCTCGATCTCTACTTTCGTGGATTCTTGATGAAGTTCTCGCGATGATTTGAGCTCTTGAAGTCTTTGGAGGAAAGTAACGTTTTTTCCTTATTATCGATAGCTAATTTTTTCCTCGAGTGAGACGAGGAATACTGGGAAAAATTGGTGCTATTGATTCAGCATGAACTATACTGCCGATGACGTTTAAGTAATGTATCATTGCGCTGTCAGCACAGATCAAGTCACTCTTTTTTGTTAGAATCGCATTTTGTTCTAGCTGGAGTCCAATTACTTAGACTAGTTTATGTAAGGTAAATGTAAACTCTGTCCCATCTCAATGTATTTCAAACGTACCGTAACTCATTTTAAAGGTTGTCTCAAGACCTTCAGAATGAGTCGAAGTACATTCCACTTAGACCAACTGGAGCCAAATTGTTTTAATTTTCCCAAAAGGTGATTTTTGAGAGTTCACAAGAGTGTGTATCCAATTTGCTCTCATCATTTAAAACAATGTAAATCGGCGATAAAGTGCATAAAATCGCTTTGATCCGTTTCTATCACCGTGTAGCGACATTTGTTGATCTTAGCTGACCCAAGGTACTGTTTCCGACCTATTTTGACGCGGTAAACACATTCTGAGTGGTAAAAAAGCCATGCTGCACGCCTTTCCGAGATAACCGTATGGGGGCATGTTGGGTACACTCCGATGTCGCCCTTCTCGGTTACCCAATCATCTCCGTGTTTTGTACATAAAATCGCTCCAAGTCAGAGTTTTGCAACTCTGACGAGCGGATTTTGAAGGTCTTGAGACAAGGAATCGAATACGTTAAGGTACGTAAAGATTGGTCGAATAAAAATAAATTTTCACCGGTTTTAGTGAACGCGATTTTCTCGGTGATCTTTTAGCCGTTCAAATGCAAAAATGGAAAACTCACTTTAAATTTTCTGGACAATGCAGAAGTGATCCGGGATCAATGCAAACTACGTACTTTCTCATATTTTAACATAACAAACGTAGAAAGAATATACGGGAAGGTTCACGAGTATCCATTTTTGAGATCAACATATGGGAGCAAGTTGGGTACAGAGTCAAGTTGGGTACAGTTACCTTATTATTGCAACCAATGACATGGCTAAGATGTGTTCTCCGTACCCGAAATTTCGTTATAGCTGGATGTGTAATAACCGGATTCCACTGTATACATGAGAGCCGCTACGAGAATTTGAGGAGGATAAAAACCTGTCCAAAGCAGATGAGTATAGCTCATCCGCAATTCGACTCCTGCAAGCAACCAAGCCTGGAACCAGTGACAGCTCATGGCTCATGCACATGGGAGCCCCGAGTTGCGGACGGCACCCTGAACGCCGAATGTGGGTGTTTTTCTCAGACCGAGATGAGGAAACCCGCATAAACACCCACGAGAGCATGAGTGAATGGTGTCACAGATCTACCTAGGAATGGTACAGGGTTCACCAACTGAAACCTGGTGGAGGGCGACAACCTCATTCAAAGTTATAGTACGATAGGTGGCTGAAAAAGGTGAGAGTTCTCATGCGGTGCAAGATGCCGCTTAGGACTCAGGCTCCTTACACGGATCTCTTCAACTTTGTAACTCACAAAGTGAGAAATTGTAACAATAATCTATTTTGGCAGTGCATTACACGCTTGATCTGTGGTCTCCAAAAATTTGCCGCACCATCCCTGCGTTTTAATCAGCTACCACCATTCACAGGCCTACCGTAAACTAATTTCATCTGTCTCCGAATTTTTCGAAAAAGTCACAAATATATGGCTTTCATCACACAAGTCAGTTCTTGACACGTAGACGATCATTCCTTTCATTTTTTTTATTTTTGTAATGAAGTTCTTTCAATCTTTCCTCGGGGGTATTGAGCTACATTCATGATATTCCCTGACATATGAGAATATCACCCACTAACTTACAATTATTCTGTTCATCATCATCATCATCGTCAGTTGGCTTTCTCGGGTCTACGCGTTTAGACTTTCAGACCACGAGGTCTATTGCCTCGGTAATCCACACTCCCGCTCGCATGCCTTTCAGCTGAAAACCAATCCAGCATTCTTCGATGCTGGGATGTATTTCCGCTGCTCAGCTTGTGAGAGGAGGGTGGGCCGTTTCTAGGTGTATTGGCCTGTTTTGGGCGCTTGCACTGTTGAGGTTCGTTCACCACACGTACGCTCGTGCTAGGCCCGGCCTCGCTTTCGACTATAGGACGATAGTTGTCCTTTTCCGTATTGCGACGATACGCGCTTTACGGGGTGGAGGCGCCTTTACTGAGCAGCCAGCGTTACAGAGATACGTTCACCACACGTTGCTCACACTAGGCTCGGGCGATATCTGGGTTGAAAAGGCCGTAGTCTCTGACTGCTTGACAGCAATCACGTCATACGCTCCTGTCTTGTGCTCGGTTTCTCCATACATTGGGATTGCGGCCCGTCATTTGTATCTTACGTAGCACGCTTTTTTCCAGGCTTATACGTGGTCTTCCCTTGCTCCGTCGCGAGTCTGGTTTGTAATCCAGTACCCTCCACGCTACACGTTCCTCATCCATTCTCGCTACATGGCCCATCCACTGTACCCTCCTGTAGTTAATGACATTGACAATACTCGGAGATCCGTAGAGTTGGAGCAACTCATAATTATATCTGATTCTAGGGATTCCCGAACTTTGATCAATAGTTGATCCGAAAATACTCCGCAGTATTTTCTTTTCAAAGACCTGGAACTTCCCCTCATCTAGCTGCGACATTGACCAAGTCTCGCATCCATAGAGAGTCACGGGTTGAATAATGGTTTTGTAAATCGTCATTTTGGCTTCGCGTGAGAGGTCTTTATCTCTGAAAAGTTTCTGTAACGAGCCAAAACACCTATGTCTCGCGCTTATTCTTTTATCAAACTCAACTCTTATGTTGTTATCGTGCGTTACTGTGGTCCCGAGATAGGGGAAGAGGGGGACTTTCTCAAAGGAGTAATTCGCGATTTGGATAGGATCTGTGTCGTCATCCGCGTTGTTACGGTCCATGACCATGTATTTCGTTTTCGACTATTTACCTCTAGGCCTACTTCTTTCGCGCTTGGGATCAAGATATTTGCAATTTCTTCTACATCTTGTTTGGTGTCGCCTATGACGTCCAGGTCATCCGCGTACCCCAGGAGCTTGATGACATCGTTCGCTTGGAGGCGGAGCCCACGTTTACTTTGAGCTAAAGGTCTTATGACGTATTCTAATAGAAAGTTGAAAATTGGCGGGGATATCACATCACCCTGCTTCAGCCCGCTGACTATTCCAAATGGTCCCGATAGGGCCTTGCCAATCCTGACTTGCTCTTGGGTTCCCTTCAGCGTTACTGCTATCATTCTCACTAGTTTGTCAGGAATGCCTAACAAACGCAATATCGTAAACAATTTTGATCTTATTATAGAATCGTATGCCTTTTTGAAGTCTACGAATAGGTGGTGAACTGGTTGTCTATGCTCCCATCTTTTCTCTGCTATCTGGCGTAACGCGTATATTTGGTCGATAGTTGAGCGATTCCGTCGAAATCCACACTGATAGTCTCCGATTATTTCGTCTATGTAAGGGTTGAGTTCTTCAATCAATAGGAGGGATAAAATTTTACTGCGCGAAGCTTGAAGAGACAGTCCTCTAAAATTATTACATTCCATCTTGTCCCCTTTTTTTGGTATTGGTACGATAACTGACTTAAGCCAGTCTTCGGGTATTTTCTCTTGTGACCATATCATCTCGATCAATTTGTGAATTTCTACCGTGAACCGACTCCCACCATACTTGAAGAGCTCAGGTGGGAGGCAATCCATCCCGGGGGCAGTGTTGTTTTTCAGTCTCTGTATAGCACGTGCCACTTGTTGCACCGTAGGGCATGAAATTTGTTGTTCGGCCGTGTGGATTTTGATGGGTGACTCATTAGTGCCCGCAGGGACGTTAAGGAGATCATCGTAATGTTCTCTCCATCTATTCAGGATGTCTTTCTCATTTGTTAGGATGTTGCCGTTCCTATCTTTGATAATACTAACCGACGCAGATGTGGGGTTTCATAATTCATTTAGTTCTTTGTATGCTTTGCGGGTGTTATTTCTCCCGAAATTCTTTTGTATGCTGAGGATTTTGATCCTTCGGAATTCCCTTTTCCTTTTCCTAACATGTTCGTCCCAATTCTTCTGCGCCTGCCTATGTAATTCTTGCAGTGTTTTTACCCTGCGTGGGTCCCAGTTTAGTCTTGTTGCATTATCGCGGATGATCTTCGCGGCCCTTCGTGCATCTAACATCGCTCTGCACGAGTCATCAAACCACGGTTTCGCTGTTTTCCCGCGTACTAATCCTATCTCAGATCTTGCCGCTTCTGACAATGAGTTCTTAATGTGTTGCCATTGGGTTTCGATATTCACAAGGGGAGTGTCCGTGTTTTCCCGCGGCTTGCCAACTGTTCCTCCCAATTTTTCTGCAATGTAGTTTTGGAAACGTGTCTGAACTTCTAGCGATTTGAGTTTATCGAGAGCATACGGGGCATTGTCACGCTTAGTGTTGGGTGGAATAGTGTTTAGCTTGTCTCGTACGCAACTTATCGTTAGATAGTGATCCGAATTGCAATCCGCTCCCCTGTATGATCTAACTTTCAAGATGCACGATTGCCTCCTCTTATTGATGAGTACATGGTCGATTTGGTCATAGGTCGAGCCCTCGGGGGATGTCCAAGTGATTTTATGGATATTTTTGCGGCGAAACCAAGTGCTTTTGATGATCATGTCGTTTTCACTCGCGGAGTTAATGGCTCTGATGCCATTGTCGTTACTAGTTGTGTGGGGGCTCTCAGATCCGATAATGTCTCTAAAGTGAGACTCTTGACCGATTTTCGCGTTGAAGTCCCCAACCTCGATTTTGGTCTGGAAGTTTCCAATAGCTTGAATATGTGCCGATAGGTTCGCATAGAAATTGTCTTTGGTAGAGCTATCTTTGTCATTGGTCGGAGCATGAACGTTGAAGATTGTGTACTCGAACATGCGTGCTTTCAATTGTAAGAATGATATTCTCTCGGTTATTGCAATAACATTTTTGACGTGAGGTACCACGGTGCTTTTCACCAAGAAACCCGTACCTAACGCGTGGACGTTGGTGCCCCCATGAAAGAATATGTACTTCCCTACTCTGATTTGGTCCCTCCCAATGCATCTGGTCTCTTGTACTGCAAGGATATCAGTATTATACTTCTCAGCTTCCCGGCTTAGGCATTCGAGTGACCCAGGTTTGTTCAAAGTGCGAACATTCCAGGCCCCCAGTATGATTTGCCGCTGATGTATCGTAGTAGTGTGTGTGGATCTTAGTATTGGTATATGGTGGGTCCGTCGGTGAGCACAGGCAGGAGGATGGCGAGCAGCCATTCTATGGTGGGAGTACGGTGCCATCTTGTGTACCTGGGGACCGTGCCTTTTGGGGCTGGTCCGGGAGCACTGGCTTTTGGAACACTATGATATACGATAACTATAGAAAGGGGTAAGATCTATGGTATACGATATCTATAGATTGGGACAAGAAGGGGGGGGGGTCAATTTACAATTTTTGAGGAATCTTAGTATTATCATACAAATATGCTGTGCATCTCCTTCCATCGATGTTCTCTTGATAACTAGGAGCTCCATTTTCCTCTTGGCTGAATCCATGTAAGACCATCGCGTGAGTATGGTCGACCCCTCTAATTTTCTTGGCGAGAAAGTATATGATTCCAGAGACAGAATGAAGAGACACGTATGTTTTGATTCGCCCAAAACCGGTTCTCTCGAAAATTGTGCGAGTTTCGAGGTAAAATGACGAATCTCTCAAATTATGACTCTCAAAAACCACTCAAATTGCAACTACTCGGCAGGCAGTCAGGGTATTGACAACCCCGGGAAAACAGAATGGGCCGTGCACACGGCCCACCGGTGTGCGAAAATTCTTGTGAGGGCATTGGATTCAACAGCGTCATCAGGTGAATACTGAGTTGTGCCAAAAATCCACTTTTTAGGATATCGTCTTGCGCTAGAGAAGTTTTACGGGCATCTGCTCAGAAATTAAGGGAAGGCTTTTGCTGCGTACTCTAGAGTACGATCTTGAAGTGGAGAAAAAACCATCGAACTTTGACAAAGAATGTATGAAAAGTACCGATTTCCTTCAATAGGATTTCCTCCATGTTTTAACTTCTGAAATACATTCAAGAGATTTGGTCATCCGTACAGACAGAATCGGACAGCGGACCCGCATGGGAGCCTACGAGCACACGGATTTGCACGGGTAGTCTGGTACTCGCTTTCCTCATCGTGAAACGGGTGCCACTTGGAATAGAGCCAGTTTACATGGCCTTCTGGATTTCATAGACGCGGATCATACCCCGGACCACTACCCACTCCCAAACTTTGTTCTCAATAAAATTTATATTCCTCGAATCGCTTAAGAGATACGGGAATGCGGTTCACGACATTCGAAAGGTCCCGAAAAACCTATCAAGATCAATCTGATGAAATTAATTTTGAGGTTATGGGCGGCTTCAGTGGGCAAAATAATGAAAAATACAAGAATATTAATTCCTTAAAAAGCCTTCTTTTTTATTGCTTGGAAATTTGATAGTTGATGTAAAATGTTGAATTTTTTCAGAAAGAATGGTCCCGACCATTTTTAATAGCACTTTAACCTAAAAATCGCAAATTTGAATATGATTTTTGGATTCTCGTGCTATAAAATATCGTATGAGACTGCGTGCAGATGGGTAGTTTTGCGAGTAGTTTTGTTACGAAGGACTTATAGCACTCGCTTCGCTCGTGCCATGAACAGTCCCTCGGACAAAACTACCCATCTACGTGCAGTGTCATAATACATTATTGGCATCTTAAGGCCTGTTTTTGCTATTTTCTGCAAATTTATTTTCCAGGCGATTGGGAATCGTCTGATTCCTGCGCATGCATTGGAATTTGGATGACTGAAACCAATTCTATGAGAAAGCCAAGGAAATTTCCATGAAAATGACCACTTGGAGAGGTCAATTTCATCAAATGGGACTGAAGCTGCAACGTATGGTAGATGAACCCTCAGCTCGTAGGCGCACGCCATCCTGCGCGGATTTCCTCTATCACTCGCTTCGGAATCTTCGACCCTCCTTTTGTCTGAGTCTACATAGACGCGCTCACCCTGGGCGCGCGCGCTCTCGCCACTCGCAACCTCCACTTGAACACTGCAGAATAGGTCCTGGAAAATTATTCGAAAATCCACCTCAGTTCCCTCACAACTCGAGTAGCCAGGCCGAGTTCGTCGGATAAAAAACCGTTAGTATACATGTTATTAAGAATGACCAAAAATTCATCGAGTTGAGATCAAAAAATGGGAGACATGGATGTCGATAGGTGTGCCTGATATCACTTCCCTCAACTTCTCAGATGGCTAACTCGTGTCTTGTTCAACAATATCCAACATTATTTTGTGTTTACATTGATATTTATTTCAGAAGTGGTTAGATAAGTTCGAGTGTACAGAATTGTAGTTTAGAAGGAACGAGCTATTGCAAATTACAAAAGATAAAATTTGTGTCACAAAAGTCGCTGGTCATTCCTCTGTCAATTTAGGACATGTCGGTTTTCCTCAACCGGAATTCCTTACGCTTGAACTTATCCCACAGCTTTTGGAATAAGTATCAATGTAAAACCAAGATAATGTTGAATAATGTTGAATAGGCCGCGAGCTAGATACCTGAGAAGTTGCAACTTCTTAGGTAAACACCTCCATGGGGGTGGCGACCAGGCATATCGATCGACATCCACGTCTCTCACTTTTCGATCTCAATGGCCAAGTCTACATAGACGCGCTCACTCGGGGCGCGCGCGCTCTCTCCGATTGCACCCTCCACCCAAACACCGGAGTAGGTACTGGAAATGGGATTTGAAAATTTCCTGACAAGTGTTCCCTCTCAATCGGAGTATCAGCGCGAGTTTGTGAGATGGAAAACACCCAGTCTATTGCGTAATTCGACCAAAAAATTGGTTTGTATCGAATAGAGATCGAAAAATGAGAGGCGTGGATGTGTCTCATGTAAGCATCCCCCAACTTTTCATCGGGTCTCCAACTTGCAAGCCATTCAGCGGTGCTCAGCATCTCCTTGTTTATACATTGGTACTTATTCCAGAAGCTGGATAATGAGCTCAAGAGTATGAAATCCTGATTAAGAACACCCGAGATTTCCCAAATTTACGGAAGAGTGGCTCTTGTAACACAAATGTGATCTCAGGTGTACATGGAACAGCTCGATTCTTCTTAACCAAAATTCCCCACACCATTGCTCATTCCACAGTCTCTCGAAAAAGTCTCAATGCAAACCCAAAATAACGTTGAATATTGTTAAATAAGCCGCAAGTTAGGAACCTGAGAAGTTGTGGGGTGGTGATATCACGCACATCGATCGACATCCATCAAGTCTCTCACTTTTCGATCTCTATTAGATGCAAATTAGTTTTTTGGGTCGATTTACGCGATGAACTTGCGATTTTTTATCTCACAAACCCGATCTGAAACTCCAAGTAAGAGGGAACACTCGTCGAAAGATTTTCAAATCCCATTTTCGGTACCTACTCGGGTGTTTGAGTGGAGAGTGCAAGAGAAGAGCGCGCGCGCGCCCAGGTCAAGCGCGTCTATGTAGACTCGGCCAATTCGATGCAAATGAGTTTTTTGGTCTTTCTTAACGATAGACTGACAGTTTTCCATCTCACAAACTTGGCCTGGGTACTCGAATTGCGAGAGAATACTCTACGGTGGACTTTCGAATCACTTTTTTGGTACCTGTTCCGCGGCTTCAAGGTGGAGAATGCGAGTGGTGAGAGCGCGCGTGCCCAGGGTGAGCGCGTCTATGTAGACTCGGCCCTTGTGATTCAGTGGTCTAGACGTTGTAGCTTTGGTTCAAATGCATGGAATTGACATCTGCCAGTGAACTAGTAGTCCAGTCCGCCACGGCCGATTCGTTGGTCCAAAGGGGTAAAGTTTTGAATTTCACATATTATGTAGATCACAACTAAAATCGAACGATCCCTAATATGTAAACACGTAACTCGCACCGTTTTCGAGAAAATTGATTATTCATTAACGATTTTGCAAACGGGACATGTTCATCGGGGTAAAGTGGGGATTCGACGGATTATGAAACTTGAAGACGAGTAGAATGCTGGGTTAAATATGTAGACAGATCGGTTGATAACTCTAGGATGTAGACAGAGGTCAAAGGTCAATTTCCAACGTCTTTTAGATCAAAAAATCAGTAAATCGCTTATAACTTTGAATCCGTGCCATTTAGCGGAATTTTGCATGAATGCTTTTTTGTAGATCTTTAAAAGATCTACAAAATGTGTTATCTAGACGATTGCTCAGAAACCCACTGTTTCTGAGATATGAGCGTTATTAGTTTTAGCAGTGCAACATTTTTTATCATATCTTGGAATCAATGAAGTTCAACAGAATTTTGCATGAATACTTTTTCGTAGATCTTTGGATGATCTACAGAATGTGTTATATTGATCGTTGCTCAGAAACCCACTGTTTCTGAGATATGATCAATATTAGTTTTGGCAGTGCAACATTTTTTATCATAACTAGGAATCCATGTAGTTAAACGGAATATATTACATCAATAATTTTTCAAAGATGATTAAAAAATCTGCAAAATTTGTTATATTGACCATCGCTCAGAAACCTACTGTTTCTGAGGTATGGGCAAATTTAATTTTGGCAACGGAAATTTGTCGATCATAACTCGGAATCTATGTGGTTGAACAGACGTTTGCAAGAATACTTCTTTAAAGATCCTTGGTCTGCAGAAGGAGTTATACTGACCAGCGCTCAGAAACCGACTAATTCTGGAATATGACCAATTGTGGCTCTGAGAATAGCAAATTTCCGACTCTTATCGGGATTCAAGCAGTTAATCGGAAGTTTCTTATGAAAACTTTTTGAGAGATCCTCCAAGAGTTGATGAAATAGATTACACTGATTTTTGCTGAGACATCCACGAATTCTAAGAACGGGGATGAATGACTCTTCAGTCACTTCCAAAAGGTAACAAATTCAACCCAAGGGTTTCTGAGCAATGATCAATATAACACATTTTGTAGATCTTTTGAAGATCTACAAAAAAGTATTCATGCAAAATTCTGTCAAACTTCATGAATTCCAAGTCACGATCAAAAATGCTGCACTGCCAAAACTAATATTGATCATATCTCAGAAACAGTGGGTTTCCGAGCAATGATCAATATAACACATTTTGTAGATCTTTTGGAAATCTACAAAAACGTATCGATGCAAAATTCTGCTAAACTTCATGAATTCCGAGTTATGATCAAAAATGCTGCACTGCCAAAACTAATATTAATCATATCTCAGAAACAGTGGGTTTCCGAGCAATGATTAATATAATACATTTTGTAGATCTTTTTAAAGATCTACAAAAAAGTATTCATGCAAAATTCTGTTGAACTCCATGAATTCCAAGTTATGATAAAAAATGTTGCACTGACAAAACTTATATGGCTCATATCTCAGAAACAGTAGGTTTCTGAGCATTGGCCTAGATAACAAATTTTATAGATCTTTCAAAGATCTACAAAAAAGCATTCATGCAAAATTCCGCTAAATGGCACGGATTCAAAGTTATAAGCGATTTACTGATTTTTCGATCTAAAAGACGTGGAAAATTGACCTTTGACCTCTGTCTACATCCTAGAGTTATCAACCGATCTGTCTACATATTTAACCCAGCATTCTACTCGTCTTCAAGTTTCATAATCCGTCGACTCCCCACTTTACCCCGATGAACATGTCCCGTTTGCAAAATTGTTAATAAATAATCAATTTTCTCAAAAACGGTGCGGGTTACGTGTCTACATATTTGGGATCGTTCGATTTTAGTTGTGATCTACATAATATGTGAAATTCAAAACTTTACCCCTTTGGACCAACGAATCGGCCGTGGCGGACTGGACTATAGCTCTATAGATTGTGACTCTCGTTCGGGACATGGGTAGCCCATACTTCGGGCATATAGTTCTGTAGAGCTTGGCCCGAATTCGAGACGTGGGGGGCCTATAAGCGGGCCGTATGACCGAGTCTACATAAACGCGCTCACTCTGCTTGCACTCTCCACCCAAACACCGGAGTACTCGCCGAAGTAGGTACCGAAAATGGGATTTGAAAATCATTTGATGAGTGTTCTCCTCAATCGAAATATCAGAACGGGTTCGTGCGATGAGAAACGGCCAGTCTATTGCGTATATCGACCAAAGAATTAATTTGCATCGAAAAGAGATCGAAACATGAGAGGCGGGGTTGTGTCTCATATAAGCATTCCCTAACTTTTCATCGGGTCTCCAACTTGCAAACCATTCAGCAATATTCATCATCATCTTGGTTTTACATTGGTACTTATTCCAGAAGCTGAATAATGAGCTAAATTGTATGGAATCTCTATTAAGAACACCCAAGATTTCCCAAATTTGCGGAGGAGTGACTCTTGTAACACAAATTTGATTTTTGGTGTACATGGAATAGCTCGATTCTTTTTCATCGTAATTCCGCACAGCTTTGTTTATTTCACAGTTTCTGGTGAAGGTCTCAAAGCAAATTCAAAATAATGTTGAATATTGTTGAATAAGCCGCTAGTTAGGAACCTGAGAATTTGGGGGTCTGGTGATATTGAGCACGTCGATCGACATCCAAGTACCTCACTTTTTTATCTCTATTAGATGCAAATCAACTTCTTGTTCGATTTATGCGATTAACTGTCCGTTATTTATCTCACGAACCCGTGCTGATACTCCGATCAAGAGGGGACACTCGTCAAAAGATTTTCAGATCCTATTTTCGGTACCTACTCTGGGGTTTGGGTGGACAGTGCAAGCCGAGAGAGAGCGCGCGCCCCGAGTGAGCGCATCTATGTAGACTCGGCCTATAGGTATATACAGGGTGGCCCACATTCGGGACATGGAGCCCTATAGAATTAAGGTGGTCCGCATTCGGGACATTACAGCGACTTAGAAATCGGATGATCAAATAAATCCCCCTGCAGGAAACGGAAGACCATCAACATCAGAGCCAAAAATTCATCACAAGACGCTCAGAGCGCGAAGGAAAACACCTCCAAGCAGTGCGTATGATTGCATATCACCATTTGTGTTAGCTGATTCATTCGGTAAAATTCTGTTCATGTGAGCTGACAAAATCAGCTATTACTAGCTGATTTGCATCTACCCTATAGCTGATTGGCGCTGAGTGAGTAGGTTATGCTTTGCCGATCATTTGTTGTTGATGGATTAATGCGTAGTTTACACGAGGGAACTTGGTGGTTTCTCCCAAATGTTTGTTAAAGAATTGAATCAAGAAACGTCGGTATTCTTTTACATCATTTTTAAACTGCAGCCTAATATTGCATACCGCCAAGAAATCTATCAACCCTATCATTCTCAGATTAGTACCCAATACTATTACCGGGAGAGTGTGGGTTTTACGTATGCAGTTTCGTTATTCGGCATAATAGCTAGTTCTCATGTTGTCACATACGACACGCATGGAGTTACAAGGTGCATCATCCGCATAACAGCTAGGGTATTCGAATCACATTTGTCATCAGCATCAGTTATTCTCTACCAGTGGAGAAGCAGCCCGATTCATGAACAAGACGACCTGAATTCAAATCCCCGCACTTTCCATATCATAACATCGAGATAATCATTCTACTTTGCACAAAGTGGTTTTTTCAACTTCATCTTTCATCTCCTCCCAACCGTTGGATGATCAATAACAATTTATTAGTTTAACAACCCGCGACCTATCAGTCAAAGAAGAATATTCAGTTTCAGCTAGTCAACATTTGGAACCACTCTGACTCCCCGAGTGAAAAATCTCACTTTTTTCGGAGTTTAAGTCTCTCGAACCCGAGTTGGCACGATTTCGCTCCGAACTCCGAGTGAGGTCTCATTCTTTCCGAGTAAGATCTCACTTGAATAATTCAAGAGAATGAACTCAGGAATGGATTCTGTAAGATAACCTTATTTTTAAAAAAAGTACCTGTATTGTCCAAGTCACAAATATTCCAACCAAGGCTCACTTACTCAGTGTTTAATATTAGTAGACGGGATAACCACAAACATATGCGCATATTCCACCAGGGCTCAGTTACTTACACAAGGCCACAAGCAATGAGCGTAGGATGATCGAAACAATTTATATCAAACAAGCCGAAATCCACTTTACAAATGCGTACTTCATTGCCAACCAACTTCTCTCTTCAAAAAATAGGCATGATCAATTCGTTGAATTTTGAAAAATCAGACGAGCTAATCTGAGGTCAATTCAATTTCAGAAATTATGTGTGAAAGTAGAGTCAAAGAGTTATGCTACCACTTTTATTTCTCCGAAGAAGATTTTGAATCTGTGAAAATATTTTTGAAACAATAATAACTCAGTACAACTACTCAGAAGTACTCATGATTAAGACGCTTTGTAGTTTGGTACGAAGAGAGAGGTACTATGATGCTTTTGTGAAAACGTTACTTTATTGATGCATGCATGATGAGTTCCTCTACAGCTGACACAATGTGCACCTGTTTTTGATCAAAGTACTGTTCTGTTACATTATTGTCTATTCCACACTATCTCTTGGATGACATTCGCGATTTTCGTTGTAAGATCTGTTGATTTCCTCTACTATACTATCGATCCTCGTCCTGGTCTCTTCGTCACAGGAATAACTTCCATAGCCTTCCGTCATTATCCTTGTCAATATTGTGAATACATCAACTTGATTCACACCTACAAAAAAAATATCATGTTCAGTATAGATATTCATAGTTCAGCAGTTTCACGAGAGTTGTCCATTTTTATTGTGGGTATAAAAATAATTGTGAATCTTTCTAAATTCATCAAAAAATCATATGGGCATCGCCTAGTCTGATTATGATCAAATCGATAATGGTCATTCACGAATCAGCGATGCAACCAAGTACACTAATGCGGTGATTAGCCTAAAGCTGCGGTACCGCTACTGCTCAAAAACAACTGCTGCAGCAATGAGCTGACGATGAATATTTGCCATTTTCACCTGAGGGCCGAGGACGATATTTAGGATCATTATCCTCATCCGAGGACGATGAGTATGTCATTATCTGTAAGGTGTTGATATAACGTCAACACCCTCATTTCGACCACTTATATAAGAGCGTATCTCCAATTCAAGCGCACGTCATCCCATGGCACATGACACGGCGCTCCGCAGGCACACAGGTTCACGTGCCGATGTTTGGTTTTTCTGTTAGCATTTTTCACCTACTGCATATTAAGAGAGCATTTTCATATCCAGAATACGTAATAGCATGTGAGACATACAATTTCCAAACCAAAACGAGTATTATCGCATGAGCCTGTGCCCCTGCGGTGTGCTGTGTATTGCGCCCTGGCATGGCATGCGCCTTGGATTAGGGTGTGTCCACAAATAAAGCGTACGCACTGCTCACAGCTCACAGCGCACACCCACGGCTCACGTGCGCCATGCGCTGCTCATCGGATTTTAGCCTGCTAGTGATATGGATCTCCCTTGTTACCGGCTGGATCCAATACAGAACTTGAGGTTAGCGATCGAGAATGGATGACGATCTTCCGAGAAATCGATATCACTCGCGGGTTAGAATTCGATGAGTAGCGCACGGCGCACGTGAGCCGTGGGTATGCGCTGTGAACCGTGAGCAGTGCGTACGCTTCATTTGTGGACACACCCTTAGAGACATGTCCGCGTTGACGCCAGCACACCGGACTTGGTTGATGATGATGATGATGATGTAATAGTCGTCAGAAACTCAGATGGAGGTGATGAGAGAGTCATAGTAAACACCCCCAATAAGAAAAAATTCACTCTAATATGAGCTGTAATACTTCCCTTCGAAGGGCCACCAAACAATTCAAAAGTTGAGAACCGAGTCGATCCTGCCACACGTATGAAAGGAAATAAAGGCAAAAAATTCAGTTGACCATGATACCGACACATTCCCTTTATATTTTTTCTTATTCCGGCTTCTTCTCAACGGACGAGGAGCACCCACGCCAACTCCCTGGTGACCTGACGACCTGGTGTCAGAAACGGTAAAAGCTGTTGACACCAACGGAGATGAAATGGTGGCACCGACAACCGCTAGCCAGCACATGCGACGGGAGTTATTCGGGCAGAACATAACGTATGACCCTCTCATAGTAATAAAAGCATGAAAATTCGTCCGTCTTTTGCGTTTGTGTACAGCTGATCCGAGTACAACGGTGGGTATCTGGGATTCCTTGAATCGAAGAGCATAAGCAGACATCAGAATATTGGTAAGTTTTTTCGGTCTTATGGCAGTAGGATAACTTGTTTGTCCGTCCATACGTTTCCAACGAAGATCATTGATTATCTTGGCTCGATCATGTGAGTTTGGTCATATTTGGTGTGGTATTGAGCTGAAGGGCGAAGGGTGGTCCATTTTTGGCCAAAATTAGAAATTTTCACAGATTCATTTTTCATTTTATATCTTGATTTATTTGACCCTAAACTACAAGTAAAAGTTTTATTACCGTCTGAGGGGTGGTATCACTTCCGAAAATGGCTTTGATTGTCAAAGGGCCGTTTAAAAAAAAACATTTTCACATCAAAAGTATCTCGGATCCTGTATTCTCGATGACACACGACCCTGTACCATTGCCCCGTATAGTAATTGAAGGATTCAGAGGTATCAATGATTGAGAAATCATGCGATAAGGTTTTGAATCTATCAGATTTTCGATAATTACCGTGAAGGATACACCACGTATTTTTTCATGTTGTTCCTGACGCATTGACTGGCTCTGTACGAACTGATTCGGACAAAAAAGAACAAGATTGCACTCTGAAATTCACGATGAAATCTCCCACATACTACGCAAGAGTATAGCCAGTTAGCGAGTTGGGTGTATCAGGTTCAGGATCTTGTCCATTCCGCAATCTGCACACCCTGGTGTGAACAACCCCTTGCTCCCCCTACGCAGCGCTATTGCGGAAAGACCTCCATATTATTTTGATTTTATCATGAGACAGACGGCTCGTTGACCCAGAAAAATGACTCCGACTTTGAAGCAGGAGACGCTTAGTAGCAACTTATCCAATAGCTCAAATTGAAAGTAGAATCGTTTTCGCTAAATAACCATACCACTCATTCAGTTGCTTGGCAGGTAATCATTTTCATTGAAATTTCTCATGCAACAACAAACCATTTAGAGCGCCCAAATAAAGTGTTTGAGCTGAGAAGAATGTTGTACAACCATGGCAATTACCAGAGCAATTTGGAACATTGTGTCCGATGACAAAACGCTCCATATTGTGTACATCTTATCAAGAAAAAAATCCTCCAGAATAGGATGCTGATGGTTCATGGCCAACGATTGAACCAAAATCACTGTTTTTATCGAGGTTTTTATTGAATCAATGCCATTTTGAGGGAATACCTGAACCCCCGCACACTGCTCGAAAATCTTTTCATCATCTTTCCAGTATGAGAAACATTGTCCGGAAGGTTGGAACGAATTTATTTGTAATGGAAAAAACTCATATAGCAGATCATCCGACGCCCTTCATGTGATACCTTGTGAGAAATTATGCCCCCCCCCCCCTATGCCTGCGTGCCACTGAGGTTATCTCGCGCGTACGCTGCAAGCAAGGTTATTTCATCATCAAGCATTGCATTTGTGTCATCTTGAAGATGTTGAAATGCCTGTGTGAAGGTTACGGAAAATTTTGTTATACTTATCATTAAGCCCCTCATGATCAGTAGAAAATGGCTCAAAGACATGTGGAGGATTACGAATGAGAATCATATACGGTAGCGTGTAACGATCACCCCCGCCCGTCGCGGAGAACGGCGAAATCCCGCCGCTCTCCGTAACGGGAAGCAGAAACACTCTGGAAATCAAAAAATTGACATGATTCAGGAAACTAACAGAACCTTTTGAAATCGATCATATACTCGCAGACGAGCCTCCAGTGAAGTTTAACACAATTTTGAACATACAGAACATATTTTTTTATCAACAAAAACGCGTTTGCCCGCTTTCGAGGATTTCAGAATTTTCAACTTAAACTCGTCGAATCTCCGCGAGTTTTGCATCTGGAGCTTCCAAATTTTGAGGATATCGTTTTCGATGTATCTTTGAAGATATAACGTTGGTCCGAAATCGCGATGAATTTTTTCAACAAAATGGCGGCTTATTACAAATAAATTCTCGCGGGAATGAGATTTGCGCGGACGCGCGCAAGGCTGGTAGCTCGGGCGCTAGGAGGGTCTGCGTAGATAACTCATGTTTTGGAAGGTTTCATAGTCTCTCCTTCGATATTCCGAGGCGCTAGATCTATTTGACTAGACCATGAACTTGGAAATCCTGACCTTTCATTGTTATTAACATTTTTTTTGTGCCGAATCATGATTTTTTGCAAGAACTTGAAGAAATACGCACTTTCGCCAAAAATCTCCAGGAACGAAAGTTGTAGAAAATAAAATTCCCTTACTAATTATCTTTACACGTTTCTCAGGAAACCGAGGCATCGGCTGGGAAATGCGCTAAACAGTCGCTAAAACTCTCATGCCCTGATTACACGGGCATGAGGGGGGTGGCCGATGTAGCGCTACTAATATGGCTACTATATGCTCGTTGTGACCATGACAGTTGTCAATTCAAGACAAAGCGACCAAGTGTATTTGAAAGAAGACAAAATTATCTTCAAATCGATGGTTGGTGCTATTTCTGCCAGTGTTGAAACCCCTTAGTAATACATGAGGCAAAAAATATTTCCATTCCTAGAGTAAAGTATTAGCACGCAGCTGTACTGATGCATGCGGATCCAGTAATAATTTTTCTCTCGATGTATATTCAAAGAGGTTCAGATCTGACGAAATCAACCAGTGACTGCCACTGATTGTTTTGGAGGGAACTGTGTCTTTCTCACGATACACTTGGTCGCTTTGTTATAAATTGACAACTACCGAAGTCGCAACGTGTATCGTCGCAACGTGTAACTTCATCGTCCACCCCACTCAAGTCCATGTAAGCCGGGCATGGAAGTTTTAGCGACTGTTTTGCGCGTTTCCCAGACCATGCTTGGGTTTCCTGAGAAACGTGTAAGGATAATTCGTAAGGGAATTTCATGTTCTACAACTTTCGTTCCTGGAGATTTTTGGCAGAAGTGCGTATTTTTTCAAGTTCTTGCAGAAAATCATGATTCGGCACAAAAAAAATATTATTAACAATGAAAGGTCAGGATTCCCAAGTTCATGGTCTAGTCGAATAGATCTAGCGCCTCGGAATATCGAAGGAGAGACTATGAAACCTTCCAAAACATGAGTTATCTACGCAGACCCTCCTAGCGCCCAAGCTACCAGCCGAGGTGACCGGATGCTCGAACCGAAATTCTTTTGGGGGAGAAAGAAACCCAAAACCCAGGAAGGCAAATTAATCCGCAAGTGCCCGGATGCTCAAACCGAAATTCTTTTGGGGTTTAACCTGCAAGTGCCCGGATGCTCGGATCGGAATTCTCTTGGGGAGAAATCAACCCTATAACCCAGGGAAGCAACCACACGCGCACGCTAGAAATAATTTCATGGTTAACCACGGGGACCTGTAGTGCTGGATCCTGGGGAGAATTCCAATCTTGATATTCTGCCAAATTGGGCATCGAAGCCGTGCAGCATACGAATTTCGACCATTATTTGGGGGTTTCGGCGTTGCCATCGTAGGATTTGGAAATTATTCCCTTTACGAGAGAATTTCTGCTTCAAGCGTCCAGGTATTTACAGGTTTGGCTGCCTTCCTAGGCGTTGGGAATGATTCTTCATACGACAGATTTTCGGTCGAAACATCCGGGCATTCGCGGGTTAATTTACCGTCCTAGGTTTTGGGGTTGATTTCTCCCCCAAAAGAATTTCGGTCCGAGCATCCGGGCACTTGCGGGTTAGTTTGCCTTCCTGGGTTTTGGGGTTAATTTCTCCCCCAAAAGAATCTCGGTCCGAGCATCCGGGCACTTGCGGGTTAGTTTGCCTTCCTGGGTTTTGGGGTTGATTTCTCCCCCAAAAGATTTTCGGTCCGCGCATCCGAGCACTTGAGGGTTAGTTTGCCTTCCTGGGTTTTGGTGTTGATTTCTCCCCCAAAAGATTTTCGGTCCGAGAATCCGAGCACTTGAGAGTTAGTTTGCCTTCTTGGGTTTTGGGGTTGATTTCCCCCCCAAAAGAATTTCGGTCCGAGCATCCGGGCACTTGCGGGATAGTTTGCCTTCCTGGGTTTTGGGGTTGATTTCTCCCCCAAAAGAATCTCGGCCCGAGCATCCGGGCACTTGCGGGTTAGTTTGCCTTCCTGGGTTTTGGGGTTGATTTCTCCCCCAAAAGAATTTCGGTCCGAGCATCCGGGCACTTGCGGGTTAGTTTGCCTTCCTGGGTTTTGGGGTTGATTTCTCCCCCAAAAGAATTTCGGTCCGAGCATCCGGGCACTTGCGGGTTAGTTTGCCTTCCTGGGTTTTGGGGTTAATTTCTCCCCCAAAAGAATCTCGGTCCAAGCATCCGGTCACTTGCGGGTTAGTTTGCCTTCCTGGGTTTTGGGGTTAATTTTTCCCCAAAAAAAATGTCGGTCCGCGCATTTGGTATTTAAGGGCATGCGGTAGCCGTGCAGCACGGCCGTAAAGTTGCATTCATCATTTTTGCGAAAATTTAAATGGTATAAAGTTGGGGATGGACAACTCAACGCTCAGCCCCAATCATTAGATTATTGCTGAAAACTGGAAACTACTGGGCGTCTGGTACATCCCAACCTATAATATACACACATTTTTGTTGCAATTATTCACGAATCCTTTTGCGATTTGAGCTAAACGACAAGTTGGGCCATTCAAGTTACAGTTTAGTCGCCCGATTGGATGACAAGCCCCTGCATTGCCGCACCCGAGCAGGTGCGCTCCGTGTTGACCATTCTTGGCTTTGCTTTTCCCGCTGTTCTCGCGCTGATCCGCAGCTGTCCCGCTTGTCAAGCGTTATTCTCGCTTGTCTTTGCTTGTCTTCTCTGATCTCGCGTTGGTCTCTGTCTGGAGCCCCCCACTCATCGGTATTTTTCTTCACCGTAGACTGCCTTTTTCTTTGCTTATTTTGATGCTGGTCAATGCAGTTCCCGTTTTTCTTTCGTTGTTCTCTGGGAAATCTTAGATGTTCTTTCGGGATTTCCCAGAGAACAACAGTTACTTGCCCCTCGCTACCAGCCTTGCGCGCGTCCGCGCTCGCTCATCAAATAATTATTGTAGTTCGGCTATTGAACGTGAGGACCTGTAACTGTACCAAAAACTTCTTCAAGTAGTGTTCTCAGACATGCGTGCACGTAGAATATCAAGAGTCAAATTCTGTAACACACTTTTTGCAATTGAAAATAAAATCTCATTCCCGCGAGAATTTATTTGTAATAAGCCGCCATTTTGTTGAAAAAATTCATCGCGATTTCGGACCAACGTTATATCTTCAAAGATACATCGAAAACGATATCCTCAAAATTTGGAAGCTCCAGATGCAAAACTCGCGGAAGTTCGACGAGTTTAAGTTGAAAATTCTGTAATCCTCGAAAGCCGGCCAAACGCGTTTTTGTTGATAGAAAAATATGTTCTGTATGTTCAAAACCGTGTTAAACTTCATTGGAGGTTCGTCTGCGAGTATATGATCGATTTCAAGAGGTTCTGTTAGTTTCCTGAATCATGTCAATTTTTTGATTTCCAGAGTGTTTCTGCTTCCCGCTACGGAGAGCGGCGGGATTTCGCCGTTCTCCGCGACGGGCGGGGGTGATCGTTACACGCTGCCGTAGAATCACACGATTATATTCTGCAGTGTATTCATCGTTTCCTACGACAGAACTATATCTCTCTTCCTTACCCACTCAACACACATACACACGCTCGCTATGGCACAGTGTCACATCTCGGACCGAGATTCTCGGTACAGAGGTGGGAATCTCCTCTCTGGTGTTGGGACACAAGTTAGTCTAAGAGGATTATAATCCCCAGGAGTTCTATTGAGAGAGAATTATATCCGGTGTAATGAAATTGTGATATCCCCGAAATCATTCGTTAATCACGACGATTCATCTTTGGATTCGGGTGGCTCTAAAAGGTATCACTGTTGGGCTTATCAGATCCTCAGAACGATCAAGTCAGACGTGGTTATCAGCAATGAATTGACTAACTCAGAATTGTCCTTCCGAACGGCGTATGATAATTTACGGCAATTATGAAAATTATAACCTCGCTATGTTTCAATATATGATGGGAGGAACGGCCGAATTGCGAGGCATTCCTTATCGAAGCAAGATTTCTTGACAGAGCTTCTTGATATCTTCCCGATGGCTCTGTGGCTCTATAGGAGATGTATGTTCCCCAGACAATCAGAGTGACGGAAGCTCTGTCAAGAAATCTTGCTTCGATAAGGAATGCCTCGCAATTCGGCCGTTCCTCCCATCATAAATTCACGGCAATTGATAAATCTTCAGATTGTACTTCACCGATGACGAGCATTTCCCTAAAAAATAGTCATTGCAAATCATCACACGCCGATTGGACGGGAAATTTTTAGATTGTGAAACCATTGATGATCAGTCGTTTTGAGAATCTGACAAGCCCCTCAGTAATATCTTTCAGAGCTAACCCAAGAATAGGAATAGATTGTCGTTATTAGTAGTAGTCATTCAGGTTAGTTTTCAAACATTATAGATCAACAACCAGTGCAGCGTATCTAGTGAAGCCCTACAACTTTGAACAAGAATTTTCTGCTCGGTGATGAAGCCCCGACCACCCAAAGCCCGGAAGATCACTTTTCCGAACTTTGGGAATTATTTCCTCGAGTTTTCTCCGATGAAAAAGGGTGCGAAGTTGACAGAGATTTATCAATGTGAGCACGACAACCCGTCTATATTTCCTTCATCCTGGATATGAATTTTCTGCAGTAGAAGTCTCTTAGACTAGGTTGCCGATCTTTTGATAACTTCAAGGCAATGGCGACTCAAAGCTGTAGACCTCAGGCTGGTCTTGTCTCTCTCCTCAATGTTTTTTTGATCTAAACAACTGTCCGGATTGACGTCGGTTTCAAACGAATCTCACGTTCCGCAGAACCACCCTTACATTATTCAAAACTTTATCGAGAGAATATTGGTAGTTTTGGTCGTCCTTGAGCTCTAAGATGATGAAAACTGCTCAGATATCTCTGTACCAATTTTGAAGTCTATGCAGCTGTTACCTGTGGGCAGATGGTCGGAGCTTCCATCGCTGGTCCTTGGGCGTTCTTCACGTGACTGCACAATCTCGTCCATGTGATCTCTGTGAGGATTGAAGTGAGATACTTCGTGTGTTCTGAGATCACTCTTGAATATGAATCGCTTGGAGCAAAGCGAACATGCATGCGATGGTTTTTCCTTGTGCCTCTTCATGTGTGCCTCCATTCGAGTTGGACGAGTAAATCTTCTGTCGCACAAGGTACATGAAAATGGTTCTGTACCAGTATGCGTCATCATATGTTCGTTAAGGTTGTGTTTCCTAGAATAAGTCTTGCTGCAATGAGTGCAAGACAAACGAGCACTCTGCATCGGAGGAGCTTCCCTGTCTGAGAGGTAACAGAATGATCTTTCAACTTTGTTACCAAATTTTACAATAATTACGTAAGAAGTCAGTAGTCTACTTCACATGCCTTATCATCTCCGAAAACGAGGAATCAGAAATTTTCTTATTACAATCTTATCAATGCTCGAAAAATATTAGTCATTCTCCATTCAGAGAGGAAGTCGGGGTGTTAGGATTGTGATGAGGAAACCCCTGAGTTTTTTATTGGTATTGACCGTTTTGCAACTCGGAAATGGTAAGTTTCTGGTCCAAAGTATCAAATTTTTCTTGCCGAGGATAGTATCGAACGATTTCAAGTAGAGAAAAAGCTGCTCCAAGTCAACTTGAATAACAAGATCATTCGAGCTAAATTATATTTCTGAAAAAAGGGGAAGAAAGAATAGGGAGGTTCTCATTCATCAGGGCGTGGTTACACATCTCGGCGCAGAGGTGGGCATCTGCTCACTGGCCTCAAGCTGCAAGTTAATCCAAGAGAATTAGTCTCAAACTGAGTCATTTTGCGAGAAAATGTAATTCATGATGAAAATTGGCGATATCCCCGAAATCGTACACCAAATTACGGCATTTCGTATTTGGATTTGGGTGGGTCTAGAAATACCACTGGTGGGCTCCCCAGATTCTCGAAACAGTAAAATCAAATGCGTCTATCAGCAATTTGCACGTAAGCCGTGAGTTGCGCCAAGCGCTTCATTTGTGGACACACCCTTAAGGGTGCAGCATCTGAAAAATGATCGAGGCGCGATCTTGCGGTCAAAATGGTTCATTGCAAATATTAAATTAACCAAACAACGTAAAACAACGAGCGACATTCCACCACGCGCGGAAAATTTTTCTACGAATTTAAAAAAAAGTTACATAAAAATTGGTGCAAAATTGAGAGAGCTATTTTGCGGGAACATTTTTCATGTATTTTCAAAATTGTTGCAAGTCTTTCCCGCAACACAGCTCTCTCAATTTTGCACCGATTTTGATGTAACTTTTTTTTTAATTCGTAGAGAAATTCTCCGCACGCGGCGAAATGTCGCACATCGTTCTACGTTGTCTGGTTAATTTAATATTTACAATAAACCAATGTGACCGCAAGATGGCGCATCGATCACTATAATCCAGCCTGGGAAGCACCCTGAAGTGCGAGTCTCCAATTCAAGCGCATGCCATGACACGGCGCACGTCGCGACACAGGCGTATGCGATGACACCCACTTTTATTTGGAAACTAATCATCTCACACAAGCTATCGCGAGTTTTGGATATAAGTATCCAAAACTCTTAACGCAATACTTATACTCAAGAGTTGCGAAATGTCAACAGAAGCGCTTTGTAAACAAAAACAAACTTCAAATTATGAAGATATAATTTTTTCGGTCTTTGCGAGTTAAAGTCAGCAGATATTGCTGACGTTTTTTGGCACCAATCGAGAATGGATTTTATTCCACTCTCGATCAATGCACCTTTAGAGACCGAAAAAATTATATCTTCATAATTTGAAATTCCCGCGAGTGATAAATACGATATCCGATCATATCGATCGAGTGTCAAAATTAATTACATAAAAAAACAAACTTCGGTGCGTGAACCTGTGTGCCTGCGATGCGCCGTAGTATGGCATGCGCTTGAATTGGCCCACATTAAACGTACGGAGAGATTTTTCGTGCATTCACCATGCCGCACTTGGGTTTTCCCGGAAACTTGTGAGGACCTTCTTTGTAGAAAATTCTGCGTTCAACAACTTTATTCTCCAGAGATTTTCCGTAAAAATGCATATTTTCCAAGTTTTGTAGGAAACCATAATTTTGCACTGAATATCGTTAAAAACAAACAACGCCGGAATTCCCGGGCTGTCCATCTCGCAGATTCAATTAATGCCTCATGATACATGTATCATGAGGCATTAATACACCTTCCAACCCTCTAGAACACGAGTCGTATACTCGCACCCCCCCCCCCCCCACCAGGACTAATCAACCGAAACAAAGAACACCTTTCATAGTCATTGAAATTTCTCACCCCTTTCGATTTCAGTTCTGAACAACATCAAGTAGATCCTGAAAAAATATGATCAAACGTGTTTTCAGCGTGAAATCGTGTGTTCCTTCAGATTCCGGGACCTTTATGGAGATCAGATGACAGTAGTATCAGTGTGGGTTCCTCTACCCGGCTATATCTCTCCAACCTGGATTGAATCTCCGCAAAAAAGTAATTTAGACTAGGTTGCCTATCATTTCTACAACATCGGGGCAATAAAGACCTAAACGTGGAGGCCGCAGGTCGGCATAGTCTTTCGCCCCAATGATCTTTTGACTTGAGCGACTTTACGTATTGACTTTGGCCTCCGAACGAATCTTACGTTCCGCAGAATTAAGCGTACATTATTCAAAACTGCTTAGATATCCGTGCATCAATTTTAGAGTCAATACAGTCATTACCTGTGGGTCCAAGGTCGGAGCTCCCATCGCTGGTTGTTGGGCATTCTTCACGTGACATCACAATCTCGCAAGTCTGATACCTGTTGGGATTAACGTGAGATTGTTTGTGTCTTGTGAGATGGGCTCTGTATGAGAATCGCTTGGGGCAAAGCGAGCATGCTAGCGATCCCCTGGTATGCGTCATTATGTGCCTGTTCAACTGGCCTTTTTGGGAGAAAGTCTTGCTGCAATGGATGCAAGAGAAACGAGCATTCTTCAACGTGGGAGCTTCAGTGTCTGAAAAGCAACAGAATGATTTTTAAACCTTGTTACGAAATTTTAAAATATTTTCAGAAAGTCAGTGGTTCACTTCATTTGTCTTCATCATTAATACCCAAACTTATTATTAATCACACGTTAAGTTATCAGCGATGATTGTATTTGCTAACTCGCTCTCAAGTTAGCAGCACTCTAGCTCGCGTCGATGGTTGTCTGAATTGTATGTTACTATTTGATAGACATCCGAAGATTTCGGGTTAATAACTGGAGAAATTTGAGATATCAAGTAATTCAGTCACTCCAATTATCGATCGTAATTGTTTGTTAATGGATCTGATGGTCTTGACAATATGACAACCCTGGGAAATAACACTTCGCGATAGCGGACACCTTGTGGCCCTTACGGATTTTCTACTTTTGAAGACCATCATAGCCATCAACAAACAATTACGATCGATAATATAATTAGAGTGGCTGAATGCTCTTCAAGATTCGATCGCTTCGACCATTGTCACTCAAATTGAACGTTAAAAATTGCTTTGACTTTCGACAAGGATATATTTCCCATTTCATGATTCTATCATATTCAAAAATTATACAGATATTGGACAAAAACTTCGAGTGTCCGCTATCCCGAAGTGAAATGACCTCGGAAATTACACTGGATTGGAACCACCAAAATGTATTCACTATTGCGGAGTGTCCGCTATTCAAAGGGCCTGCTTGTCCTAGAATTTGATCCTGTGAGAACACATGATGATCAATTCAAGCTCTAAAAAGTGTCCGGTCCGCTATTAGACGTTCTACTATACTCGATTTCGCAACCGTTCTGAGTTCATAGTCCCGAGTATGACCTCGTTATGATAACTCTCCAAACTGAAACTGAAGGAGCTTGGATGAGTGGATGACCGTAAAAATGTCGAATATAATTTGTGATCCCTACCCGTGACTCCAATACCAATTAGACGGTTTTTTCATGGGCATAGCGAGTCTCTTTTATGAAACGCATCATCAATTTCCAATCTGAGAAATTAAGCTGGAGTTGAAAAGTTTTGGAACGAGGAGAGAAGCCACTACCATTTCCACTATTCCGTATACTCCACCAATAAATCACGCCACAACATGAATGTTGAAGAATCATTGGCCCGAGAGATGAAGTTTTCTCGAAGTTCATTGTACTAATTACAGAAAAGAATTGTAAGTACGGATTTTTAAACAAGCTCACGAGTATTGAAGCTATGCCGGCATGGCCCAGCGTCGGGCTAGTTTTTCATAAGATGGCGGAAGTGCCCTCGATTCCCTCGATCTGGTAGGAAAACAAGAAGATGAGCGAGTCCTAATGTGTTTGCGAACTGTAGGAGTACGGGCGCGGAGGGAGGGGGGGGGGTGTCGAGTAGGAAACTCCTATTCCAGAAGCTAATTGACAGGGTGATCAACTCATATATTAAACATCAAGGACGAAAAATCTACAAAATTACTCAGGGTAATTAATATTTCTCGAATCACATTAGAGATGCGGGGATGCGGTTTGCGGCATTTGAAAGTTCTTGGAAAAACCTATCGAAGTCGATCTTGGTTAAGGGAGTAACCTCGGTACCGCGTGAGTCAAATAGATCGACTTTTTTCAACTTTCACAAATTTGCCCACATGTGTGTCTTACGTGTCAATCAGATCTCAATAAACCCTCACATAAACTTGCATAAGCATCCGACTCACGAATCATGAAATATCAATTCCTGATTATGGGCGAATTTGTCTTAATTGTGACTTATTCGTGACTTCACGCTGAAAATTAATCAGAACTTTTTTCCAAGCTAACCAAAGCTTGAAAAAAAGTTCGAGCACGTTCTTTGTATCAAGATCTATAAGTAAGCAAGACTTGGACAAAAACTGATCGGTCAGTCTTTTATAGTCTAATAATCATCGTGATGCCCCGTAAGACAGTGTGTATAACCTCTAAAAATGTTTATGCTGATGGTTTAACTCAGGGGTAGCCAATGCTCGTGAAATTTTGACTGTATCCAATTGACACGCAAATACATCTCTTTGCCAAGTTTGATCAAAATCTGATCGGTGGATCTTCTACCGAGGTTACTCCCTTAATTGAATATGAGGTTATGGGTGGCTTCAGTGGGCAAGATGATGGAGAATACAAATAAATCGATGTCTCAAAAAGTTATTTATATATTCTTTAAAAATTTGATATTCTGTGTAAAATGTTGTGTTCTTTCAGGAAAAAAATTAATCTCAGAAATGTTTCACGTACACTCGGAGGTAGTTGATTCTTTCCAAACTTGCGTCCGCTTGCTACGACGACGGCGATTCGTTGTGAGTGAGGCTTTCGGAGCGCGCGCGCAGCAGAACTAGTTTTGGGACTAGAATTTCATTTCGACAATCCGCGAAATGCGCCCGGGCGGCCGGTGATGTCCAGGGTCGAGTCTGATCGAGTCCTCAGAGGAGGGCATTCGGCATTCGCGGTGAACGATGTTCCGGCCTCCAAGTTCTCCAGGTGCAGGCAGCTCAGACGATGTCGGTGATATGTCAGCTTTGCAGCCCGGATTTGTAAACAAAGTGTCTGCACGGACAGATGTTTAAAATCTACACAGAGTTCTCAATTGTGTTTGTTTTTCTGTCAGATGAGTATTCCACCAAGTAAAAATAAGGAATTAATTGAATTAGCCGAAGAGCTCGGTTCTTGGAGGTGAAGAAATATCAAACTTCATTTTCAGGTTACTAACATGTTGAGATACAGTGGATATGATGACACCGCAAAGATATTGGTATCACTGACCATACTCAAAAGATAATACGCAAGAATACACAATTGGCAGGCTAAGAAGTATGATGTTCTTGACATTCAGCCCCAAAATCCAGTGAACCATTTGAATCTCGAATCACAGCTAGGAGAAACGATAAGCTCATATGGCCAAATTCAAAATTCAGACAGGTATTTTTCATTTCATAGTCCTCAATGCTTGGACGTCTTGATGCATGTTGCATCAATCATTCAGACATTGTGCTACTGTAAGAAAATCTTTCGTCTCACAAAGTGAGATTATTCCACATTGAACCGATTTCTCGGATCCGTCGCACTCATATTTAAATACCCGATTCCCAAAACTTTTCCAGTTGTCGTCTCCTTTGTGAATCTAGCGGAAGTTTTGGTTTTATGAAAATTGGTACGAGGCGCGGGTGATTCACGAGTGTCTTTTGAGAGGTAACATTGACCGAGTGTAATGTTAATATGAGGGACAAAGGCAGAGTTTATGGACGTAGACTAAATCTGGTGGCCATACATTTTTCAGGCAAGAATACCACTGCGCGACAGTAGATTGACATTTGATGTAGGAATACGAACGTTTCGAAATAACATTAGAATTCGAAAAAATTGAAATTCTCACACTTCACTTAGAAACAACTTGTTCAAAATGGTACGGTTCAATGTGGATAAAGTTCACTTTAAATTCGGAGTGTAACACATGGACAGCAAAATTTTGGGAAACTTATGCTGATAAAAGGTGGAATCTCATCTCTCATTCTTTGAGGTTTAAATACGGAAATTGTTCTCTATTGGTGTTCCGGACTATATTCCAATATTTCTCAAGACCAGAATCAGCATCGTATTTGTGATTTATAACCAATATGTAAATGTTTGTAAAAGAATCTATCAGGGTTTTCAAACGTTCCTAAAGAGCGAATTATTTGTGATTCGGGTCTTAGTGAATTCATAAATGACTAGTTTCATGAATATAACCTTGAGATTGTATGAAGATGAAACGTAGAGGTTTCATCTCCACAGGCCGCGTGCACGTGAATCCAAATGGATTGCGGGGCCGCATCGTGCTCTTCAACGATTTAGATCGGTAATGGGAGAGACCGCGTCGCGGTAAGCGTAGAGGCGGACCCACGGACGCATTGGCCACCATACAAACTCAAGTTGAGACGACGATCGATGGTTGCCATGGATACGTGTCTCCGATTACTTGTGATTGTTTTGAAGAAAAAGTTAGTGTTCGGTTGATTGTGGTTCTTAGCTCTTTCGTGACGTTTGTAAATTCATTTACAATCTACACGGATATTCCCAGTTAATAAAGTCTTGTGTTTTCTCTTAAAAAATGAACCAGTGTCTAATTCTTCGGTGTCCGCGATCGATCGCAATATTTCTGGCGAACAATTGGATTATACCACAAGGAAAGAAAATCGTTTTTAGAAATCAGACAATCAATTGATACGGGAACACTCGTAGATATGATCGCAACAGGTTTACCTACTTTCGTACTAGATAGAACTGACAGGGAGTCTCTAAAAAGGATAGAAAATTTTTTTAATGGACTCGGAAATTCAGAGCATCTTGTACATGAGAAATTTTTCGAGAAAATGCTTTTTACTAGCATGGACTTAAAGAAAAAGCTAATGAGAAAGAGCCATGCAAATTTGCGAGAAAAAGAATAAGCCTATTTGATACCATCCAGAACCAACCTGTTAGTTTAATATGAAATTGCGAAAGATGGAATCAATCGTGTCAATAATTCCGAGCTAGAAGGTGATTTGAACAACGAAGAAAGAACAAATTAGTAATTCTGCCATTGATTGAAATTAAAGTCTTGCTGAATGAATCTTCAGGAATATCTGGAATTTATGATTCTGGTTCAAATGTATCTTTGAGCAATGCGATCACATTGAGAATAAGAAATGATAATTAATCCAGTGAATTCTCACAGAACAGGATTGAGAACAATCAATGGAATAGAGAGATCGGATGGCATGAAAAGAAATTTAGCAACAATTTTCAATATGGAACAGTTGATCGACGTTTTTGTCCTGGATGAAGAAAACTCCCTCTATGAATTCTTGATTCGTCTGGACTGCATAAAAGAATTCAGTCTGGTACAAAATGAAAATTTAACAATTAGTCAGAAGATAGAAATGCCTCACGTAGGCCATAGAGGAGAATCTGTTCAAATTTCAGGAACTGAAGAGTATCAAGTAAATTCCAATGAACATATAAATGTAAAACGATTTCAATGTTATATGAACCGTTGACATGATCGAGAGAAATTAGATGTTGAAGAAATATTAAATATTTATAACACTATCTTTGCCAAAGATAAATATGATATAAGCCAAGTGAAAAATTATGAAGTTCATGTAGATCCATGAACAGAAGAATATTGTAGCAAGAGGCCCTACAGATGTAGCGTAGAGAATCAAAAAGAGATCAAAGAGCAATTAAGACAGTCACTAAATCATGATTTGATAGGAGGATCTTACAGCCTTTGCGGCACCAGTGACCCTAGCGTTCAAAAGAGAGGACAAAAGAAAAACGAGATCATGCGTAGATTTTCGAGATTTGAATCAAAATGTAGTTCCTCAGGCATAACCTTTCCCATTCATGAATGACTTATTAGTAAAAACAAAGAGCTGCCGATATTACGCTAGATGTCAACTCAGCTTTTTGGTCCATCCCACTGAGGGTCGGAGATAGATATAAAACAGCATTCGTAAACCAACATGGATACTTTCCATGGAAATGTTCACCGTTTGACTTGAAAACCTCTCCTGCAATTTTCCAGAGAATAATCACCGATATTTCTCGGGAGAACAATCTACAAGATTTCGTAGTTTGTACATAGATATTCTAATATTTCCAAAGTTCTGGACAGACAACTTGAACCATATAAGACAGTTATTTGATGCACTGTTGAGAGAAGTATCCAGATTGAAATTCTCACAATGATCATTTGGAGCTAGCTCTGTGAAATACTGAGTCACGTTATTGGAAATAATTCGGTACAACCTTTGAAAGATAACCTTATATCTATACGAAACTTTCCACTTCCCACAACGCAGAAAAATGCTGGACAATTCTTGGGCAAAGTAAAGTTCTATAATGGATACATACCAAAAATGGCAATCATGCTGGATCCCGTACATAACTTACTTAGAAAGGGACAAAAATTGATTTGGACAGATGACTGCCAGAAGTCATTTGATGAAATCAAGTCATCGTTATTGCGTTCTCGATCTATTCTAGAGATTTTCGACCCAGATCTACAGATCGACATTTACACCGATGCAAGTTTGAAAGGTGTTGGAGTGATATTGAAACAAGTCCAACGAAATAATAGGGAAAAAACAGTATCATATTTTTCAAAAAAGTTAAATGATTCTCAAACGCGAAAAGAAGCTATTGATTTGGAATGCCATTCTATAAGAGGAGCAGTGAGATACTAGCAATATTGGCTAATAGAGAAACAATTGACAGTTTTTTCAGATCACAAACCTTTAGAAAATATGAACGACAATTCTAGAACAGATGAAGAACTTTAAAAGAATTATAGTGAGATTGTGGAAATTGTCTCATGTGTTAAGAAATTGGTTTATTGACCAATATCAGAAAACGAGGAAATTTGATGAACTTCGAATGTCGTTTTTTTTTTGGTTCTCAGGTGAGTCCAGTACTACTGTAAATACTGTAGATATTGCTTGAGGATGATTATTAGATCAAGTAGAAGAGATGAATTCTTTTGGTTTTCAGACAAACTCAGTGATGTTCACTGAGCGATTGTCCAATCCTGTTTAAAAATAGTGGAATATCATCATATTCGTATGTTATACAGAAACCTCAAGCCTGATGAGCTCCGCGGAACCTTGTGGACGGACCGTCGCAATAAAATTCCTGCCGTGGAAATTCATAGTCGCTTGTGATCTGTTTCGCCAATTTCAGCAGTGGTAATCCTTGGATCTACTCGGGGTGTGTAAATTCACAAGTGGTGATTTGTGAGATTGCCGCTCCTATAGAGTTGACTGTTTACCAACCTGGATTATGATTCTATTAGAAATTTCTAAACGTGTATGTATGTCGCATCTCGCATTCAAATTTCGACGCCAAGATAGGACTGCGCACTTCAGTTGCATCGATTTCGATCGTCTTAACATGCTGTTCAACAACACACACAACTATACGCACGTGCGCGTGCACAAAGAATGACTCCGTCATGGCTAGCCGATCCTGCGTGGGCAAGTTTCACGGATATTTGACTTCATACTAAAATATGGGGAACCATACACAAGCCGATTGCGTATAACTATGTGTCAGAGCCCGATGGAGTGCAATAGAAACTTCTAATAAGAAGCTTACGTAACGAAAGTGCTGAATTCAGATTCTTTAAAAAATAATAATCTTTCGAAAAAAGAGTGATAACGAAATTTCGACATGCGCTGGCTTACATTCAGAAGTAGGTGGTGCAGTCAAACTTGGTCTCCAACTTGGGCCGGGTGCATAAAGGTCAAAACAAGGGTACGTCTGCAGGTACGCATGAAAATTCTCTGTTATGGGTTCTTCTCTCAGGAGAGGTTCCATGTTGTCATAAAATATCGATGCGTCATCTTCGGGGCAGTCCATCAAGCACTCTGCTAAATCTTGTGCCTCACAGTTTGTATCACTATCCGAGTCAGCTGAAAAAACTAATGAACACCAATCGTCTTATTGCTAGTCCAGGAATCTGAGTTGGTGCAGGCGTCGTTTTCAAGAGATCTGTGGATCGTGCGAATCAGGACGCTGATCATGTAATTCATTTGATAGTTATATATACCCGAGTGGCAGATTCTAATTTCCATATGAATTCTCAAATGTACTGCACAAGCGAGAAAATACCGCATGCATACCAGTTTAATCACTACTCTGTCACGGAGTTTAGATTAATAATAAAAAAATGTGAATTTTGCAATGTTTGAGACTGGATAAAAGCAACAATGGAGTGAAAAATCAATGTTGCGGTTGAAGCAATCTGTTCACTCTATAGTACTCACTCGCGAGAAACAAAGTTTCCGGACCAAGACTCCATATTTTTCGAAGATCCTCATTGCGCATTCCCTTGAGGGCGAATATTCCTTGAGAATCGCGGTATCAATGGGTCTAGTATCACACTGATATCAATGGAAATTATTTGATACTAGCGTTATTGCCTACCTCGCTAATGCTCGTCCGGCTTGGAAGTGTCTTGGATATGGTATGAGCCCCTGAAATGCTTCTGTAGTTCAACATTGTAAAATTGAGATTTCATAATACAGTGGATTCGAAAGAAAATTTCCTTGACGTAACCTAGTAACTGTGACTGAAAACTATCGAGTTGGTGTAATGTTGCGCATAGTGAGTTTCCTCAATCTCCAGTATGTATCCGGAAATTTCGCCGAGTTGGCCAGCTCCAGCGACGGCCTCAGCCCCAACCCCAGACCCTGCCTCAGCCACGCCCCATCCACGGCCCCAGCCCCAGTCCCAGCCTCAGGCCCAGTCACAATCTCAGCCTCAACCACAACCCCAGCCTCAGCCTAAGTTCATCCTCAGCTTCGGCCCGCCTCCGGCCGGGCCTCACCTCAAGCCACAGGCCTAGCCTCATCCCTAGCCCCAGGCCCAGCCTTAGCTCCAGCCATAGCCCTAGCCCAGCCTCAACCCAAGCTACAGGCCCAGCCAATCCCTAGCCACTATATCGAGTATACTTGAGTGCAGAGGTGTGTATCAAAAAATATATTGAATTAATTGTGCGACCTGTCAGCATTAAATTGATCGACGTAAGGTATTTACTCGCCAACGCTACGTACCTCGAATTCATACAGAAATCATTTTACTGAACATTGGAGTATTGTAAGATAAATCAAATGACCCAAAACATTCAGTTTCCCCGAGTGCATTCAAAACGATATTCTCATACGCGTGTTGTCGAAATATTCTGATATTGTCTAATCAACTCACATAGTGGGGGAAAGACAGTCGTTTCTTCGGACGAGATGCATCTGTATGCCGCGAATGTCACAAAAAGAGATATCAATATCATATCTTAGCTGTCACAGTTGAGGGAAACACACAGACAGACACGGAGAACGGGAAATGACTAGGTGCTCTACGATCGCATACTGTCAGTTATCGCATCTATTATGATAGTATTGATGAGATAATACCACTTTTGGAACTGTCTGTTCGAGTGGGACAACGACCTGAGGTATCGATTTCTGATTGTTCCATTGTCGTTGCTCTAGTAGAAAACAAGTTGCGAAGTACGTTCCTGCGAATCATCCATCCCATTGTTCAATCAACACTTCATTAAATTACGTAAAGATGTGCCAGCTAAGTATCCATGAATGTAACAATTGAGAATACTAGAACTCGAAACATCTACATGGGTTCAACTTGCGTGTGTCTAATCAACTAAATACAGATGTGCAAATAGAGCTCATATTCTTTTTCCATCATGAAGAGTACGATATAGAGGTCACAGATAACGAAAACTACAAAAACTCAAGAGACGAGTCATTGAAAAACCTCAACGATTCAAATTATATCAAAATCTACCATGAAACTTCTTCCACATCTCGCCTAAAAACTAAAATAATTCAAAATTCCAGCCCAGGTCGAATCCTTGTTATTGTTCAACGTGTATACGACATTTCATCGTTCCACCCAAGTCGAAAGAGCATTGGGGGGAATTGGGAACAACTTGACGGCATCTATTTCCCAACCTATGATGTGAGCACACTTTAATTGCCACTTTTTTTGATCCTCTTGCGATCTGGGCTAAACGACGAGGAGTCGAATACTTTTCATCAATTTTTCTTTCTTGGGATCACTTCTCGTAGCTTGATATCGCACAAATATCGGAGGAAAGAGCGAATTTTTGAGGCGATGCGGTCACCGTGCACGCTGAAAGTTATTTGCACTTTTATCAAATTTGCTTGCGATTTGGGTCAAACGACGAGAAGACCCGCGTTTATTATCATCTAACTCGAATTCGTCTTCTCATCGTTTCGCCCAAATCGCAAGAGAATCGGATAAAAGTGGGAATCACAAAGTGCCTATATTATACGTTAGGAGGTGCCCGCGCCCAAGTTTTTCGCACTTTCCTCCAGTTCTTTTGCGATTTCAGCCAAACAAAGAGAAGACGAACTCGAATTAGATGATAATAAACGCGGGTCTTCTCGTCGTTTCACCCAAATCGCAAGCAAATTTGATAAAAGTGCGAATAACTTTCAGCGTGCACGGTGCATGGTGACCGCATCGCCGCTAAATCTTGCCAACTTGCGACCAATGCGTTCTCCGAAACCGCGAAATTACAAACATGTATTTACGAATTCGAGTGAAAAATTTCTGAGGAATTTATTTGTACTCCATTCGAATATAAGCGTAAATGTTCGTGAGAGAATCCGCAATATTCGGGGTTTATCTTTGTTGCCTCGAAAGATCGCAACAAGATCCAGACGACAATTTATCAGTGATCGGTGGCGCCTATGTCCGATTTTTAATCCGGAAGTGGGCGCGCCATATGTTGAAAAGACCGACTTTTTTTATTTGGACAAGATAGATATAAAAATTTCCTCCAATCGTTCCAGCGATTTAGATCAACTGCGTTGACGTTACCACCAAGTTGTTTGAGCGTTCCTGAGGCAATCCGACCGCACCGCAGTTTCTGAGAATTTCATCAAAACAGAGTCGGTCAAAATGACAGTCGCGCGCCTACTAACGTTGGTGCCTCTCTCGGGCCCCTACTTATGGGATAGGATATCAATAAATTCTTCAAAATTGAATGCAAACCACGGAAAAACGTTTTGTATCGTACTTATTGTTACTATTATTCCTCCAACAGTAGAAAAAAGACAATGAAACTGGTTTAGTTCGTTCAAAATGAAGTTTCAATACGCGTGCCTCTGTCGTGTCGAAGGTAGTGGAACCCACGGTCATGTTAACGCAGAGTAATTTCCTTTGCAAAAGAAGTCTCTAATGCGTGAAGGTGGTCCAAAAAGTGTACTGCGTATCATAGATGACTGTAAACTTGACATTGGAAGTATTTTCAAGTTCACATTATGATACAAGTATATACAATCACGGATTATAAAAGTCGGTCTAAATGACAGACAGCGCGCCTACTAAAGTTAGTCCGTTTCGCGCGCCTACTCTCGGGACCTATACTTTCTGATTGAGTATGCCGAAATAAGTCTTCACGGAGTTTTTCCATATTTGTTTTAGATCGAATGGCCAAAGCTGAACGTTCTAAACAATTAATGATAGCAATCCTGACGATTATTCGGTTGCCGAGATTCCTAAAACGCCCAGATGCATTGCTAAGTAGCGGTTCCAAGGTTTAAAATCAGTCCCAAATAGAATTCATCCGATACACCAATATCCGAACTGGGTATGTATCCGTTCTGACAAAGAATGCGTCATACAAGTATACGTTCAAGGGAATGCACAGCACTGATTACGTAAACGCTAACATACAGATTTGCACTAGTTGCACTGCCGTGCGTTGACTCAGAGTCGAATATCGGTTACTGTGTATTATTTTCCGATGAAGTACCGCTGGAGTACCGACTAACAAGGAGAGTCCAAGGGGTTAGGGAGCTGGGTCTGGCTGAAACTTTGTGAATCATCTCCTTTTGGCACTAAAAGATGATACCCAAAGCTGCAGAGTCACGCTCAAGCGTTTGTCTTCAAATCAAAGTAAGTTAACCCTTAATTACTAACTAGCGTTTTTGCCTTACTCGCTACCGCTCGTTCGGCTTGTAAATATTCTTGATAAGTCATAGGCACCAGAAATGCTTCTATAGTTCAATAAGAATAGTTGTAAAATAATGATTGCTGATCAATTCAAGGTGTCTAAATAAAGTTTTAAAATAGTTCGCAAAATTGGTATTATATCAAATTATACTGGCTAACTGTGGAGATATAACTTCAAGTAAGCAACAATGAATATTGCGGAATTGCATAGTTTCTTTTCAATTAGCTGAGCTGTTATATCTTTGATGAATCGATTAGGCTGAAAAACTTCCGTTACATGGCGTGAATGTAAAGGATTAATCAAAGCGATGTCAATTCAATTCATTGTGCAGTGTGCATAAGTTGACCGTTGATCTCCGGACTTGGTGCATATAAGAGCAACTACAAACTAGAACAAATTAGGCCAAACTAGACCGAACTAGACCAACCTGATTGGACCAAACCAAACCGAATTAGACCGACCTAGATTGTACTAGACCTAATTGGACCGAACTAGATCGTATTAGACCATACTATACTGAACTAGACCGAATTAGACCGGAGTAGGCCGAACGAGACTTAATCACCCCAAACTAGACCGAGCTAGACTTAATTAGACCGAACTGAACTGATATAGATCGAATTGGCCCGATCTAGACCCAACTACGCCGAGCTAGATCGAAAAGGACCAAATTAGACCGACCTAGATAAAAGTAGACCGAATTGGACGGAACTACACCGTGTTTGACAATACTAGACTGAAATAGACCGAATTAGACCTTCTCTCATTGCTCAAGCTTTTCAAAGTGGTAGAAGAGCAATGAGAGTTTACCACTGACACGCGGCTCAAGTGGCCGAATGTTCGATGGTTAGAACGTCTTTATATACGAAAGTTCATCCTCGTTAATCGCTTGCGAGAAAAGTGATTTTAACCCGCTATTTCTATTTGATTTCTCACCATTTTTACTTTTGGCAGGTCTTCGGCCTTCTGCCGGAGATATATATATATATAATTAATTATGATACTCGATCGATATGATCGGATATCGTATTTATCACTCGCGGGAATTTCAAATTATGGAAGTATATTTGATCGGTCTTTGCGAGTTAATGTCAGCTGGTATTTCTGAAATTGATCGAGAGTGGAGAAAAATCCATTCTCGATTGATGCCAAAAATTTCAGCAGTACCAGCTGACTTTAACTCGCAAAGACCGATCAAATATACTTCTTTAATTCGAACTAGACCTAATTTAACAGAACTAGACCGAACGAGACCTAATTACCCCGAACCAGACCGAGCTAGACCGAGCTAAACTCACTTAGACCGAAGTCGACCGAATTAGACTAAACCTAACCTAATCAGAAAGGAATAGACCGCATGAGAATAGGTTAGGCCGAATTTGGCTCAATAACGCCAATCTGGACCAAACCAAACCGGGCTATACCATTTCAGCCCGGTACTTCCCACCCCCATCCCCGTCCCCATTATCATCCCCAACCATCCATCCACTCATTAATCCACCCATTCATTCATCCATGCACCTCCTACCCATCACCCTTATACAACCACTTGTTATACCGGATTGAACAAATTAAATCTAGACTGCCTAGTATAACTTTGCAAGTTTTGACTTAATTTTGTTCTAAATATAAGTGTTGTGGTTTGGTGATTTTATGTAGTAATCTCTCTTTGACATTCATTAAAGTAAAATATTCTGATAGTAAACCTAACGAAATTGTTGCAAAGCGTTGCAAGCAATAACTGGGTGCTTACTTCTTGAAGTTACCAAATGAGAATTTCAAGTATGCCAACATCCTATTCTTTCGTCTCATTCCATCACCAGCGTTGCCAGAAATCAGTCAGTCCCCTGTATAAAACAGCTACACTTTACAAAAGCAATGAATGCGCACACATTGCATGTAATATCAATCAATTAAGAACGCACGAACCATCAGAAGCCAATAGGATCTGGCATTTGAGGATATTTGACTTTGAGAATACTTATATTGCAGAGCTCGAAACATGTCATCAATGAATGACCTATTTCCACTATGTTTTCTTAGCATGAGCCCTTGTGAGCAATACCAAAGTCTGTAACTCTAAGGCCCTTGAGCATCCAACTGTACACCTTCACATATCGTCTTTGGGGGTTGGATGAAACTGTTCAGCAAAACCAGAGACCCACATCTCGTGCACCCCTGGTTAGCTCAAATCGATATAAGTTTCGCAAAAAATTTACGTTATTTTTGTGCCTCCACGCTACTTCTCTGTACCATTGCCATAATCCATAACCCATCACTCACAAACCTACCCATGACCCATACGGCCACCCGACCACGGACCCACTCACCCATCTACCCACTCATCCACCCACCCATGATATTTCAGTCCTTCCACATAGGCAACCAGATACGAGGGATCCGGACGAACAAAATTTAGACTGGCGCTTAATTATTGGAAAAAAAAATTCGATGATGCAATTACATTGGAATGCCTAACAGAGTATCCAAAATAATACACGACGTAACCAGTGAAAGAATCAAACAATGTTCCACGTAACTCCGAATCGAACAATCTGCTGTAACTCCTCATAACTCAATTCCTCACGACTCAATTCCTCATAACACATTCCCACCAATTCACCAACCCGTGTCCCACACGGCCACTGTTCCACCTACCCATGACCCATACGACCACCCGATCACATACCCACTCATCGACCCATCACCCACGGATTCACCAACGTGCCCATGACCCATACGGCCACCCAATCACCGAATAAAACCCAACCGGACCAAACTAGAGCAAACTACACCGGATGAGGCCTAGGTACACGTAATTAGACTTAATTCCAGCATCTCTATTCCCATGACCATGCCTCATTTCTGATAATTTATTCCTCATCACAGACTCCGCAAAACTCGTCCCTCATAACTCGGGTCACTGGAGCTCCTCATGATTCGAGTTCCTCATAATTCGAGTTTCTCATAACTCGGTTCCTCATAACTCATGACTCGTTCTTCATAGGTGTTTATACCTCATTCTCCATAATTTATGCCTCATACCTCATAGCAATCCATCCATCCGTCCATCGACTCACCCACCCACCACCCTACCCAACCATCCACCCATCCATTACACTTCACCCGTTCCGAAAAGGCGATCCGATGTGCGGCATGTGGACGGACAAATTTTGGCTGGGTACTTAATTATTATAATATATGATTTTGAAAATCTTGCACTATTGCAATGCGGTAACTGATTTAAACGTTTACTTTAACAATATTCTAGAGTAAAAGCTACAGAAAAGCAATGCACCGTTTTCTTGTCATTTGATTGAAGAAATTTCAATGAGCAAGAATATTAAAATGTGCCAAAATTCCACCTTAGTAATTAAGGTTTAAGTTTAAGTCTGCTTTCAAATCAAACCCATTTATCCTGTAGAGCTTTGCACCTCAGGCATTGACCAGAATCCCCCCCCCCCCACACACATCGATAGTCAGATGTAAATTCACAGTCGCGGGTGAAAGCCTCTCCTCATCGGAAGCTTCGACCAGCCACATACATATGAACGCATATGTAAATGCGTCTGGACAGCCATTCGACCTCCAAGACATACCCGTAGACTAACAATACACACACACACACATTCATGTTCTCGGTTGTCTTCGCAGATCGTAGGGGCAGTTTTCGCAAAGGGGCGAGCGAGCACGTCTTCCGGTGGCTAATAAATATATATGTATATATATATATGTCTAATCTACGAGGGAGATGGACGTGCGGGGGTGGCCAGCGCGAGCTGGCCGAGGGTGTACTCGGCTTCATCTCCCCTTTTGCTTGCTCTCTAAGGTTCTGCAGAGTATATATCTGGGTGGTTGCACTCCTAACTAACATGTATTTTGCATAAAGCTTACATTACTTGAATTACAATGCCGACACCCGCTAACCACCTCACCGCCACCGACGTCGTCGCCGCCGCTAGCCATGTTCCGATCTACCATCCTCCTCTACCTTGACTCTTCCCTCTGTATCTGGATCTCCAATCTACTCTATCTGCCTCTATCTTCCTAATACATCTACCTCATCTATCTCGCTCTCCCTTATTGCTATATAGAGATGGTCGTGAACTCATGGCTATCTACCTCGTACGAAGAAGATGCTGATTTTGCTGGTACCGTTCGCAATGCAGGAATCAGTTCAGCGTAAATTGCATCTTTATAGGTACACGCTGTGTTACAGATATAATTTGGACAAATTCAGATTCGTCTCGTTTACTCATATGATGCGAGAGCTGCAAGTGCACGCAGTTTGTGAGATTACTTACTCATGTAAAATTCTTCATAATTGTAGTTGGCCAGTACGATGAGAAAAGAGATACTCTTCTAGGGGGAACGTGACATCCGTGAGCTGGTTACAATTTTGCCGTTATCTTTGTCATTAGCTATTTGCGATCACTAACTTGAGACTACCTATTCAAAAGTTCTTAGGCACCATGAGTTAGCTTGATTGATCGTTATATAAAGTTAACACGATCGCTGCGTGGCTGTTGCTTGGGAGTTTATTTCGGTCTTGAATTGGACAATTGTACTTTGACGAAGACTTCTGTACGGGAGTAAATTATTTTTTGGATTATTGCCTATATTCTCAGAAAAGTGAGCCGGCATGATAGATTCGATATTTTTCAACCTGATACAGGTCAGTCCAGATTTAAGTATGAAAATTCGCGAGTCCCACGCCGTTGGAGCCCGCTGCAGCAATATCATCCGTGTCACGTAATCTAAATGAATAACTCTAACAGTGTCAAAATCATTGATCCTCTGATGATCGTGGTCTATAACAGGATATGGAGCTTATAAATTCAATATTAAAAGTCATACTTGAAAAACAGATTCCAAAAACAACTTTAAGCATGATTGATGAGATCTCTCTCACTTTAGACTATCGGTTATTGCCTCCCTCGCTACCGCTCGTTCGGCTAACAAATGTTCCCGATAAGTCAGGGGCCTCTGAAGTGCTTTTGTAGTCCAATACTGATGGTAAAAGAATGATTGCTGGTCAATTTAAGGTGCCAGAAAGGAATTCCTCCCGGAGTTCACAAAACTGACATCATCTTGGATTATACCTTCTAATTGATGAGCCATTTTTGGGAATTTAGCGTAACTGTTCTGAATTTTCGGAACAGCTGGGTTAGATATATCAATGTTCTTTTGGAAAACTAATCCTAATTACACCAAATTGAGCTGAGAAGGACGTAATGAGACCGAATTATACCGAGCGAGATCGAACTAGACTCAACTAGACCGAACTAGACCGAATGAGGCCGAACTAGACCGTACTGATCCTAATTACACCAAACTAGTCCGTTAATATGGTCTATTTCTTAATACTGTACTAATGTACAGATCTCCCACCTCTAGACCACCCTTCTCATTCCCATCCCTGTTCCTGTCCCTGTCCACATCCATGTCCCGTCCCTATCCCTATCACTATCCTTATTTACATCTCCATGTTCCTATCCTTATCCCTGCTGCTATCCCTGTTCCTATCCCTATTACTATTCTCATCCCCACGCCCCTGTATCTATCTCTGTCCCTGACCATATACCTATCCCAGTTCCCATCCCTATCGTTACTCCTAACCCTATTTTTATCCCTATTCCTGACCCTATTCCAGTTCCTATCCATATCTCTGTGCCTGCCCGTATCCCTGTCTCGTCCCTATCCCTGCCGTTGTGACTATCCCTGTCTCTGTCCTTGCTTTTATTCCTGTTCCTATCCCTGAACTCATACTTGTCCCTATCCCTGTTGCTATCGCTACCTTGTTCCTGTTACTATCCTTGTTTGCTATCCCCATTCTTGTCCCTGTTACCATCCCCACCCCTGCTCCTGTCCTGGCCTCATCGCACTTTCTATACCTATCCTTATCCGCATCCCGATTCCTACTCCTATTCCTATCCTTGTACCGTCCTCAGCCCTGCCCCTAGATCTTTTCGTTGTTGCTATCCTCATCTCTGTCCCTAACCCTATCCCTGTTCTTATCCCCATCCTTGTACCTATCCCTATCCATATCCCTGGCTCATCCTCATCTATGTTCTTATCCTATCTCTGACTCTATTCTCGTCCCCGCCCCTATGTCTGTCCCTATTCTCACCTGAATCCTATCCCTGTTGCTATCCCCATCCCTGTCCCGTCCCCAGCCCCGTCCTTATACCTTTTCCTGTTTTGATCCTTATCCCTGTCCCTAACCCTATCCCCGTCCTTGTCCCTATTCGTGTCCCTATCCCTATCCCTGTTCCTATCCCTATTACTATTCCTATTCCTATTCCCATATTTATCCCTACCCCGTTCCTATTCGTATTCCAATTCCACCCCTGCCTCTACCCCTTTCCCTGTCCTTATCCCTATCCTATCCCCATTCGTCCATTCATCCATCCACCACCACCACCGCCACCACCACCACCACCAACACCTGTAACATCGGCACCACCAGCAACATCAGCACCACCACCAGCAACACCAATAACACCACCCACCACCCACCGCCCATCATTCACCCACGCATGTGGCCAGTCATGCTATATAACGCCTGCAAGACAGGCAACCCGATAAGAGGATCCGGACGGACAAAATTCTGGTGGGCGTTTAATTATTATAATAAAATAATTCTTCTTTTGTTGAGATTAGGCGTTGAATCCACTCAGGTGATTTATCTTACAGTCTCACTCTCTCAGCATCAATCAGCTAATATATAGCTAAAATATCAGCTTTCACTCTCATGGATCGTCAAACTGCTGATCAAATCAACTAATCCTAAAGTTACGCTTGAATCGATAATTTTGGCAAAAAACTCCACGAATCCGAATTCCAATTTCTAAAATCGATTCCTCATAATCCCTGAGTCACTGGATCCGATCCCATCTTCAGAATACCTCCATCGCATCGACTTGTCGAGGAATTCGGTTCCAAAGTTGTAAAGAATATCAACTTTGCTTTCTGCGAGGGCTGTTACCTCTGTTAGCAGTAAAGTTATCAAAGTTCCACAAGGTCCACTCGATTATCAAAGGAAAGATCTTCAAAATGAGCACACATAGATGGAAATCGATGCAGAATTTTTCGAGATACGCCGCCGGAGGAAAATCGGAAAAGTCACCGAGGATGGCCCCGCCTGTCGTATGTTTTAGAATAGTGCATCCCCTGTCCCTCAAGTATTACATGGGCTGGGCCAGCCTTGGGGACTTTTATAACTCAATTTCGGCTTGGATCATGGAACATTCTCAATCGATTTCCATCTATATGTGCTCATTTTAAAATCTTCATTTTGTAGATTAAGCGAAATTACCGCCATCGCTTGCAAAAATGGTTCATGAAACGTTTCAGTGGGATTCTCTCCAGAACACCCTACTCAAGCTAGTGATGCATGTTTCCAAGCCGAAATCGGGTGCAAAATGGTTTGAATCGAAAATGTCTGAACAAATTGTAGAAATCACTAATTTTGCTCCGAAAACACCTTCATTGGGTAATTTGAGGTATTTCACACAAAAAGTTACACTCGTTGTTTTTCTCTAGAAGCCATCGTTTCTATAAGCGTTCTAAAGTTGAAAAAATACGAATTTTGCTATTTTTAACGTTAAATAAGAGCAACAACCAAACAAAAAACCAATATTTCTAGGGTGCAAACCTGTTTACTGGGATGTCTTCTACAATATCCGACAGCAATAACTGATGTTTCCGGCCAGGAACCACTTGTTTTTCGAAAATGTTCGATGCACTGTTTCTAGGCGCGGCAGTATAGCTATATATACCGAGGACCGATATAGATAGTCAATACGAACCCCATATTATTTTTAATCGGCGTTTTTTACGCGATGAATCTAAAGCGTGACATATACTGATGATACGATTAGATTCAGTTTTTCACGGCGAATCCAACGATACCAATAACTCAAAATTGTCAAAAATTTAGATGTGTACGTTCTTGTAAGAAACTGCAGATAAGGAAACTGTGCATTGAACATTTTCGAAAAACAAGTGGTTCCCGGCCGGAAATATCAATTATCGCTGTTGGATCTTATAGAAGACATCCCAGTGAACATTTGTAGTGACAGTGAAGGTTTGCATCCTAGAAACTTTGATTTGTCGTTTGGTTGTTGCTTTTATTTAACGTTAAAAATGGCAAAATTCGTGTTTTTTCAACTTTTGAATTCAATTCTGATTGAATTCCGAGTCACGATGATCGGAAATCCAAAATGAACAACGTATCGACGGTGATCTTATCCGGATGGGTGACCACCGATCCAGATTTGCCACGCCTAGGTCGCGTTAATAATACTCCGACCTCCTAACTATGGGTATGCATACGGGATCCATGGGGTTGGTGAACGGGGTCGGGTTTCAGCGTTTACGAATTTACGAATTTACAGATTTAGCAAGGCGCATCCCCAGTGGTGGCCCAGACCGTTGCAACCAACAAGCTTCATTCACACGATTGGGCCCGTCGGATCGGGCCGCTGATTTGTAAACGAATTCAGATAAATTAATTTGGTTCAATGTTTCCTAGTTTGGAATGTTGGAGTGAAGCAATAAATCAAAAATGTATGAGCACAAGAAACATCAATCCAAAATCTGTCTGAATTGGTATACAAATCAGAGGCCCGATCCAGTGGGCCCAATCGTGTGAATGAAGCTTGCTGACTGCAAAGCACTGGGCATGCGCTCTGCTAAGTCTGTAAATTCGTAAATCTGCAAATCTGTAAATTCGTGAATTCGTAAACGCTGAAACCCTACCATGGTAGGTAAGACGGCAGCCCCAGCCGAGCGGTCACCAATCCGGATAATGAGTCGCGAAAACGTTGCTTAACCTAGATTTCAGATCAAAAAAGCTCGGGCGGCCACCGCTGATAATTTTTCTCATTTGCTTACAAGAAAACATGAAAGGATTTGTTTTTCTGAGCCAAAAATGTTGTCCGGAGATCACCACAAGTGTCCCTCGCATTGTCCGCGTATGCATAACCATATCCACAGCCGTCCAATATTCAACTAACTGTTAAAGTTTCCATTCAACTAGTTGGTTGAAGTTTTTCGAAAAATATTTTTACAGTGTACTTGTACCAAACTTTCATTCTTAGATCATCACTGAAATATCTGTGAACTGAGAAAAGCCATCGTACAATCAAAAATCGACATATCCTTCGAACGGATTTCCGGTTTTATCCCTAGTAAATCAAATACAGAGCAGCCCTATCCTCTTGCCTCAAATCACAAATAATCACGCACGCCATACGAACGTGGATGTTGCAAGGAGCAAAATTCCGAATAAGATAGTCGAAGCGTGGGTGGGAGCATCAACCACGTTTCAGAATTAATCACGGATTACTCGTCCAAGACAAAGATCTAACAATTCGTTCAGAATTACGCGCTGCCAGAGAATGCCTGTAATGTCCAGCGGGAAAATTGAATAGCCGAAAGCGGGGGGGCTCTAACGTATTATAAGAGATTCCTCTCCTCTCTCACTCTTTACACCAAACCAACACTCGGCGCAAGATACGAGATGGCGAGTTTTAGGGTGCGTCTACATGCTTGTCTACGGGGGTTGAGGTAGAATTCAGAGTGTGAGAGAGAGCGAGTCAGAGGGTGGCACAGCAAAAGTGAAAGGATAAAAATTAGATAATGGGAATTTATGTAAGACCCAAGAGTCACGAAAGAGAGAGGGTGAGAGTCAAGGGAGATGAGTCTGCTGGCATTTAGTCGACTTTATACGCATGTATAACTATATATATGTATAAGCATGTGCATGTGTGAGATCATGTCGAGGGGGTATATGTGGAAGGGGTTGCTGGCGGCAATCCAAAAGGCTAGGCACGCGCAAGCCATGGCATGTATAACTATATATAGCTTATGTAGCCTAGGTGAACGGCAAAAACGGAAGACGTGCGACTCGAGAGCTGCTGGACTCATCGCAGGAGAATCCATGCTCTATCTCGTATATATATATAGCTGGAGGCTACGTAGAGGAGGCCAAGAGTAAGGGAGTGAGAACCTTGGGGAGGTAGTTTGCAGGGATGCTGTAGAGGGTGAGTTTTCTACGTGGTGGGAAGGGTCAGCTGAACGAGCAAATTCATTATCTCAGTCATTCCGTGGCCTTATCGCGCTTCATATAATTGATAGTTAAGCGGCTTAAGGTTGCGCGTGATTCTAGATTTTGCTTTGCTCTTGGAGTTTCGTGTGAAGGTGGGATGATCACATCAGTGTCACACTATACGATGCGACGATACTGCGTTTTGATGCGGATTGAGCTTGGGATTGAGATTCCACGCTCGTTTGTGATTTCATGTCGGTTAGTCAATTCTTTTTCTCTGAAGAGCTATTTACTCTGGGATATTCTAGTGATGCAATAGATGCCTCTGTTTGACGATCATTCAAACATTTCGAGTATAATAATGTTCGAATCTTAACTTGATCTTGGAGGACTGGAAGGATGTTCTAGAGATAAACACGAAAAGATCTTGTATCGTGTTTTATTACTTGCAACGTTTTGTCAACTACATTGGTTGACCTCATCAGGCACTGTAGATTCAACAATAATATGAATAATCAGTCTTTCTTTCACAGACACCATGAATTTTTTTCTAAAACTAAATCCACACATTAGTAGTACACACCTTGTATCACAAAGAAGCTATCGCATACTCAAAATTAATTAGAATATGAGTGTGTTAAACTCATATTCACGTCAGCTGTTACATTGAAGTATTGAAGTATTAAATTGAAGTATTTCGAGTGTAAATTACCGTGTTAGAAAATTAGACTTCCGAGCGACGACGTCTCCGAGGCTGAAAGGATCGGATAGAATGAACTGGATGATAGCTTCCAGGATATGGGTTAGGGTCATGGACCAGGTTGATGTACACTCGGTGAAGCAGGGGGGCGTGTGACTCGTGGCAGGTTTGCAACGCATTGAGAATCGTCTTGAATCTGTGGAACAATTTTGGGGAGATAATACACAGCAGAGAATTCGAAATCTACGTTCTCGTGAAGAAGATAGCCAACAGTTGCAACTGCGGCCAGCATAGTTGAGTTCAATAACATTTCCTCTTATAACAAACGATTCTGAACGCTGTATACAATCATCATGAGCTCACACAGTAGAGATTTCAGATCCATTACATATCCAAGCTGACAACTCGATCAATACGCAAACGTGACAATCCCATGCATCGCATCCGTTAGAACAATACATGATTGAGATCGAACAGCAACTGTCGGAATTAGATGGGCTGATTTCAGAGAGAGTGAAAATTTTACATTCTTGTTGAGGTCAGGGGGGGCTTACTAGGGATTAGCCATGGCCAATGCCAACTAATACAACTAGTTTTGCGGCAAATTCGTGCTACTGCGAGAGACCCACCACAGATGCGAATAGACAGAAGTAACCAAAAGTAACCTTGCTGGGATTTGAAAGAGTAGCATTTGTGGGGCCGTATTTCACTCCAAACTACTTTACCGCCGCTGGAAACTACTTCTAGCTACTGTAGAGCTTGTGTTGCGAACCCAACAAGCGACCAACAGATAGTCAAATAGTAGCTCGAAGTAGCCACGAGTGGTTCGTACAGGGTGAGAGTAGTTGGAAGTAGCCGATATTAGCTGGCATTGGAACCCAGCGCAGGATAGCGCTACTTCCTCTCCTTGTACGGACCACTCGTGGCTACTTCGAGCTCCTATTTGACTACTGTTCGTCGCTTGTTGGGTCCGCAATACAAGTTGTACAGTAGCCAGAAGTAGCTTCCAGCGGCAGTAAAGTAGTATGGAGTAGAGCATGCCCCACAAATGCTACTCTTTCGAATATCAGCGAGGCCACTCTTGGCTACTTCTGTCTACTTGCACCTGTGGTGGGTCTCTCGCAGAAGCACGTATTTGCGCCGTATTAGCTGGCATCAACCTTGGCTACTTCCTAGTAAGCCGCCCCCTGGTTGAGGTTACGAAGACAGTGCAATCCAATAAGTACTGTCACTGCTGAGTCAAAACTCGATCACATTTTCCATTCGCAGAATTGATGACATGAATCTTTGGCCCCAAGATCATCTCCACACTCTTTTATAAGCTCATACTGTCTCTCACTCTGCCTCATTCTTAACAACATGCGTACCACAAAATATCTCAGAGCATTCTCACATGAATAAAAGTTCTTCTACGACAGGGCTCTGCGTCATTACAGAGCGATTATCATTCTTACTACGGAAGCACAGAGCAAGATATTCGAAATCAAGGAATTTATTGGGCCATTGGGAATACATTAGACACACAAAACTCACTTTGATTGGCACAGGAGGACGAAATTCAGAATACGCTCTCATTTTGTTGCTGCTCAAATTTGTTTGATGGTATGTTTTAGTTCATCATGAGCGCCCAGAGAAGTTGGAGTTGATGGTTCTTTGAGGAAGTCAAGTACTCTGAATGGCGAACTAATTGGATCAGAAGCGTGGCCCACACTACCCATATGTATTCATGGCGAGTCTGTGCACACTCAATTCGTCGTCTGCTATAACCGCCCCTCGACTCACGAAATTCTCTTGCTGCGTCGTGAATAAATTTGTTGAGATCGATATCGATTTCAAAGTCTTTAGGATTCACTGATTCCAACAAGCATATGCTTATTATGATACCCACAACATGACTCTCGATGTTCTTGCAACGGTGGAGCTGCATCACCCGCTTGTCATTCGTAAATTATCTTAGCAAGAATATCGAGAGTTATATTGTAAGTATCACGATGTGGTTATGCTCATCGGAATTGGTAGACCCAAGAGATTTGCGCTATGAAGCGATATTACTCCGAATCGATTCGTTTTGGATGCGGCAAGTAAAATCCGTGAGTCAAAAGGGAGATTGTAGCAGACGATGCGTAAGCCTCTACGGACTCACCTTAAACGACCACACGAGTGGAAGCCCACACAGCATGGGAATATTTCAGGAAAATATTTCACTGAAATATTTCAATGGAATCTTCCAGAAATCTTCCAGGAATATTTCAGGAAATATTTCATAATATTCCGTTGGAATATTCCATAGCAATCCCCCAGGAAGCTCCCAGAAATATTTCATGAAATATTACGAACAATCTCTCAGAAACCTTACGCTGAAAGATTTCTGAAAGGTTTCTGAAAGATTTCAGTGCAACATTCCTAGAGTTTGACTTGGAAATATTTCTGCAATGTTACACGACACTTTTCCAGCAACCTTGCACTGGAAGGTCTTTGGGAGGTCTTTGGGAGCTTCCTGTAAGATTTTTGAGAGGTTTCTGAAAGTTTCCTCGATAAGATTTCAGTGCAATATTTGCAAAACATCATCTTCAAACATTCTTGCAATATTCCTGACAATCTTTCAGCAATATTGATTCGGAGAAATTCTCAAGAGGTTTTCCAATATATAGTCCTTTGAAAAATTTTTGCAATATCCCAAAAGTATGGCTTTCATATATTTCATCAATTGACAATTTCTCAGCAATTGTGATGGAGAAAATTCTTGAAATTTCTGAAAGATTCGAGTGCAATATTCTAGCGATATCACTTCAAAATATCCCTGCAATATTCTACAAACAACATTCCAGCAATCTTGATCCGGAAGAATTGTGGAAGGTTCCTGAAAGATTACTGAAAGATTCCAGTGTAATATTGCAAAAAAATGACTTTTGAATATTTCTGCAATATTGCACGACAACATCCAAGCAATCTTGCATCGGAAGATTTTCGATGAAGTTCCTGAAAGCTTTCTGGAACACTGTTGATCGGTACCTGAGTGCTCTTTCAAAGATCCCAGTGCAATACTCCAAAAACATCTTATTATGCCTGCGATAATCCACTGGCAGTCTGTCTTCAATTTCCTCCCAATAAAATATTCGGACCAAGTTCGTGAAGGTTTGCTGAAAGATTCCAGTGGATCTTCCAAAAGTAGTATTCCGAAGTTTTTCTCAAAAATTTCATTGTAAATATTCCAGCAATCTTATTCCGAACGATTTTTGAATGCTTTCTCACAGATTTCAGTGGAATATAATGTTTCGTGAATCTCATCATCTCCATATATTCCTGCTGTACTGTGAGAATCTTTGGGAAGATACCAGAAAGGTTCCAGTGCAATATGCAATAGATATTTCTGAAAGATTTCAGTGCAATATTCCATACATATCTTTCTGAAATATTTGTGCAATATCTGGTTGAGTCCAGATCACGTATGCCTCCACGATATGCTCAGGTTATCAAGTGATCTGGATTTTCAGGCTCTTGAACAATAACCCAAATTATTAATAACCGTATGGAGGTTTAGAATGGGAGTCCTGAAAGGTCGATCCTCTTCAAGCTCAGAAGAGTATTTCTGAGACGAAAATGCATCGCTATAATCAGATCTCGAGCTGCTGAATTTATCCAACTATATACTGTGGCTCCGCGAGGGTTAGTTCATCATTCATAGCCACACATCTTGAGTATTCCAAAATTCTTCTAATGAGCAAATTTGGCGTTATTGGGATCTTTTACTAATTCGATCCTCTGGTGAATAATTCTCGAGGATCTCGTCCTGGTAAGCCACTCGAAGCTGGTCAGGTCAGGTTAGCAAGTCAGTGCCATCAATCCAGTCAGTGCAGTCAGTGCCAGTCAGTGCCGTGCAGCATCGTGCGGGACCAATCTCTGCACGCCGAGCTGAATATCATCAACTTGTGTTCTTCGTGGCGAGTCGTGTATAAAGGGAATTTCTATGTATTCCCCAACGTTTCCTTGTTACTCATCTCCTAGTGATGCGTCAAGTATTGTCAACCTTATGGAAAACTTTACGAACTTGCGGTCTTACAGTTTTCAAGTGACCGGCATGAGCAACCATAACCTATGCCCTCGTTGTCGGAACTTTCTCAACCCATAGAGCTGATCTGCATTCGTTGCTGATACCTTGTAGATCAGATGAGTATTTCTGCCCAATAATCTTTTTGAGTGCTAGTGAGCAAAGAGCTAGACACTTTGTGTTCAGTCAAAGATATATTTGCAGGAAAATGGGTGTGAGCAAATGGATGAAATGCTATTTAAAGCAGGATCACTGATGACACCATCATTTGTCACTGTAAGATAGAGATAAACCATCAATCATGATGAGAACAATTATCTCAATATATACAAGCTACCCACACACCTTCTGCAACTCTTCATCCCATATCTGTAGGTGAGATTCTATCCTCAACTAGATGGTGATTGTAGGATTCTGCAGACACGAGTCGTACACATTACTCCTCCAAGTCAAACCATTTGGCGGGAATGGATTTTCATCCAGTTCTTGAATATTTCAATCTACATATCAGGTACATGACAATGGTCATCAAGAATGGCGATTGCAATAGACATTCTTAAGCGTTCGTTGACAGTATTTATAATGAAACAAAGAGACATCTCTTGATCTCAAGCGTATGTTTGTGCAGCATTTGTATACCCAGGCTATGTTCAAGGTCCTTCTTTGATGGATGTATTGGATAACCAATTAATGGGATTCTGATATCAGTAACAGTATTAATCGAACACCGTATGAGAGCTTGGAGTATTTCAGCCATCAGACTAAATAAAACATTAAGTATCCATACAATCCTTTGGATGGAAACGAAGTAGAGTTTTGGGGATCATAACTTTCAGATTTTAACTTAATATGACCATGAACAGACAACTTTTCTAAGAGAATATTCACAAGAATCGAATGGGAAAATTCCTCATCAAACAAAATTATATTAGAGACTTTGCTGTGAAACTCTGCATTGATTTCTCGTCTCACTTTTGAACCCTCCATACAGTTATGAATCCTCCAACTATCCCACATGGAATCCTGGTTTGTTTTGTTGAAGCTGATCTCATCAAATTCTTCATTGAGGATGAGATGAACAAATCCAAAGTAAGATTAGTTTTCAGAGAAAATGACTATTACCGTGCACTAATATTTCCATTTAATATAGAAAAGTTTTGTTTGAACCGAGGTTGTCAGTTCTACCAATTTGAACGATAAATTAGTTCTGAACTAATGAAAGCACACTGTGAATACACTTTACATTGTTCATTCTACTCAGATGACAACTGTTGAGTTGAGAACAAAATTAGGTCATACTCACTGGCTCTTGTTTCAGATCAGACATGAGATGATACTTCTCACTCAAAGGTCTTTCTAGCCCTATTCCTCAAGGAAACTACAATAAATTCACTACTGAGCTATTGGTAGGAGATTTCAGGAAACATAACTCTACTGTGAAGAATCCCATGAAATTTTTCAGGAACCCAGATGGAACATGATTGAATCTTCAGAGAAAAAGGAAACTTGTGAGACATTCTAACAATACGCTGATTTCTCACTTGTCTCCAATTTGGAGTAACCAAACGTCCCTCTTTTTCGAATGCTATTTTTTTGAGCCTCTGATGGTAAGTTTAGCGTGAGTTCTGATAAGAGTTTTTCAACAAGATTCTGTATTATCTCCAAGTGGTATCTTTGGATATTACCTTATTTAATTTATGACCTAGTTTAGGTTATAAACTGAAAGCATCTGGGATTTCCTGTATATCTGTGAGTGAGTTAAAGTTCTTCCAATTCGTACAAGTTCCAGAATCTTTCCATCCTTTTGTCTGCAAAAAACTATACTGAATACCGTTGAATGTTTTTGAAGTATTTCAGAAAAATGAGACTACAGTAAGAGACCCCGGGCGATCTCCCAAGAATCCAGATGGAATGTACCTATATAGTAATCAACCTGAAATATTTGAGAAATATTGTCAGAAATCTTTTATGAAAGATTCCAGAAATCTTTCAACAAAGATTCCAGAGATATTTCCAACCACAGACATATTATTGCCAGGAATCTTTCATGAGATATTTCAGAAATATTTCATGGATGATTCCAGGAATATTCCCGACCGCGGACATAACTATATTCCCGAGAGGTTTCAATGAAATCTTCCAGAGATATTTCATTGAAAGATTCCTGGAAGATTCCTGGCAATGTTACAGAAACGTTCCAGTGAAATATTTCAATGTAATATTTCTGGAAGATTTCTGCAAGATTCCCTGGAATCTTCCCATGAAAGCTTCCAGGAAGATTCCCAGCCACGGACATAACTATATTCCAGGAATATTCCAGAGTACTATTTTTGGAATATTCCAATCTTTCAATGTAATATTCCTGGAATATTCCTGAAAGATTCCCATGCTGTGTGGGAGTGATGCAGAGATTTTGAATGCAGAAAATGGCTTCGGCAAACGAGATCGACGATGGAAACCGAAGGAAGGAACGTTTGAACGAGGAGGACTACCCTGCCCGAGGTTTTTAAGTCTATTTTTACTACAGGATGTTAGGCGGATGCCAGGGTAGGAGTTGTAATGTACCAGCGACTTGTCATCATTTCCCATCCAACCCAGTACGTAACCAGACCGTGACACCCCCGAATTCAAGTTGAGTCAAGAATCGAGCACTTCTTCCCGAACTGGAAGCGGTAGTTGGATTTCCTGGTGGAGCTGTCTGGTATGGAGTTCTTGTCGATCCTGGAATCATCGTTGGACGTGAGGAGATTAACTCGCTTGATGTAGACTACTTGCCAAGTTGGACCTTCCTATTCCCTGGAACGTCTGTTTGAGTTATGATGAGTCCTGGAGTCGTCATGGGAAGAAGGAAGAACATCCATCGACAAGGTTGATCGACGAGGACGCCGATCGTCGAAGGGGAGGATAGTTTTAAGTGGGGCATATTTTATCATGTCAATATCGATTGGAAGGTTATGTATTGTTTGTTGTGGACATATGAATTAGTCTGCTTGATGACTGGAGACTGGATCAGAGCTTAAGTTGAGGTCTGTGTTGTTGTTGCGTACGAGTTTGAAGAATAAAGTGCGCCGATTACTTTTACCAACCAGTATTTTGATTTGTGGTTACGGCTGCTTGTAACAATATATGTTATATCCTGTGTCATGTGGTCCGTAATCGTACGTGAATTATTTTACTTGAATAACGTTATGAAGACTCAATTGCAAAGTTTCGCTATGATATGGCATAACGTTATTCACATGAGAGAACCGAGTTTCGTTACGATGTAGTAACGTTGATAATAACGAAATGAAATTCCGGTTTTGGAGTTCCGTCACGTTATTATATTGTGGTAGTGACATCACATTATGGTGAGTAGTTATGTCAATTTGACATAACGAAGTGATCCCTCCATTGTGTTTTCCATTAGGGTCAATCAATGAGACCTGTCACATTAGGCTGTGCCCCCCCCCCTCCTATCTGCAATAGCGTGACATCATTGGTGGATGGCCCTTTATGATGACATGACTTAACAAAATCAATAATTGAAGAATAATCTTTCGATTTTATGTATTCTGCTACATAATGGGATTGTCCATAAACCATATGGCCTCATTTTTTGTCATTTTTGGCCACCCACCCACCTCATATGGTTTAATGTGGTCTCTGGACCAACCACCCACCCACTCCTTTAGAAGTCATATGGTTCAAAAAAATTTTCGCTCGGAACATTGAGTAATATTCGAACCAAATTTATTGAAATCACAATTTTTTGGAGAATTTTCTTTCGGCAATATCACCAGACGTAGTAAAAGGTGAAGCGAGCCATCCATGCAAGTCATCAATGATAGGGAACAAGTCCGTCTCTTCTGTTTGAGGACCTAGTATAGAGTTAAGGGCATGCAGTAGCCGTGCAGCCCGTCCGTAAAGTTCCATTCACCACTTATGTGAACATTTTTATGGTACAAAATTTGAGATGAGTTGTCTAATTATTATTATTGTCCGATTTATTCTCGACAACTCAATGTTCAGCCCAAATCATTAGATTATTGCAGAAAAGTGGGAATCACTGGGCGCCTGGGACATCCTAACCTATAATATACACACATTTTTGTTCCAAGAATTCAAGAATTCTTTTGCGATTTGAGCTAAACGACGAGTTGAGCCATCCAAGTTAGATGATGAAAAGTGTGGCTCAACTCGTCGTTCATCCCAAATCGCAAGAGAATTCGAGAATTCTTGGAACAAAATTTAGCTTGCACGGCTACCGCATGGCCTTAATACCGCCATCAAGATCCACTCCCGAATGCATCGAAAATTTCGTCACAGCGTGACTTTTTTTAGAGGCATAATAGTCCAGGACGAGTGGGCGCCATCGTTGGGAAAACTATCCCGACGAGGTATCACTGCAGGATCCTCTTCAAAAGACCCTCCTTATTATGGAAATCCATTATGTCAGCCCGAAAGTGGTCACAATTTGTTCAAATCGTGTTTGCTTAAACAATTTAATAAAATTGTTTAATGTCAATTCAAACTATCCCTGTTAGATAATTTGATCCATTTGGAACAGAAAAGGACTCTTGTCATTTTTCGCTAAACTTGATAGTTTTCGAGTAACGAGCACTTTGAAAATAGAAAAACGCGAAATTCGCAATCTTTGACATTAAGTAAAAGCAAGAACGAAGTGGAAAATAATGTTGCCATCGGAGGGATCTGTTCACCAGGATGTCCTCTAAAAGATATAATGAGCTTATTCTCGACCCGATGTAATCTCGATCAGTGTTCTATCAAATTGTGAGTTTGCGCGGCATATCTGATGACCAGCGAACACAATGAATGGTTTGATCATGAGCCTCTTAATATATGGTGACAAAATATGGCCAGAAACGCGGAATGAGAACATGAGAGTAATAATTATGGCATCAGCACTGCTGTTGTTGTATGTACATGATCAGATTTCGACAGGCAAAATTTTGCCTAGTTAACTTCTATAGCAACGCACCGGTTATGTACGGGTAGAATTTCGAATAAAGATTTGATAAGATATCGTCTCGAACTTTTCAGTTCTCGCGATGTGCTCGGGTCATATGGCTTGAGGCTTCACCACTCACCCACCTCATATGGCTCAATGTGGTACTTTTCACAGCCACCCACCCACCCTCGGCGGACCATATGGTTTATGGACAGCCCCTTTAAGATTCGTGTCATTTTTTCCGTGAAACCATTATTGAAGCCAGTAAAATTCCTTCAATCCGCTACAGAATCATCTACTGTAACGAATTGCCGCCTTGTTTGCAAAAAGAAGTATTTTTCAATACAGCAAGGGTGAACTGTATTATAATTTTGACATCTCGATTTCAAGATATTCCAGTAGTAACAGAGCCGTATGGTCAGCCAGGAAAATAGTCACGGATGACCATAACCTATGCTAAAATACACATGTATCTTTTCGTGGACGCTGGCACTGTATTTGAGTTTAGACGACAACGCTCCCATTCTTGCCAGTACCTATAGTAGATAGAACATATCTCGATCTACCCCTTTCTTCTACCATTATACATACGGTGTACCTCGAAAGCAACTCAGCTTAGTTTTGCGTGCGTAAATGTATCGGCACGCCTGCGGGTCAAATCGTCCACGTGTTACTCTCCCTCTCTTTTACTTCCTCCTCCCGGTATTTCTAGCCCCTTCGCTTCGACAACCCCCCTCAACCCTATTATACTGTCGTAACACAAACATGTAACACACGTATAGGCGCGCGTGCGCTCCTTGAAAAAGATAATGGTCCTCTCACTCTCTCTTTCTCTTCATCTTTCTCTTTTTCTCTTCTTCGTCTTTTGGCGCGAAATGTAGGCAACGTCTCGCATCTCATCCTTTTCTTTTATTATTCCTTGTATATGGGTACTGAATCTCTTTTGGACTCTCCTTTACAGTGGATTGCACCTTTCTCACTTTTCTTCTCCGCTTTTTGCAATTCCTTTGTTTCACTTTCCAAGTCTTTCACACTTTTCTCACTCGCTTGCGTGCTCTTTTGTTATGTTCGCGCTCGTGCTCAATTCTCTATTTTTCAGTAATATCACGCGCATGTTTACGATTTTCCTCTTCCTCCAGTTCAGATGTATACATACACCAAAATTTTGCGCTCTGCTTCACTCTTGCTGCCTATTATATATATTTTTTTCTCTCTCTCTCTCTCACTCTTCCTGTTCATTCCCATTCATTCTTCTCCACTTTTCGTGTAAAAGCAAGAAAATCGTGTATTCTTAAATACTCTTTTACAAAATAGACGTAGTAGGATATGCTGGCATACTCACTTTTTTGTTCCCTCATTTAATCTCTAAGAGGATCATTCAACTTTCATGTTCACTTCGAATTTTAGTCAGAACAAATTGAGAGGCATCAAAATGAACGACCAATATATCATTGCCGATACTTTCAGTTACAAGTTCCATGAGCCCAAATATCTAAATCGCCGAATTCACATTATTAAGTGAGTATGCCTAATGTGCCCCTACTGTTTTTGTTTTGCTCAGAACTTTGGACCATCTCAATATCTTCCAACGTATCTCAGATCATTTTATAGCCTGATGAAAGACCTTCGGAATGAGTTGAAGTGAGTCCAATTTTGACAAAAGAAAGATTTTCAGTGAGTTTCCAAAAGGGTGTGCCTAATTTGCCCCAACTTGCACAGAAGACCTATTTCGATGACATTATACGGGGTTTCCGTAAAATCGAGATATTTCCGTTCCAGCACGTCTGAATGAGAAATTTTTTGACTCATTTTGCAGCTTTTCCCACACCCTCTCATACTATTAGAGTTGTATGGACGGATTACCACGAAGTCAAGAGCAAATGTAGAAAGGATTATGGGAGCAAACTAGGCACACTACTTCTTTTAATAATATGGGCGTAAACTTGGTCAGGAATCGAATTGAGCAATTCTGCAAACAGGGACAAAAAATTAAGCTAGAGTACGTTGAATTTGATTGCGTCAATTATGTTTGACATAGTTTTTGGAACAGTAAGTCTGTTCCAAGAAACGCATAGGCCATTTTGGATCACTCGAAACAATAATTGTTCAGTACATTATGTTTGATACACTCGAATATGAGGAAGTTGCTTAATTATTAGCTTTCCCATAATCCTAATGAACCAAACATAAGAAAAATGCGCGACACGGCTTGCGAGTGGGTACATTCGAGCTCTTTGAGTGGGAGAAAATTAGGCAATGGGGGCAAATTAGGCACACTAGCCTCACGAATGCAGTGTTCATAAGACTCTTCCGTAAAACGTAAGCTTGCCATAATAGACTTCTTGAAAAGTTGACAAAGCTTTGGGTACTACAGAAGCCATTTGAACGGAATCAAATATGAGATCAATCCTCCCAAGTGTGCACCCTCCCGCCACCTTGAGTAGCCCAGTGGACACAACATTTTCCCGGCATGAAAGAGATTGTGGGCTCGAGATCCAGCCCGGGTGGATTTTTTTTCATCTCTGATCTTTCTCTTAAGGAGGTTCGATGGTGTCATGAGGGATCGGTGAGGGGGGAAGACGAAAACTAACCTAACCTGCCGCTCGGCTGCACGAAAATACACGGCGAGTATACCTATATGTTGATGATTTTCGACAACGATTCGATCATATTTCCACAAAATGCGTGGTAAGCTGTGATCACCGAAAGGTATTATTGTTCTTTAGGAAATTCTCTATCATCTGAATATTTTATGAGAATTTTCTCTACATCTCAAGAAGTGCTAGGCTTGTTTTGGTGGCGCCGTCCATAAGAGCCCATGTTATTTCGAAAAATGTAAGGGCTTAGATCTTGAAAAAACGCTTGGTGAAAAATACTGAAAAAATTCACAGACTATTTTTTTGTCTCAAAGATAATTATGTAAAAGGTTTCGTCGCGATCTCTACAGCTTCGTCAAGACCATCGAACCTCCTTAAGAGATGCTCCAAGTAGTGGGCATAAAAAAACGTTTCTTGGAGTGCCAAAAATTCAATGTTTTTACTTGAATTTTCAAGAGGGCCGTTATAATACATTGTCAGCTCAGTCTGGTGATTATAAAATGGATTTGACTTGTAAAACCTACATATTCATTCTAATAATTTGGAATTCCTAGAAAGTAAGTATGTACCAAAAACCTTCATAATGTCAATCATTCTGAGAATCATTTTCGTCATCAGTTCATCGTACGAATAACGCCTTCTGTCATAATTTAATGGTTCCTGTCTACAAACTATTTGCTCCAAGAAATTGGCTTGAGACAAGCACTTTCAGGAAAGATCTATAACATGATAAGGCTAAATTTAATTTGTCATCGTGGATGGACTGATAAATTGATCATCGTATGGCAACTATTCATATTTAATTTGGATTTATTCAACATTTTCCAAGAGAAGCTTGGAGATAGATCGAGTGACGCCGAGTTTTAAGGTTTGGAACCCAAGTTGTTGCAATTTTATAATCAAACGAATCTTTTGGAACTATTCCCGGAAACGACGATTGGTGAGAACCTTGTTTGTGACTGCTGGAGGTGTTAACAGAAAACCAAAGCTCAACTGGCATTGAATGGTAAAGGTAGCTTGTTGAGCCGGCCTATCGAGGGGTGGCTCGTTATCAATCAGCGAAACAAGGTGTTTCCACCTCTGTTCACGTTCGATACATGGGATCAAAATGAGGTTTCAAAATTTCTGTAAATCTGGTAGGAAACATATTCGATTGGATTTTGCATCACAATAACTATAGAAGCTGAAATAGAAAATTTTGGGTGAATCAGTAGTACAAGGCATTTAGGGGAGAGTGGGGCAAAATTGGACGGGGGCAAAATTGGATAAGTGAGATAGCTCGGTCGGAGGCGAGTCTAGGCTTTCGCCGCGTAAATTCTCTTTTAATACCATCACAGACAATGGTTTTTATGGCGGTTAGACCTCCCGAAACAATACTGGGAGTCCACGCTGACATAGGGGTGCTTTTCGAGGGCCTCACGCGGTTTATGTTCCAAATGCAAAAATTCGTGCTACGGGACTTACGCTAGTAAACGAGCTCAATCACCATTTGGAGGTCAAAAACTAGGTCACAAAACGAAGATTTTGAGCCGTCGTGGGTCGAAATCGGCCCACTTGAACCCAAGTTATCGCAATTCTGCGAAAAAAACGCCTGGGGGCATTTTTGGACGAATTGGTGGGGGCGAAATTGGACAATGCTAAATCCCATCTAAAATCGGTCGACCCATCGCCTGTCCGTGTTTTTCGATGGTAATTGCTCGTATCGAGGCGCGTATGCGTTTGCGCAAATTTTTCGAAGTGCGCGAGGTTGAGGGTTAGTTAGGTGATTAAAAATGGGTGAGAAAGTCAAGTTACGATGCCCAATGGCCGTCTAAGGAGTCAGATTAGAGGTGAGAAGTCGCTTTCAGCGAGTTCGAAGCGAGTGCTCGTTTTAAGCATTATTCACTTTCGCATTCGCTGATATTGGGTTGATTTTCGCACTCCATCATTTGGATCGTTGACATAGAGAGAGTAAGGGTACCTCCAATATGAAGAAAAACTAACAAAAGTCGACTCCCAGAAGCTGCGAAACGATTGCCGATTGCTGAAGCCGATAGTGCACCAATGAAGCGCCTATCTCGTTAATGCCGAAGAATGACACAAAAATGGTCCGCTTGTTGAGACTCTGGGAGGATGTAAAGGTCACAAGTGGGGTTCCCTCTTGATTTGGGGTTATTACCACGTGTTTTGGTGGGTACATGCGACTCTAATAGATGAGGAATATTGCCGTATACCTCAATTTTGGAAGGCTGTTCAAATTTGCCCCCAAAACTTGTCAAAAGTGCCCCCAAGCTCGGGGCGAATTTGGACAGATTTTTGTTTTTCAACTTCAAGAAAAAGTATAAACGCCGAGACCTAGGGGTCTGAAAATTTTCTTACAATGTATTCAATAGTTGAACTTCAAGGTCCCATAGCGCGCCTAGCCCCAAGTATCGCCAGATAGCCCCACTGCAAAATCCGTCCAATTTTGCCCCACTCTCCCCCACATATGAAGTTTCAGTCATAGATTCTACAGACTTTGACCCATTGAGTTATGTGAAATCTTACTATTGACAAATGATGAGTTCTCGCGTGACCCCGCAAATCTCTTACTGGCCCACGATTGGCCTTTGAAAAGCGATAAGAGTTATACGGCACCCGTCACGAAGCACAATATAACAAAAACGATAATCAGTTTGTGTATCCACAAAATAATCGTGCAGAACGATCAAGCCGCGAGACTGAGTCAGAACAAAACCACAAAATATCTTAGATCTTGAACAACTGATGCTCTCATGTACGGATTGCCGTGAATTCATCCTCATCGCTGTCTCTGCTCGAGCAATACAACTCTCACTCTATATTATATTATAAGTATTTCTCTCGGTACGCTTTGTCGGCTACAAAATATAAATCCAATAGCAACAATTATTATTCTCACAATTGCAACGGGGCGTGCTTGGCTCGTTGCTCTCTTTCTTTACATATATATATCGAAGATCGCGCGCAAGGCGAGAAAGAGAGGCGGAGTAGCGCATCATTCCGATAGCACATCTTTCTCCCTTCAATTTTGTTGTGTATAACACACTATGTATGTATTATATAAATATACAACAACAGGTATATGTAGAGATATCTCTCAGCGACAATGGTAAAGAACGATCGCCGTAAATCAAACGCGAGACAGAGTTGATCTGGGAGCAGCCGTCACCTGCTAGCTCATTGTGATTCTTGCACTCTTGCATGAAATCCCTTATGGGAAACGGAGCGATAAAAATGCCCCCCGAACACATCAGAGAGTACGTTCACCAAAGATCAAGCTGAAAATGCTTTCTCAACCTTTTTTTAGTACTGATTTTATGGGTGATATATTTATACTCACTCAAATTTTCATTCCGGCATTGAGGAGTGCGTTGGTGGAGCGGTGATAATGACTCTATGGAGTCATAGAATGAACACAAGTTGAAAAATAGAAACGTGTAGGACCACGAAATTTTTCAATATACTAAAAAAAAAAAAAAACGCGTTATCATACAATTTTTGTGCAAAAATCTTTAAGGAAATGGGAATTGAAAGAATATTTGATTTCTCTCGCTTCGCTCGACCGACTAACTGTCCTAGTGCTCGGTATGCGATTCCGCTCTCGGAACAAGAATATTATATTCTTATATCTTTAGCGAAGCTATCTACTGTGTTTTCCTATTATAAAGCATTCTCGAAAATAAGATCTCTCCTAATATAATGTATCATGTATTATATTAGGAGAGATCTTATTATTTAGGTGTACACCTCTGTCGAGGACCGGGTGGAATATAAGCTCTTCCTTGGATATAAGACCCCCAAAACGAAAAAATTTTGCCAAACCTTCTCAAAAAGGTCGCAAACTGAGTGAGAAATGGTTAGGATGAGATTGATGGAAAAAGGGAAAAAGTAGTGAAAAATGCACTACGCGCAAGTGATTTTGACAGAACTATTCTCCCTTCGAATCCACTTCCATTGCAAAACACGATTGGATTGGTCCGCTGCTAATGACAGAATTGCAACCTACGGAATTTGGAACTATTGCCTGTCATCTAGAGTCTCTCGATGGTATGGCAGGCGAAAATGATATGTAAGTGATTTGTGATCAATTATGTACATTATTTGAGTCTTAACCCTTAGCTGGCACACTTCTGCCACATAACATAGCTGGCACACCTGGGTGGATTACACCCACGACAAAAAATTAATGCTGTGGCTACTATAATCAATCTTCCGGTTTCAAAATTTTTCTGTAGCCTCTGTGAAATGTTCTAAACGGATCACCGTACCAAGGTAGTCGTCAAGGTCGAATGAAAAATCTAGAAAAATACAAACGTCAAAAAAAAGGCAAAAAATCACCTTTTTTACTAAAAAAATTCTAGAGGACGCAATTTTCATCCAAATGAGCTGAAAATTCAATTGAGTCATCTCGAGATGAGGTCATTTCAAGAAAGAATAGCGCAAGAGTGGATCTTGAAAAAAAGGTATTTATTCTTATTTATTTCGACGCATGAATTGAGAATTTTCAGTCTCACCTAACATGCCGGAATGAAGACCTACATTGAGAGATCGACCACTGGGCTATTTTTTTCTCATAACTACTTAATCTTGAGATGACTCAGTGAAATGTTCAGCTTATTCCATTGAAAATTGCGTTCTCTAGGATATTTTCAGTGGAAAGGCCTTTTTCGCAATTTTTTGCAATAATTTATTATTGCAACTAAATGCACTAAAAATAGCGCACATAGCTGGCACACCTGGGTGTCGAACACCCAGTTGGTTTTTGGCTCGGCTGTGGCGGAGCAGCGAGCGCGCCAAAACTGGCGCTCTGTGCGCGGTCGGTAAGTGGCAAGTCTTGACTACCAACAGAAGTCACTATGAACCCGGGAAACTTTGAATTACGAGCGTGGCGTACTCATGAAGAAGGCCTTGGGTGGACTACACCCAAGTGTGCCAGCCGAGGGTGTAAAATTCATGATTGATAAAAATTGTAACAATGAATGATTAATTAGATTAGTTCACTTGCTGAACTCGGAATCATGACTAGGCGAGATTTTATCAACTGTATATCCATCATATTTCATACCATTATATTTTTCTATGACTGTGATTCTTTCTTATTGGATTTTCAACGTGGCATGATTAACCCAATGAATGGATTTCGCTGACATCGATTAAGTATTGCCTATTGGCCAAAAATAGGATCAGTCGTATCTTCTGGAGTTGAAATTGTAAGACCCTCCTCGGAAATAAGATCTACCTCGAATATAGGGCCTTCCCGTCAGGCCTAAAAAGCTATAGACTAGGTCTAACAATGCAGAAACACTACGAAATTCAAGACAATCAGCTCGACTTTTGCCACCATTTCACTTCTCGTGATCAAGAGTGAAAAGTTTCCGAGGAATCTCTATACATGTTGCACTATACAATGTGCGTGCAAGTGCAGCACGCGTCTTGTGATGGGATGGTCATTGGCCGCAAGAGGAAGGAAAAATCAGGGCATAAAATTATCACGTTCGATTCCACTGCAAAAGCCACTAGATGCGTTTATTGATAAACGCCTACTCTAAACCTTTTTAATGAATACGAGGAAGCACTGAAGTACCAAATATTTTCAGAGAGAAAAAACTCAAGATGTTTGTGGAGTTCGTAAACTGTAGTACGCGTATAGATGTTCAGAAGCGTCAGACAAGACCACAATGGGGTTCAACAAGTCAGATAACGTAGAAGAATCTAGTCCGTAATATTGTGTTGATGCCATCAAGGCCGCTCTATTCAAACTATGTACTATTTTACAAGAAGGTGGTTTTCGAAAGAAAAACAGTGTACCATAATTTAAGGAAAAACCTAGCGTGCTGGCACGAAACAGGCTGCAGATTCAGTTTCGACGTCAAAAAATACGTTAGAAAATCACATTCACCCTAATAGTGTTCCTTGACCACAAAGCACTATACGTTGATGCTAATCATGTGGACATTTGTCCAAAGCACGGATAAAGACGTTGTTCGAAGATTTTCTTGAAATTTCATCCACAGCAACTCGTCTCGACTTGATTTCAGCCTATTCTAAACAGTTTTCGACGTAAAATTTTATGAAATGTCCAATGCAATGTCAAGTTTGGGTAAAGAATACCGTAAGATTTAAAAAATCAGTTTTAGTGAAAATATAATTTTTTCGAAGGGTTTGTTAACTTTTCTAGATTAAGAAAATATTTTATCCGAAATTTGAGCTTTTTTACACCGGAATATGTGTTTTCACAGTTTTCCAATTCTTTCGTGACGGACAAGATTGCAAGAAATAGAATTCGAACCTCGTTCAAGAGCTTTCCCGCTTTCCAGCGACTTTTCGAATTCCGGCTGCGGCTTAGGCCAGAATCCAATCGCTCAAAAGCGATCTACGACCTCATGAACTCGGTGCAAAATATACCACCACAATATTATCTCATACGATCCTTTACGAGTGAAAAATTAACCAAAGAATGTAAAAACCCATTGATGTATGAGTTTTAAAAACGAGAGTAGCGTTGCGAAGCCCGCACGGATGGCTATCGGGGATTAAAAATTTAGTTTTGCACGTTCTCTCAACCTGTAAGAAAATATTCCCAAATTTACCAAAATTGTCGTGACCCCAAAGTTGGCAAAGAATCATTCCTGTTCTACACCGCATTATGAAACTTGCACCTTACAAAATTAGCCTTAAGGCGACGCGGTCACCACGCAAGCTGAAAATCATTTCCATTTTCTTCCGATTTTCTTGCGATTTGGGGCTAGATGACGAATTGGCGAATACAAATCAGATCACAGCAATGATTCGACAACTCGTTTCAAATTTCGAATCATCAAAATTCTCATGTGAGATGTGTTTTCAAGCTCGTTGGTCGCGGTGGTCGCGGTGCACGGTGATCGCATCGCCTTAACTCAACTACTTTTGAAAAAAATTAAAAAATCTAATATTTCAAATTAAATCGAATCAAATTAAGAATAAAAACAGACGCACCTGAAAGTATACCGACTAACTACGTGAACAAAAAGTTAAATGCAAAAAAAGCTCATTTGAAAGCTCTACTAATCCTTCTCTCAACTCTCAATCGAGAATGAACACAAAAAAAACCTACTCAAGCTTCAAGTCGACGACATTATATAGGCGCAAGCTCCAAGTCTCCATTTTCGCAAGCTTGCGCGTGAAAAAAAACGAGAGAAAGCCAAAGGAGGGGTAGGAAAATCACCCTTGCGAGGGGCTACTTTACATGCACGCAAGGCTGACATCTTACCCATACAGAAAGAAAGAGAGAGAGAGAGTGAGAGACCCGGCGAGCAACATCGAGAGCCGGTATGTATATGGAGTAAAAGGGGTGTTGGTACACTCTGAGAGTGCGAGGATGAAACGGAGGGAGATTTCAAGCAAGACAGAGAGCATCACCACGCTTTGGAATATACATATAAGACCGGTTGGACAAGCAAGAGAAGAAGACGACGACGACGACGACGGCCCAGGGGAGATCAATACCTTGGCCAGAGAGCCCACACAGCCTGGACCAAGTCCGGCTCTCAACTTTATCTCTCTCTCTCTTTCAAAATATATATATACATATATACGTGTGGCAACTCTGGACTCGGCACCCCTTAGAAAGCCACCCCCCCCCCCTTAAACGTATGTATGTATGTACAGAGATGTGGCACACGTATGAGGTGTGCGCGTACGTGATGCTCCCCTTTTGCGCGCGTGCCTCTTAGAATGAGCGTCGTCGTCGTCGTCGTCGTCGTATAGTCGCCGAAAAGCGAACGCTACTCTCGACAGGATACACTCTCTCTCCCGGGCTCTGCAGCCTCTCTTATACTCGTTCTCTCCTCCTTTGAGTTTTCCCCCTTCGTAGTGTCCAGGGGCGCGTGGCCACCCTCTCATATACATACATTCACAAGAAAAAATATACATATGTGTGGGGGTTTGGTCCACTGTAGGATATGCTCAACTCGAGATTTTAGAGTGATTAATACTTCGTCTAAAGCACGGAATTTTTCGAAAAATTTTCAAAAAGCTTCGTGAAATCAAGGGTATCGACTGCATAATGACTGATATCATAATGTTCCTTTACATGTTCAATGAAATCATGTTGATCGCATTTTTCTCTGGGACATATAATGCCGGTCAAATGTTTCAGGACATCCAAAAAATTTTTCTTTGACATTTTCGTAAATTGAACCATCAGACTCTGATTGACCATAACATAAGGCTCTATCAGAGCTTATTTTGAAGGTCCTCTTACGTAGGCATACTTCAAGATGCCATCTTTTATTTTTATCTGCACGAATCCGCCTCCGAATCCGAATCTCTCCAATCCTAGTTTAACGGAAGGATATACAGAGGGAGGTGCATTTTTGAAATGTCTACATTATTAGTGATCTTAGAGCTCGCATCACATATTTTGTCAAAGTAACCATAAGTATATCTTATATAGGCGATGAATTGGCCATTCTGATAGCTTAGATACTCAAAATATCAAACATAACCTTAAAAAAAGCACTGAAAATATCTAAATACAAAAACTGAGGTTGGCGCATACTGTATCAATGAACTTATTTGTGCTTCGAGCACTTTTTCCCGTATGCTTTGACTACCTGGTTCACGAGAGAATGATTTAGGAAGAGTATTTTGTGAAACTTGGAGTTCTGGAACACGAGTTATCCGACAACACATATCACGTACCATAGATCCTAGGTCATGCAGCGATCAGAAATATGTTATCCGAAACATTTTGACCAGGACTATGCAATTCAAGCAATAAAGTTTCTCGAAAAGTATCTTGTGAAGCGTGTGGACTTGTTGAGTTTGGCAGAATAACTTGTACGCTAACTTATATCCCGCGCACATGTGCGGATGTACATGTTGAGCCCAAAACATGTTTTCCGGAAAGAATTTTCTGAGACTAACTAATTTTCAGCTTTGTTGTTAGTACCTAGTGACAATTTCGGTCCAGTAACGCGTTCTCTGCGAAAACGTGCCTTACGATTTGTGTGTTTTCTGAACCATGTTGAATCGAAAATCATGTCTTCTGGGAAATAGTTACGTTACCAAAGTTGAGTAATGTCAGGGTGATGCTTGGTTACGATTATCCTTAGACAGAATCTTGTATCTGTCAACAAGTACTCTATGATGTCATCGTACAATGATCCGTATTCCTGAAAATTTTGGTCATTGGGAAGTGTTCTGAGACATAGTGTCCGGGGATTGCCATCGCATGCATCAAAGACTCGATTTGATCAAGAATGCGTCTCAAAAATTCGGTTCAGCATTATTCCAAAAATGACCCCTCGCCTCCGAGATCAGCCGAGTCAATCAGTTTAGTATTTCCACAAAAAGAGTCGAAGGGAAATCAGATCGATCAACAGACGCTCCACCACCTCTAACAGTCCGGTTCGTTTCTTGGATTTACTTTCTGTATGCTAAGGTGGGGCAGAGCGAGAGCTTCGAGCAACCTTTCCAACCCCTTTTTACCACCTCTACAAGCCTGCGTTTGCAAGTTTTTCTTCTTCGCGCTTTTTTCCAGCACTGGTTGGTCTCTCAAGCCGAGTTAGGGTTCTGCGAGTAAATTGCTCGAACTCTCCGGACTTGAGATTAGCGAACTGAGGCGTGCGCGTATAAGCACATGTATGTATGTGTGACAAGGAAATGAGGGGATGAAACGTTGCCGAATGGTACGTGCAATGGAAGGGAGGTTTCGTTTGTTTACCCAGGCCAGATCCGCGCTCTTGATTTATGTGGATTTTCGGATTGAAGTCGCCCACCCAAACACTTGCAGCTCTCCTCTTGGCAGATTCCTAGCCGATCGATTTTTTTTCCTCCAACGCAAGCTGGGCAGCCATCAGCAACGTATGTATGGATGGACTTACTGGTTTTGCACACCCCCTTGAAACTCCACAGGGTGCGAGGGTGATAGGCGCGTGTCACCGGACCGAAAATTGAGACTGTATCAGTCCGGTGCTGGTGGCGAAGGCGGCGGATTACTCTGGCATTGCTGTAAATTTCTCTTTGGCTTTTTCGCCCCAGTTTGATTCCTCCTGCTTGGCACGACCCAGACAGATTCTGATGCGAGAACTAAGCTTTGCGTGAAATCGATGATACTTTCTTATTTTGAAAATTTCCTGATTGATATCTTACCTATATAGTCGAAACAATATTTCATACCTTGTCCAAAATTAGTCATTCCTTGAATGACTATTGAAAGAATTTGTCCCTAAGTACGACAGTATTTGGGTCGGAGAATCTGTATCCATTAATTTTTTTCTTTCTTATTTATTCTGAGCTATGAACTAGGGATGGAAACGAGGGTCCTGCCTTGTGGTTTTCGTTTGTTCTAGATAATTGATCAAGGTGCCGCAGAATCAAGGACAAAGTCAAGTTCTGCGTTGAATACTAAATCTTATATATTCAATTTTGAAGACTCTTGATACTACATTTATCTAAGATAAGGAAGCGCCTAACCAGAAACCTCAACATGGCTACAGAAGTTCATACAGATACCATGGGACCTGTGTTGGGGTTTTCTTACATTGGAGGAAGTGGTGTGTGCCTGGTGTACACGCGGAGGTTTGGGGCGTCAATTGGACGGAAAAACTAGAGAACTTGACGAGAAGCTTGCTTGGTAATATATGAATATCAAAAGATGTCAGGAGTTCTCAATGATCTTCCTTCCCGACCAACCAGTTTTTGTCCGAATTTCTCTTACTCGTAACTATATCTTGCGCACGATATCCGCGATCGAGTAGGCTCTAGTTTCGGTCGTCAACTGCTCAACTTGGAGGCGGGTTGAAAAATGTTGTTAGGATGTGATAGAACTCCACTCCTCGGGTCAGGGCTCTTTATTCCCTGCTTCTGCTGATCAGCCGACGAAGATGGGTGCTGGTCAGATAAGTGAAAATGACTCTCTTAACTTTTCGGAGTGAATCCTCCCTTTGAGGCAACTCCAAAAAGAGTGAGATTCTTTCTGTCTGAGTGGAAATCCCACCCGTGACCGAGTGAATTTCACTCCTCCCGAGTTGTCCCAAAGCGAGAGGGTTCATTGCGAAAAGTCAGGAGAGGAGAATCTTCGTTGATTGAGCGTTTATTAATCTCTTATTGAGTTGACAGACAGAGGTGAACGTTGATGATGGGAGTAGGCATTTTTACATCATACTTCATTCCGACCCCATGTTCGTATGGGTCATCCGACGTAGACCGTTGTTTCCACGGTTCACCAACTTTCTTCATGCTAAACGGACGTAGGCCGCACTTTCCCGGTTCACCGATTTTCTCTATGCTAAGCGGACGTGAACCGCTATTTCCCCAGTTTACCGATTCATTTTAAAAACGCTTTCTCAGCGTGGTCTGAGTCATGATAGTGTCGCGACGAGTCAAGACATTTCGATTTTTGCCTCGGACTGCCAGGCTCGCCTCTTGGATCCCGCCAGGCTGCCAAGAGTCACCGGCGAGGCCCCGTTAAGGAGGCTCGAGCACTTTTTAATAAAACATTTGTTTTCGGCGCAAGTGGGTTTAAACTATAGCTAAAACTACCAGAAATGTAAAACCGTTGAAAAAACATGGGGTCAACCACCAAAATCGTGAGCAAATTGACTTCGAAAATCAATTCTGACTACACGTAACCTTATGGGCCAGACGCGTTAAGATGAGATTGCGGGCTAACTATTCATATGATATCTGTTCTGACCAAAAGAAACGGTTCTTTTATCTATTCCCTATTGATACCAGGAAAACTATGGGTCAACCATCAAAATTTCGAGAAAATTAGAGTGAAAGTAGAAAAGCTACCGTTGCAGCCAGCGCTTGCATTGTGAGTATACCTATGTATAGCGCCAATGATGCGGTGGAAGGGGAAAAGGCGCGCGGGGCCCCGTGCTTGGTACGCTCCTACGCGCTCGAGCCTCCTTAAATTTGGCGCCCAACGTGGGGCCCGAGTCAGACTCCACTACGCCTCATCAGACGATGAGGATGTCCATTCTCCGATGAGCAGCCTGCAGCATACTCCATCCGCCGTTCGAACAACGTTTGTACGAATGATAAAATGCTCAGTGTCCCCCAATCAACTGCGAGGCGTACGGTGTCACTAGAGCGCATCCTACCAGCGTAACAACAGTAACGCCAAGAATCAGCCGGACCCGAGGCCGGACCACCCGAAAACGCCGGTCCCGCGTCCAGCATTAAAGCTACGAGAGAGCCATGAATGCGATAGCACGGCCGTCACCGGGCGTACTGGCTCCACCACCAAAACAATGACAACTATCACCGTCTGTACCCCAGCTCAAGGAGTACGACGTAGTCGAGCCAGCCCACAACGCTGCTTCCCATCTGCGAGTACCGCCACTGGCCGATATCGCACGGACACTCTTTCTCACGCTCGTTCACCACAAGTGGAACCGAGGTACCAGCCTTACCAGCAGACGTGGTGACAGTCATAGACGGTCTCCGCGACACAATATGCCAGTTGGCAGCCTCCTTACACCACTCACGCCTCCCAATTTTCCTAACACTGAGCATGAATAGCCGAATCGGTTCCGCAGAGAGTGCAACGAGCGTTTCGCGCGCCATATAGCAGTGTGAGCGCGAAGGCGCCACGGTCTTCATTGAGAAACGCCACCCGGTGCTCTTTGCTTGCTACCTGCGGCCATCGAGGAGCAAATGGTCACCATCGTCATGGAAGCTTTGCGTGGGAACACTCGCCAACACTTGCGTGGGGCACCGCCCACGCCTGTGGGCGATTTGCTCATGTACACCTCATGACTTGAAGCCGACGAGACCATCGACCAGCCCACCACACGGAGGATCAACCCTGCTCCAAGCAACAACACCCAAACAACGGGTCCAGGTCCGGCAAAGACGCCAAGGGCCGCCCGTGAGTTCAAAGACGTACAGGGCAAGCGATTTCCACTGCGATTACTGCCAAGAGGTACACCTGGTACCGCAACTATCCACAACGCCCGCAGCGGACGCTACCAGCGGGAAACTCTCAACTTCACTGGAAGCGGCAATACCCGCGGGACGTCCGCTTCCAGGACCCACAATAAGTGTCGCATCAACTGGCACCACCGTCCAGCTCATCACAGTACTTCGCATCAACATCAGGGACAGGCAGGCGGACGCTCTCATCGACTCTGCAGCCACGGACAACTTAATCGCGCTTCCGTTTGTTCCTCCACGTGGTATTATCGGACCAGAAACAAGCCGCAATTCAAGGCTCATCATGAATGGGGTCGAGATGGCCATCTTCAAACAATGTGCCTTCGAGGTGCGGGTAAGAGAATTAGTCTGCATCGCATGTTTCATTGCAGAGCACTTGTGGCCAAGCGTGATCTTGGGCCGACGCTGGCTTGAGGAGCAGAAGGCGGTCCATGACCATGAGCTAGACAATCCGTACCTTGGTGAGAAGAAACACATTCGCGTTTTTCTTGCTCGACCAAACCACGGGCCGTCCTCACAGCTGTGGCAGTGCTTCTGGAGCCAAGTCGAGGACTACCAGAATACCTGGCCCGCTTTAGGGAGATCTTGAAGGCTCGCGGGCATGAAGATTTTCGATGACACTGGCCCTTTGGCACGGACACCCTACACCGAATGACATGAGAGTCAAGGACCCGCAGCCCATCAAGATACCCCCACGCCAGTACTCAGTGGAGAAGGAGTTTGCCATCAAGCTGGCTGACGGCGTGGTCGAGGTAGCCTGCTCGGCCTATTGCTCACTCTTAGTCGTGGTAAGCAAACGCAACGGCTCGTGCCATTCTTACTTTGATTTCCGAGGTGTCATGAAGGTCATGTATGGGCTGGACTGGGCTGGATGGGACGGGAGATGGGATGGGTTTTGGCTGAGCTGGGGTGAGCCAGGTTTGGATGGGATGGTGGTACGGGCTTGGCCGAGATGTCCTGGGATGGAATCGAGTGGAATGGGTTCGGCTGAAATGGTACTGGCCGGGATTGAATGGGATGGGTAGGAATGGGCTGGGATGGGCTCTATCGAGTGGGATGAGTAGATCCGGGTTAGGTTGAGCTGGTGTTGGATAAGCTGGGATCGAGTGGGATCGGCTGGTCTGGAATGGGATGGGATGGGGTGGGAAGGGAAGGGATGGAATGGAGTGGGATTGGATGGTAAAGATGGAATGGGATCGGTTGGGTTGATATGGGATGGGATACGATGGGATGCGATAGGTTGGCATGTGATAGGATGAGATGGGATGGGATGGAATGTAATGGATTTGCATATACATATGCAGTACAGCTATATACCGTTACGCAACTTTTACGAACGCGTTCGTAACTCTTACAAACGTAAATGATGCGCGCTACGTTCATCCAACCTGGTGTGAGGTATCGGATCAGATTGTTCCACCTTCAAAAATACCTTTCGAGTCATTTCATCTGTTGAATGGTAACAATTTATCGACAGGGAAACCCGTGACCTCAAGTGTTTCCATTGCCTGATCTTATATGGATTCGGTCCTCTGAGTTCTCCCAAATTCCTCTTCAAGATTTACGCTTCTTTGCTTGAAATCGTAATCGACAAAAGATTCTCAAATGCACAAATTTATGAAGTGACTATCAAGGATCAATATACGGCGCTTACATCGCTCGGTGAGCAGAATGCGAGATCATTTCGTAGCCCCCTACGAAGACTAGCACATTTCAAACTCCCTACGAAGACTAGTCCCACGAAAACTAACACATTCCTCCTATGCTTTAACATTGGCGAAATATGCTACTCTTCGTGGGAAAGTCGAAATGTGCTAGTCTTCGTAGGGAGGTTAAAATGTACTATTTTTCGTAGGGGCCGACGATTTGGTGCTCATCCGTATTATATCCCACTAAGTTTCATCGCGGTGCAGAAGGATACTGTGCTACCTCTATGTGCACTCCACAAATAGAATTTGAGGTCGTCACTGAACTTGTAAAAGCCGAAACATGATAGCCAACAGCAGCAACGCTATTGTAACGAACTCGAGAGTGCGGGCGGGGATCACAGAAACGCGTTGCCAGTGACTTGCCACTCGCTGCCACCATGCGCCGGCCCTTATGATTTATACGCTACATACGATATCAGAAAATCGGTACTATCTTCATAAACACAACAATACAGAAATTAAATTCACCAGCCATGGTTGAAAATTCCCTTGACTGATCTCTCTCAAGTTTTTCACATAAAATCAAAAGAGTAATTTGCATGACCGCGCGGATGCCTCAATCATTCGTCTGAATCAATATTCATGGCTAATAGACATGCCAACAGAAAATGATTAAATATGTTGATTATCATCGTTCAGATACAAATGGAAAGCCACTATGACAGAATCATGCGATTATGGGAAAGTTTTGAATCGAATTTGGGGCGGGGGGGGGATACACAGCCTGACATGTGCAGGCTAACAACCCTATATGCCTACTTGAAGAAATTGTTCATTACCATTTTCGGTGTGGAACGAATCGAAAACCATAACTTGTGTATTTTAATAGCTCGTACGCACTCACACGAAGGAGGTAAAATATAACTCAAAAGTATGTTACGCATAGCGTTTTTCCACTCTGGGACTTTGCGAGATGCCGTTTGCAGAGTTTCTGTAATCCTGTTTACAACAAGACTGCAGGAGTATCAAAGGGATTGGAAAACTTTGAAAATTTCTGACTCTTTGCCAGCATCTAGCACCTAAAAAAGAATCGATAAAAATCATCCAAACCTCTTGAAAATGGGTTAGTTTTCCATGTCCCAAACGCTTTTACAGAGTTGGTTGAGAATGCTCTGAGTCCGAGATATCGCTATTCCAACGGGAGTCGATTATTTCTTTTGTTGTCCCTCAATTTATGAGCAGCAGTGTATGTGCTCTCGAAATCAATTTTTTCTAAAAAAAGCTGATAAAATCTTCAAAATGATCACTTCCCGAATGCACGTATGTCAACCTGAATCGAAGTTACAGCATTTAAAAGATCACGGGCAGGAGAGGCGTCAACTTGGGGAGATTCCAGAGAACCTCGAAGTGTGAATGGGCCTTGCTCCAAGTTACCTACTTCAAGTGCTCACTATCAAAGATTCCTGTAACCACACTTCTAGTCGACAATTAAATTGAGCAAATGGTCATTAAGGAGGGAATTCCCTTGGTTTCTCGAAACGATTTGTTTTTAGCATCCCAGATTTCTGCGCATGCGTAGAAAATAGCGATTTATTGTACATCGAGATTCAAATAATGCAAAAAACCGAGCTTCAACCCATAGATATCTGAAAAAATATGTTCGTAAAAAACACAGATTTTTACATAAAGTGTATCCTAGAGATGCTATTGAGAAAAAAGAACTAGGAACAATTTTCATGGACTCGCCCATACACAAACCTGTAGAAGTATGAAAGCGAGGATGTCAAAAGAGGAATCAATTGTTTTTGCTCACTTTTTGCATACACTGTACCGGGTCACACTATCCAATGTTGCTTTTCGAAATAGTACATTTCGATACAGAGGTGGAAAAATAGGTTCCATGCCCGTGTATCAAACTGTGTTTTTCGACAAACTGTGCGACACTGTGTCGCACGACACAGTGGAAAATCAATGTGGAAGACATTTTCCGCATAGCGTGTCAAAATAGTGGATTTCGCACCAAGTTTATGAGGTTATATCTCGCTTCTGAGCAATTAGTTTTTGGCCTGAGCCGCAGGCGGTGGTCGACGTAATCGCTCGGAAGCGGGGAACCTCATAAACGAGTTGCGAATACAATTTTTTACAATTTTGTAAGCACCCAAACATCGGAAAACTGCAAAGAATATATCAATGATATTAAATTCGTAAATCGGCATTTGGAGGACTAATTTTTTATTTCTCTATTGATCATGAAAGAGGACGATTCAAGTTCGAAAAGTGTAATTTGCGAAGAATATATTTCCAATTTTTTTGCGGGCGTATAGATGTTTCTATTTTGACTTTTAAATCTGAGACCCACTTTTTTCATTACATCGTTTTCTTGCGATTTTCATTTTTTCTTTTTTCATTTGATATCTCTTGAATATTTTCGAATCGGTAGCAAATTGTGAATTCTCAAATAGAATCATTCTTTAGATTAAGCTTTCTTCATGACCACTGAATGATGTACAGAAAACACCTAAATGTGTAGCAAAATCTTGACTCGGAGATGAGGTAAGCCTCAAACAACCGAAGACATTCGTGGTCATCTATCGCATGAAATAATCTAGTTGAAGTGCCGATATCGCAGAAACTGACCCGACGAACGCCCCACATTAATCTCACTGAACTCCTCCTCACAGATCCCAAAAGAAACACATTAAAAGTAATGCAGCAATATTCGACACTCTCAAATGTTGCTTATTTGCATGATTCGATAATAAGTTAACAACATTTTTCTTTTTTCGATTAAAATGAGGATTCAAACTCCTCCTAGCCAATAATATCATGAATAGCTGTATCCAATTCGATTTACATTAAAATTCGAAATTCGACAGAACCATTCAGTGATGTTGTGGCTGCCTAATATATAAGGCTACACAGATAGATATGAGGAAAGGCAACATAAAGAAAAATAATAGGTTTAGCGGTATCAACAATCGTTACATATATATTCGACGAAGTTGCCTGCAGGCTATTGAAGGAGGGGCAATGCCGAGGGCTGAGGCGCGTAAGAGGGCTGGTTAATAGGGAAATATTTCAAATTTACGATTTATTCGTCACGCCCGAGTCGCGCGGTCCGATTAATTAGAAGGAGAGCTCGATGAGGTGCGAGCTGAATGCGATGAGACCAATGTGATATGTGATCTCATATTATATTATATACTCACACTGATGTTACCACCCATAGCCTGTTGTGCCCCATAAATAGCGGGATATGTTGAAATCAGAGGCGCCGATTTCGAAGAAGTGTCTACTCACGCGAGATTCGCATGTATGGATTATACAAGAGTGGCGTTTCGATAGCGAACGAATGAATTCAAATTGAATGACATGGGATTTTTTTTTTTTTTTTTTTTGAGTGAACCAAAGCGGCTTTGAATTTCGCGCCAGTGTAACGATGTGCGAATTTCTGGAAATTTTCTTTGGCTGATGAATTCTCAATTAAGACCGGTGAAATGTTCATTCCGACATCGTGGGCTTGAAATTATTTTGACAAGAAACATGTAATATCCTCTTCTACGAATGTTGTATGCGATGTCTACATACGTACTAACGGATGTACAGACCAGTTTTATCGGAAGATACTTTAAACTTGAAATAGGAAGAATATATTGATTTCTTGTTTAAAAATTCGACAGACATAGACTTTTTGTGGAATCTAACTAGTCGGAGACTTTTAATCTCTTATCTTGACTTCTAAATCAGTGCCTACTAATTTATATCGTAGCAACAGTTAGAATAGTCAATTCGCCGTTTATATAATTAAATGATCGTAGATTCAAATGTGAAGAACAAATTTTCATGTACACTGACACGAGTTTTTTTTAAAATTGATAGATAATCGCTTGACAGCTTGAACGCTCACCTCATTCAATTTATATGTCACCAGCCAAAAAATTTCCTTGATTCAATTAAGATAATCTCAACGACCGAATAAATCAAATGGTGGTGGTCTTCGCGGCTTCATTTCCTACGTACTATCGACAAAGAATCCTGTTTCTCACAGCTTGATCAAAACCTCAAAAACGTGTATTTTTTCATACTCGATCATTGACTGCGATCTACACAAACTCGAAATGATAACCATCCAACCGCGTGAACAACGATCTCTCACAATGAGTAAGTGAATGAGTTCATATCTATAAGATGAACCTTCGGGTAAGATGTTGTAGAAACGTCGAGAAGCTTGTCTCTATACTTATTATTTACTATTTTAAAGCACAATTTCCTTCGGGAACTACATATTTAAAACGAAAGGAGTCGTTTATTGGCCTGCATGTCTCCTCATCAATTCCTCAAGAATATACTTCATTAATTTGGGAGTTGGACTTTGTTTTCGGCTTCTGAAATATTGAAATCTCGAAATTTTATTGACGAATCCAGTGAACTTCCTGCACGTTGAATAACAAAACTTTCCTTATGAGACCAGTATGCCCAATTTCCTCTCAAACAATTTTCTAAATGACTTGGTTCCAGTCAAATATCTTTCGAATTATTTGCTTCAGCTCATTCTAAAGCTTGTTCTAAGACTCGGTCAAATAGCCAAGTTCAACTTTGACCAATTGAGGCTGAGTTTATCTCAATTTTCCCAGAGGTGATTCTTTATCCCATATGACCCTTTATCTCATATGTATCCCATAAGACCCTGTTGTGTGTCGCAAGTCTGCAGTCTAAGGAACAGGAAAATCCATGTGTGTATCTCAAAAGCTTCGCATGTAGAATCGCGATATCTTTGTTTCTACATATCCTATAACGAGACGTTTCTTAGCTCCTATTACACCTTCACAATATTTCAGTACCGGTACTATAATTTTTCTTAGTGAGGCACGAGGGAAGCATGGAAAGAGAAATACGGGTAAGATGGGTGCATCTCTACTTTTTTTTTTTTTTTTCATTTATTACACCTCCACATTCCATCACTAATCTCCGTAATTACAAGGAGAGGTCCAACCTTGCGGGTCCTGGATTCGTCCCAAACTTTGGGAATCCTCTTGTTGTGGTGAGAAATGAAGGTATATCTCAAAGGATTTAGTCCCATGGGTCTCCTATCCTGAGATACAACTATGGAGATTAGCATTGGCAGTATATCTACATGTACGACTTTTCAACATAGGCCTATATTGACAATGCTAATCTCCATAGGTGTATCTGAGAATAAGAGGCCCATGGGATTAAACCCTTGGAGATACCTTCATTTCTCAGCGGAACAAGATGATTCCGAAGACTTAGGACAAATCCAGGACCCGCAAGGTTGGGCCTCTGCTTGTTTGCTCATGAAATCGCCCCACACCAAGTTTTGCAACTTTGAAAAAGAATTAGGACGGTTTAAAAAAAATGGAATGCATTAATTGAATAAGATTGGTTGAAGCAAAAGTATTTGGGGACAATTTCACCTAAGAGAATTTTCCAGGGTTGGGACTAGGAACAATGTAAAAACTCAATTCGAGTTTTCTGGGAAACGCAGAAATGGTAGAGATTCACCCAAGCTATTCATTTAGTCATATTCTAACACGACAAACATATTATTACACTTTCAGGCAAGGGTGGAAAATTAGGCTTTACTCTGGTGTATCGAACTACTTTGTGACAAACTGTAAATAAAAGTCGATAAACTGTGAGCAAAGTCTAATTTTGCGCAGAGTTTGTCAAGAAAAAAAATTTGTGGGAGGTTCATGAGTGCCCATTCCCGACCTGAGATCGTCGTATATAGGGACAATCTAGGTACAGGAGCATGTTAGACATACTGGTCTTATTAGTTTTCAAAGAACTTTTTCTCCTAATTTTGGAGAAATTTCATCAAACCATCTCAGTTTCTTGGTCAAGACACTTTACCAAAAATGTAATCATTTTTTGTTGAAGGCTTTCTCCATGCTCTTCAAATTTCATGTAAATGTAAGGTTCACTTGGAAAAGTCTATCCTCTAAGTGGCTTCGGTCTGATTTTAGGATTTATTCAAAATTAATCCCAAAATACCACCAAAATATTTACTATGCAAAATTTTCGCAAAAAATTTTCTCGTGAATAATCACTGTCCAGCTGCAGATGACAATTGTCGAGCAGTTTGAATTTAGTCCACCGGAACCGATAGAATATTATAGGCGTACATCGCGCGACAATATACGTAACCCTCAAAGTAGAGCAAGACGTGTCGTCTGGCCCTTGTCCAAGGTTGGCAAAAAATCAACGGTCACGAATTCGTAACTTTTCTACACCTGGACGTTACACTTACTCTTACGCTCTTCATTCTTACTTTTACATGGTGCAGGTATATTTCATGAAGCAGCTGACGATGAGCTCAGCTCTCAGCGGACACAATATGCAAATATGATGTACATACATTCATCGGCGAACTCTATACTTATTTGAGATAGATCAGAGCCATTTCGCGCGTGTGCGGCTCCCCGAAAGTCTCTCTTACACCTGAAAGCTTTAATTCCTGATCTATCCCGGTTTGCGCGAAGATCTTGTCGTTGACGTACGAGTCTAACAGTGAGGGACGAGATGACATTTTGATGTCCGTATTATAATGCGAGCGAAAAGTTATCGTGTCACCCTAAGACAGGACCGCGTATCAGCCTCTTTTCTACTTCTTCGAACTGTCACTGTGATTCGGCTGGCATGCCATGATAATATATACTGAATCAGCCTAAGTATTTTACAGTATGCGGTTATAGTCAAGTCGCGTACGTGAGATGTTGATTTAATTGAGGAATATAAAAGACGGGCTTTTGGAATTCCTAAAAGCCGCAGACTTTATACGCGCCGAAGGAGATACTTTCGCCTAGTGAAGGCCTGTCTCGACGTACGGAAATTGGGAATTATGATTTCGATCCGCGTGTGAAAGCCGTGGACGATTTTTGCCTTTGATCGTTCCGACGTCAATGGTATTTTTAGATATACCGATGTGTTTGGATAAGCAGATGATTCAAGATGATCTTACACAATAATAGAAGTATATCACAAGTCTCTTGTTTTATCGATAAGTACACTGTAACCAGAGAAATAATTTGCCTGTAAATTACTCTATGGTCGACAAAATTTTGGGGTCCGAATGGCGCATTTGCCAGAATATGATTTTTTACTGATTATTCCGAAAACAATGTTTTTAACGGTTTTTCTGTTTTTCATCATTTTCAAACTTGATCGTAACTCACTAGGTTCTTGATTGGCGAGATCGACGGATAGAGTCATTTTATACAATCCAAGCCGATGGGACATTGGAAGTTCCAAAAACTTCTGACATTTTTCTCCAGAAGCATGCAATTTTAATATTTTCATTTTTTCCGAAAAGCTCACAACTTATTGTCACATTTTCCAACAAACGAACATGCATTCTGTCTACGTACGTTGCCATGACTAAAATTCAGATAGCAAACAGGCACGCTAATAATTTTGTCAGCTACCCAATAAATCAGTCTTCGGAAACGATAACAATACCAAAATCCTGAAGATTCAGCCCACGAAGTTGTTTCAAAATGACACATTCGAATGAAGTCCAACGAAAGTTGATCTTGCATGAGCTAAGATATCTCGAAAATCCAGATCCAAACCGCGAATAAGCGAGTCGGGGCACCGCGAATACCATGGAACGCCCATTTGTGAAATAAGCGAATTCTGCGGATACCGGAACCGGGGGTTGCCTGCATTATGTTTTGCTGATTCGTCGGAATTAGAATGAAATTCAATCTATCAATCTTCCGTGCATTCAAAAAAGCAACGAGATCCTTCAAAAATTCGACAATTTTCATGAATCTTGAACAATGAATAAAAAAGGACTCGAAAATCATTCGATCGATAAGGCCCGAGATAAGGGTATGAATTACGATTGTAATGGTTTTGAAAATGAGTCAGATGCATACTTGTTACACGGCTGATCAAGATACCATTTTTAACGGCTCAATTATAGCGTCCTCTGGGTAGATTAAATAATATGAAATTGAGGACAATTATTGGTAAGGAGGAAGCACAGGAAAAACGTAGGGATAAATAACATTCAGACAATTCGGAAAATGTTTAATCGGTAAGTGTTGCATAACCATTTTAGATCCATTATTGGGAAATAGCTTTAACAATACTAGCTCACCACAATTTCGATTGAGTTTTCAATTTTTACGTAATCTTGTGTAAGAGCTAGATATGTACTACAATTCAGAGTATCCATCGTTCATCCTATTGTTCAAGACATCTTTTCAAGTTGGGAAAACACTGTTTCAAACTCCAAACTCTAACGATTCTTCTTACCTTTAACCTTGACGTCTATCAAAAAATACAGAATATCCAATCATGTGTTGCTCATAAACATTTGGAAAGTACCATTGACGTAGTATAACTAAGTTCATGGCCCAGGAATATTATTTCTCAAGTAAAGTGTGATAACCATTTTCTATCCTAAATGTAGTAAACGAAAGTTCCTATATATGTTATCGGAATGAATATTAAAAGACAGTGCAACGATCCTAACATTTACACTGAATCATTGCAACTGTGTGGATACTTTTGCCTCTGAGGGATCAGTATTTTTCGTCCCAAAGTAAACCGTGATGGCTGCAACTACGTACTCGCTATTTACACCACAAAAACATAAAAAAAGAATGATTAGACTGATGCAACATCTTGATCTAACAAATTTTGTCAAACTAGGTAATCCCATTCAAGATTATGAAACACAATGATAGAGGCTTGATCATCGAGATATTCATTAATCTTAATAATGACTGGAAATGGTATCAAACTAAGTTACATTAGATAACAGACATGTGCATCGAATATAGTTCGAGATGAAGACCCCAAAGAAAATTCTGGGATCATAGAATATGGCTTAGAATTAAATTAAAAGTTTCTTACTTAAGTCTATGAAGTGCCACAGCTAAGAGAGGGATGCTACAGTATCAATCACTTTCTTAGCAAATTTTTCTTTCAAGGCATGTATATAACTATTGATCAAGATAACAAGAAACTCATGCAATCAAACTCTACTCAAGTTTTCCAAGTCGACACGCCGAAGATTTTGCAAGATGTTATGGTATATGTGACGAAAAACATCCTGATCAAATTCAACTAATAAGCGGCTCAATCCTTTAAAAGCTCCCAGTTTTTCTTGTAATCTAGAAAATCGTCTATAAATGCGTTTGCCGTAAGTTGGAAATTTCGATGAGAGTAATGTACAATCTTTAAAGGAAGTACGCACAAGCTCAATACCGGTTATTTGATAAACATTTTCGCTGAAAAGAATGTCGTAGTACGTAAATTGGCCATAAATGGTTGTTTGTTTTAAAAGCCTCACCTCTTCCTTACAGGTTTTGTATAAAAGTTGTGAATTGTACAAATCAATTAGCTCACTAGCATCAGAATCAAAGTCGAGATCTTGACCCTCTATCAATGCCAAGTGTGCAACGAAGAGTTTGATACAAATATCTTTGTGATAGAAACTCCGAAGAGATCCCGCTTGTCTCAAAATTTCAATGCTAAGACGAGCTCCACTTTCTAACAGATATTTCACATTTTTTGACCTACAACTACGTAAGGCAATGTGTAAAGCCGTCCGGCCAGATACATTAAAACTATTGGGATTAGCACCATAACGTAGCCACAAATCTAGCCGATCGGGATTTATGTAATCCTTAACTGCCTGCTGCAAAACCGTGCGACCAGCGTCACTTTTCATTTCAATATCAAAAATATTAGTTTTTAATACAAACTCAATAGTCTCTTTCTGTGGATTTCGATACATCAAGTGCAAGACAGGCCTATAACGATAATTTTCGAGCTTCGTACCATTGGCCAGAAATAACTTGAGGCAGTTTAAAGTGCCACGACTTAGTATAACTTTGAACGATTGATCCTCGCCGTTTGGACCATCTTTCAGAATTTGAGCACCCCGTTCGATCAAAAGCTTCAAGACATCTACACATTCTCTGTCATCGAATGCAGGATATCTAGTGGGACTTCTATGAGATGATGCATAGCAGAGAACACTCTCGCCTTGGTTATCTTTTGCGTGGACGTCCGCTCCATGGTCTAAGAGTAACTTGATTGTTGCTGTGTTGTGTCCAATAAGGGCATTCTGAAAATGAAAGATGCAAATCATGTTACACAAAAATTCATGATCGTAAAGTCGAACTCACGAAAAGCAATCGTGGCTGCACAAAACGGATAGGTTGTTCTTCATAAAGTTGTAAGAGAATGTGTTGTGAACAATATACTGATGGAGATGAATATTTGACACAAGCAACAATGAAATCTTAGAACATGATAGACTTTAAATCACCATCTCTCAGATAATCGTGCAATACTCACTTCTCTCGAGTCAAAAACTAAGATAAATCATATCGACGATCCAGGTTTCCATCAGACAACGCCCCAGTTTCAGTCGCAGTATGTGACCAGTCCCGCAAAAACTACCATTGTTTGAATCTTTAAAGTGCTTGAGGAAAAAACCATACAGGCCATTCGATATGTGTTATTAGTTCTCTGCTTTTTGCCGCAATCATTACCATTCAAACTCGAAGTCATTTTTGGAAATTATTATTGAGAAAATGGTCGAAATGTCAGGTGTATGTGATGTGGTTTTTCTCTTTTTCGGTACTCGCCAGGAGGAGTCATTACATCCGGATCACGGATTTGACTGAAACTCTGGGAATAGTCTTTTTTTAGCACAAAAAGACGATATCCAAAATTATAGACCCTAACGCTCAAGCGTTTCCGAGCTACATCTTCAGGCAATAACATTGTTCATATGGGCCCATGTTAAACATTTTACTTATAGGTATACCTGCAATGCTAATGTCCTTGGCTGTAGCTCGAAAATGCTTGAGCGTTAGGGTCTATAATTTTGGGTTTCATCTTTTGGCACTAAAAGAAGATTATTTCCAAAGTTTCAGCCAAATCCGTGATCCGGATGTGGTGACCTCTCCTGGTCAGAAGTGCGAAACGCCGCGCGCGGCTCAACTCTGTCGCAAAATCCTCAAATATCAAGACCACTTTCTTTGTGCGTTCTGAGCACGTAGTAGTAAGGTTTAGCAATCAGAAGGTTGAAACTGGATCAGAATTACCCGGTCTTATGATATATCTCCAATAGATCAAGAAGGCAACTGTGTTTTCACGAGGCTCTCAGAAAAACAAGTTTGCCCAAACATGCAAGAAGAGTTGGGCGTCCCTTTGAGCTTCCAAGCTCAAGGTTGAAGAGGAAGCTTGAATTGGAAAATCCGAGTGAATTTGATTCTGACATTTTTCACGCATGGTGTCCCATTTCTTAGATCACACTTACAAGGGGAGTCCGGAGGGTCCGGGTCACCAAATCTCACCAAATTTTTTTTCAGTCTTGTACCACCTACTCTCTCCGCCGAGCGAATCAGTATAAGTTGGGAGCGATTTCCACTGATTCCGGCGGAGAGAGTAGAATATGAAGAATCCAAAGTAACTCTATCAATTGGACCCTCTTCTCAGAGCTATAGCCAGACATGGTGTCAGCCAGAAACGTTAACATTGCTAGTACTGATATATATATATATATTTTTTTTTAACATAGGCCTATATGGGCAATGCTAATTTCAGCATGTATATTTTGACAGAAGGCCCATTCGACGGAGTTATGGTGGATTCTGAATATTCCAGGTGGTACGAGACTGTGAAGAAAGTTTGGTGAGATTTGATAACCCGGACGTTCGGGTCACCGATCCTCCGGACTCCCCTTGTTTGTAGGTAAGATTTGAGAAGAGTAAGATTTGCTGTCAAAATGATCGATGCAATATCACTAACAAATATGATTCTAGACTTCTTATACAAGATGACACTCTTGAGAGAACCGTTATTGTGTACTTTTTCATGAACTAACGAAAATGTCTTATGAATACGTTGCCTAATCCTGTCAGTTTCTTAACCAACAAGATATGCCGAAATTTAAGAAACTCGCCAAGTTATTGAGCCCCTGGTAGAAATGTTCAACATTCGAAATATTCTCCGTGGCATTTTATGTACATTTTTCACGGACTAAAAATGTTGTGGTGATATTCGGCCAAGAATTGGGCATTTCACGGGCATCATTGTGTAAATATGACAATATTTGACCTAACCTCAAATATCCAAGGGCAATTTTGAGCCATTAAATGCCCGTGATAAATGTCGTTGGAAGGTGAGCATTGCAAAACATTTTTATAGCACTCTAACCTAAAAATCGCAACTTTGAACATGATTTTTGGATTCTCGTGCTATAAAATATCATATGAAACTGCGTGCAGATGGGTAGTTTTGTTACGAAGGACTTATAACACTCGCTTCGCTCGTGTCATAAACAGTCCTTCGTACAAAACTACCCATCTACGTGCAGTGTCATAATATACTATTCGGGCATTTTCGAACATTTGATGGATTCAATTTTGTGTTGATGGTCTCATAAGCTAAAATATAAGTCAGGCCCTTTTTCACATTGTATTTAATTATTCTGAGATCAAACTTCAAATTTGAATGATATTTCCTCTTGAGTTTTGATGAAGTGCATTTCCAACTATCTTTCATGAATAGCTGAAAGTTTGATTTTTTGACTGGCCACGCTAAAGATTTTATATCATGATATACATCCAGTTTGGTTTGAAGTGCAAACATTTGATCAAATACAGTATGGTGGGATCTTAACCCGCATTGTAAGAAATCTCAAATCAATTAAAAAGATATACTCGATCAGTGCTTCAAGGGAAGGAGTGAAGAGAGATATATATGATCCTAGAGATGCGATACAGTCTCAAGAAAACTAGAAGACGAGCTGAATGCAGTTATATTTTTTCCGAGGACATACCTCAAATTACCGATTTGAGCGTACTCTTAGCAACATGTTTTAGGGCAATGGACAACAGCTTGGGCTCACAGGCGGAAGGTTCCCGTTCGGTTCCCACTCACGGCGAAGTTTAATTTACTAATAATTCCAACAAGGATGAATTTTCTCCAATCAAATCGATCATTAAATTCAATTAAAATCATTTGCACCAATTAACATTGGGCAGATAATTTTTTTTCTGGTGATATTTTGATGCAAAGTAATCACTCATCATTCTCAGTAGTTACCTCAATCAGACAGCATTTGAGTAGTCCACTAAATGCCCGGAAAATGTAGAAAAAATGTTCATTATTTTGAAAATGCTCAAAAATGTCTTAAAAACCTTTACTTTAGTCTGTTTGAATCCCGTTTTAAAGGGACATTAAATTCCGTTACCCCATTGAAAACGGACAAATAATGGGCGAAAACAAGCTCAAAGGTAAAATATCGCATAACACATAAACAGAGCGGTACCTGGCCGGATGCAAAAATAAACGGATCTTCATTTTGTTTCTAGAACAATATGTATCAGAGCCAAGCCAATTCAGTTCTTTCCCATTTTGACTAGGCGATCTACTTAGTTTGGAAACAGTCAGTTACATCCTGGAATGTTGATGAAAATATGACACGAGTACCTCAGTTATTTAGACAGGCAAATAACACTAAATTAGTATGATATTGTGAGCCAAAAACCATTCGCTCCGAGTAGACTCTGAATGCACAAGCCTTTCACATTCTTTTTAGTTAAGAGGGAGTTGAAATAAAAGAATATGCGGCCTATAGATTTGGAGTGAACAAGATCTCTGTTCACTTATTGTGGAAGAAGATATATATCTATAGAAGTTTCTCAATGTCCAGAGTTGAATACAAAAAGAAAATGCCTAAATGAATGTGAAAAGTAATGTGAATGGAATGAGAAATCGTTCTTCGAAGGTAAAACAGTACAAGTTCAACATCTGTGGTGGAGCTTCTGCAATCATTGTTTAGATTAATCTATCAACCCCAATTGGGGTTGATAGAAAAGCTAATCAGGTTTGAACATTTGTTTGGATAGACTACACTATTGATATAAGAGTACTTAATAGATGATTTATATCTCAACAGAAAAGAATGAGCAGAAAAGGAGGAATCAACATTCTTGTTGAGTGAGAGTCTCTGAGATATAATTAAAATGTCTATCTAACAATACTCACATGGAGAATAGATTTGTTCTTTTGACCCCATGGATAGTGGAAATTGACATCAGCTCCAGCTTCGAGTAAGGGTTTAATGGTTTCACATTTAAGTTTCGAAACAGCCAGCAGAAGAGGGCTTTTATAGTTATGTAAGAGATTTGGATTTGCGCCAGCTTCCAGGAGAGCAGAAACAATGGTATCACTGTTGCGCCTTATTGCATAGAATAAAGGTGGGCCATGACTGTATTTGTGATTTACATCCGCACCTTCTTCAATACTTTTCAATACTGATGCCAGGCATTTAGACTTGATAGCTTTCATCAATTCTACATCAGAACTAGAATAGAAAAATGAATTCAATATACTACGTACTCTGTATGCCTCAGAGCTGGAGTGTGTTGCAATATAGTATTAATGTAGCTCAAATGAAGTGAAAAAATCCTTACTCATTTAAGTTACATTCACCAAATTCATAATAGAAAAGACTGTCCTCTTGATCAGATGGTCCTTCATCACTAAAGTCACTTGTGCCATAGACACTTTCATTATCACTACTTATGGATGACTGCCCTTCGTTTGACTCTTCATCTTCATCCCAATTCAAACTGTTGCTGTTTACATCACTTGAGATCTTCCCCAGGCTGTGGTCACTCACATTTTCACAATTTTCATTATTCAGCTTTTTGTCATTTGGATTATCAGAGGATTTGTAATTATATAGATCATTGGGTTGATTGTCACTTGGACTACCATCACTGCTTTCATCTTCTGATGACCACATTGCGATGTTTCTTTGGACGCCTGGCAGATTGATGTCGATTTATTCTCGATCGTATTCACAGCAATATGTGTACAACAACAGCCTTGATTCTGTTGGGAATGATGCGCATGGTTGGGTTGTTATGTACTTCATTCGGGTAATCGGCAATTGTGGCTGCCTACTGCACAGGCGCATTCCAGAATTCGGTAATCATCGGTAATCTCAGTCAGTTGAATAACACTATCGGTTATTCGGTTGTTAGATAAAATTCACTCGAGCTTTGAATATTCTGCGTTTGGAGAGTCAATGATTATTCAATTGCACTGATAAATAGCTTGTCTCATAGAAACTAATGTGATAAATAGCTTGTCTCATAGAAACTAATGTGAAAGAAAATAATGTAATTTACGTAAAAATCGATGAATCCGGTTGAGTTTTCGTGTCACTCCACACAACCACGAACTACCTTAAAAAATCCTTGATTTCCTGAGCAAGATAAAAGGCAAAACATGAAGAAAAAGGTTTTTTGTGAGATAATTTGGAATGTAATTTCTTTGATGAAATCGGCGAAGCATCACAATAAATTGTATCGTTAAACGCTCAAAATTGCATATTATGACACTGCACGTAGATGGGTAGTTTTGTACGAAAGGCTGTTTATAAGTCTTTTGTGACAATACTACCCATCTGTACGTGATCTTATGAGGTAAGTGTGCCTAATTTGCCCCCATTCCCTAGTTTTCCCCCACTCAAGTTCTCAAATGTATGCACCCGCAGACCTTGCTGCGCATTTTTTTCATGTTTGTTACGTTAAAATATGAGAAAAAATAAACGTCCCGGACCGATCCTCAATGACACCCGCATTTCTTACACCAAAAAAGTGGTTTTCGGTACTTTCGACTTCTTTTTTGTTGGTCACTAAAAGCTATGCCAAACAAAATTGATGTGATCAATTCCAACGTACTTTAACTCATTTTCTTTGTCTTTGTCCCAATTTTAGAATCCTTTTTTCAGCATTGCAAAATTCAGTTTTTAGCCGATTCTACGCCCATATTACTAGAAAAAGTGCAGTGTTCCTAATTTGACCCCATAGTCTTGTTCCATACTCGTTCTTCACTCCGTTAATATCCATCAATTGATCTCAAAAAATTTAGACGAGGATGATAAAAAAAGCTGCAAAATGAGCTAAAGTACGTCTTATTTGGAGGTCTGGGAGCCGATATATCTCGATTATACGAAAAATTCGTATAAACTCATGGAAATAGGCCTCTTTTCCACGAGGGGGCAAATTAGGAACACACCGTTGAAAACTCGCAAAAAATCGTCTTCCAGCAAAAATCAAGATATCTCGGCTCCAACTCGTTGAAATTGAACTTACCTGAGCTCATTTTAAAGGTCTTAGAACAAACTTTAGAATGAGCTTAAGTACGTTGGATGGAAAGTATGGAGATGAATTAGAATGGCGAGCAAAACAAGAGTAGTGAAGGCAAATTAGGCACACACACCTTACGATATTTTTTAGCACGAGAATCCAAAAATCATGTTCAAACTTGCGATTTTTAAATTAGAGTGCTATAATGGTAGATTTTGCACCGAGTTCATGAGTTTTTAGCTCACTTCAAAGCGATTGGTTTTCGGCCCGAACCGCAGGCGAAGGTCCAAATAACCACTCGGAAGCGGGGAAGCTTGTGAACGAAGCGCAGATACTATTTTATGCAATTTTGTAAACATCCGAGAATAGCATAAAGTACTTTTTCGCAATTTTTCGATGTTTGGGTGCCTACAAAATTGCGAAAAATAACTTTCGTGCCTTGCACATGAGGTTCCCCGCTTCCGAGCTACAACCTCATGAACTCGGTGCAAAATATATTATTTTCAGTCTTGAGGGCGATGGAAATTTGTATCAATGTATGTGTCCATTTGAGCTATGCAAATTGAAATCTGTAAAAAGCTGCAATGATCATTTGTCACAAAATGCTCCACAATCTCATGCGCTAACAAAGACGTATATCAATGAAATTTTTCCAAACGAAACCGGTAAATCGACTTCCATCATAAATTCCAAACTTTCATGCCGGCTTGCATGGGTCCAACTATTCCAAAGCAAGTCAAAATCATTATTTAATCAGTCAATCATTTCATAGTTATCCCTCGACTCCTTCGGGATTGTAGGAGACCCAGGATAGGAGTCACATTCGAACGAGTGCTGATGAGAGGATTTGAAAGCTGCGACGATACCTTCAGGAACCTATCCGCACCGTGGCATGATCTCCATAATCGAACCAAGTTAGGTGTACAAATCTGAGTGTATTTCCCAACTCTAAATATATGTCTCCCAATGTCTCGGAGACATCTTTAAGATGTCCTAAAAACGTCCCAGTGTTTGTTGGGAAAATAAATTTGTAATTGGGACAGTTGATTTGACGATGGTTTTAGATGTATAACACACTTTGTGGAAGTATTGGTCGATTTGCGTTTGCTTTTCTCTCTTCACAATACTTCTATGCAATACTTGCACTGCCAATTCACAAACGTGAAAGAAACGTATAGACGTCTTATAATGATTAGATCCTCGTTCGGCTCCTAGATCACTTTGATAATCTTCAGGACTGCAGATGATGATATGTTTACTTCGTCGAGTACGCTGCTACTTTCTTTGTTAATTTGTGTCCGGAAACGACCGATGCCAAACTTTGTCATCTTACAAAACACAAATAAAATATTCGAGTAATCATTCTTCAAACCGCTCATGCGAACTCATGTTCTGAAAACCGCGCAAAACGAGGGAAATTGTAAGTGAGAAATGGCGTAAATTTTAAGTCACGTTCAACATTTGCATAATCTAATTGTGCATGGACGATTCCGGACGTGCTCCGGACTAGAACGTAATTAGTCCATTCCAGATTTGCAAAAAATTAGTTTGGCATTTTTGAAGTAACTTTTCTTAGTCATCACTATTTTCAAAAATTTCAATCACATCATCTGATATAGAGTTACATTTGTACAATCCAAATTGATTTTCTCAGAAAGCTATCACCAAGAAAACCAGTGTTCCAAATACCAAAGCAATTTTTCAAAAATCTGATAAGGACTTACACCGTCCTGGTCCGGAGCCATCCATATGTAACAAACGAAGTTTTTCTCTACCATCTCAATCAACATTAACGTTCTTTCCTGACTATATGTCGTTGATAAAATGCATTAAGGTCGATAGTAGTCATTCATCATCTAGGAACATGTGAAAAATTTTCTTCAGCAATGAAATGTCGTTAAATTGGTACTATTCTAGAAACAATAAGAAATACCAACCGAGGAAGATCTCGGATAGGATTATCTCACTTATTAGGGAAGCACTATTTTCCTCTATATTTTCCATCGAAACCTCCGATTCCGTCCCCCATTTTCCCATATACATGTCAGGACTCTGTTCAATCGCAAAAACCTGACTTGCCCAGAAATGTCTTGTGTGATATCCCAACTTTTTTATATGATGATCTTGTTTGTATTTCGCCACAACCATCTAAAATTCACGCAAAACTAATGTTCTGCTACGCGTTCTGTCGCGTCTGAGATTAATTTATAACTCATATTTGCGTTGCGACCTGTGGTTATTTGGAAAATCCAACCAAATTTGCATGAAATTTTGAAATACTCATAAAAGAGAAAAGAGCTTTGATACTTGCTTCATTTTTATTAAAACGTTTCTTGGGTAAAACTGTTTGTAATATCGTGAAGTATTAGTCGCCCCCCCCCTCCCCTATTTACCGTAAGCAGGCAGTTACCACGATGAGAGCAATTTATTTCAGCCAGCGTAGCAGCTAGAGTAGAAGATTTCGCGGACTATTGAACATTTCTGATATTTTGGTGGAAGAGGGGGGAGGGGCTATCTCCACCACTTTGGAAATCATTTTCCCAAATAATCGAATTGTTCAAATTGAAAAAGTATAGTTATAATACCATAGCATACTTAGATGAAATTTTGATCTAGTCCCTGGTGAATTTGTTTTATGATGGCGCGCCGGATTCACTTTACTCGCTATGAGCAAGTCTTGACCAAAAGTTTGAGCGTGAGACACCACCGGCCAAATATCTCTGTGGCGTTCCATTTGCTATACACAAATCTAACTACACGTGTGACAACAAGTGATTACGGATCAGATGCATCTTGTCGTTTGCACAGAATAAGTGCATCAGTTCAGTTCCCATTGCAACGTGCGCGTTCATGAGAAATCAAGAAGGGGTTTCTGTTCAATCTGGTCGAGTGTATTAACAAATATTCATTATTTTCAATCAATCAACATAAACTATTTTCCTACAACTTTTCGGATTGTGGGATGATATATAGTCCAATATAGTTCAATCTATTGGGATGGGAGAAAAGTGGAGGATCACTGTTTCAAGATCCGTTATGTGAAACTAAAATGCATATCTCTAACATAATTGGATAAGCAAACAGATACATAAAACGCAGGAATTAGGTATGACTCATTGTCAGTGACAAACTTCATCGTACCCAGTTCGTTTGATAAATAAGTTGCCCTTGAACTCTCAAACAAAATACGAAGCTGAACAGGTCCTCCATCGCCAAAAAAAAGAACTTGCTACAATCTGTTGAAAAAAAACGCGACTGAGGCACATTTATCGGAATAATAGCATGATGCGATTGTTTCGTATTTTGAAAACGATCTCACCCTCTTCGCCTGGGTTTGAATTTCTTTTCAAACATCTCAACTTCTATTGGATTTTTCATATCATCCTCCTTGCGTTTCTCTTCCAATTGAATTCGCTTGAGACGATCCAAATCTTCTTTCTTTTTCTGACAGACTTCATCGCACTCAACACTTCCTTCCCCATTTCTCTCTGATAAGCAAGTAGTATCCTTTTCAATTCGTTTGCACTTACATGTTATCTTGACTTTCTTATCGCATATCATCAATTTCTTGCATGGTCCGGCATGGCAAATATCATCACATCGATGACCGCACGCAAACTGGAAAATAGAAATCGTTTAATTTATATTTTCATCTTGAAAAAAAGTCAACAGTAATTTTTTTTTCTAACTCACAATTTTTGTGCACTGATTTTTACATTTGAGAAGATAATCACGTTTCTCGCTATCAGCAGAAGTGAGCTCGGCACACTGTATGAATAGGGTAGTGATGGTACAATGACATGGAATTTTTATAAGATGTTGGCATGGATCACATGGTGCTGGATGACACGGTTTGTCACAACTATGAGTACATCCTTCGGGACGCGGAATCGTACAGGTTTTGTCACATGTCATGCACTCATTTTCTCTATTACCTTTTGTGTTTGCTTTTTCACAATTTTTTGGTTTCGCAAGTGTGTGGCAGAGCTTTTCACAAGTATGATTTGTACATGGTAACAATTGACCACATAATCCAAAGCAAAATGTTGGTGCACTTTTATAGCAAGGCTTTGTCTGTGTTTCATGCCCTCCTAGACAAGTCACTGTGACAGGAAATTTACATGGAGGGCAAGGTAAAGATTTGAAATCACTCCTATCCTTTGGAATTTCCCAAGGTCCTGTGGCCTTTGGAAAACCATTTGCAGAGACTTTTGCCCACACATTTGTATGGCATATTGCTGAGCAACTGTGGCCACATTTCTTGTAAACTAATCCACAAACCTTTTTACATGGTGGGCATTGATCTTGGTGACATGTGTGAGCATCCCTTTCAGGGTGGTGACACAGTGATTGGATTTCACACTGTCTGTTGCAGTGAGGAGGTTTGATTTTTCTAGTAAAACCACAGGGAATAATAGCTCTACTATGACCACAACGACAACGTATGGAGATTGTGCGAGGACAAGGATAACATGGCCCACTGTGACAAGGGGCTAAGCACTTATGTTTTCCACACTTCAGCATATTGTCACAAATTTTTTCACACATATAAAAATTATTTGTGAGTCTGCAATCACAGCATTTCTTATTGCATTGGTGTCTCCCACACAAGCGCATTTGAGTGCATTTTTTGGAGCAATGGAATTCCTTATGACACGGAATCTCCTTACTGTAACTCCCACAGCGACAGCTTTTGGTAACAACTTCCCGGCATTGACCACATCCCTCAGTGTGGCATCTCATACTGCAGTAATGAGCTTTACAATCAAACAACTTTCCACATGTTTCTCTACAAGTTGGAGCCTGTAACTCTTTGCAGGATATGGGATACTTTTTTTTACCACATGGGCAAGTTCTGCTTTTTTCTAGAGAACAAATGTGACTATCACCTGGTTTGTGACAAATTTCCTCACAAACATGGATGCTGCATGACAAAGCTTGGCCACATATCTTATTGCATTTCCAAACAGCTTCATTACATTTTCTCAGTTTTGATTGACTTTTACAATTGCAAGGCGTGACTACTTCTTTGGAGCAGGGAGGGCAATTCCCTGGATGACAGGGCTCTGAACAGATATGTTCGCAAGTCTGGTACTTTTTATTACAAGGGTTCATGCAGCTCCACTCTTTAGAATTACATCTGCGAGGACAAGGTTGTTCTTTGCCACAATAGCAAGTGACCAATACCATTTTGGGACAAGGCGGACATGGACCTGGATGGCACAATAAAGTGCAAAAGTGGCCACATTCTGGTTGCAGAAACTTTTCACATGTGTTTCCACATGAATGAGGAATAGCCAAAGACTGATATGTTGGATCCTCAATTTTTCTACAAAAACATGAGTACTTTATAGGAGCTTGATCTTCTCCATATTCTGACCGACATTTGGGACTGAAAAGGTTATTCAAATAAATAGTCTATTACGAAGTAGCACTGAGTTGAATCAGTGACGAGAACTTACCATCCCCATGTTGGTAAGATTTCTTTTTCGGTTTTGTGACTCAAACTGTCTCTCGCCCAAAGTTGTATACAGTGTAAATGAAGGAGTGTGTAACATTTCAGACAACTCCAAATCTGTAAGAAAATTGAAATATCACATCCGATTATCAAGAAGAGATTCACTGGGGAATCTTGGATTGAACTATGATAACTAATACCTCATCAGTTTTCTTCACTGAAGAAATGCATATAAGACACACTGACGCACCAGGTTGGAAAGTATCTATTAAATAAGATAGCGTTTTTTCAACATCACCACCTGCACATTGGTAATTCGATAAAACATTCTTCACAGCAGATAATAAGGCATCTTCAATATTGTCTCCGTCACTACTAGATGATCCATTATTGTCCTGCAGATACTTTTGAATAGTAGCTTGATTTTCTGCTTGAGCTCGCTTGAATTTCCTCATTCTTTAACCCAAAATTATCCAAAGTACTCAAAAGACCTATAGAGACAATACAAAAACAACCAACAAGATTCTGTTAATAGCATTCTTCTTCTCCTCAAGACTTTGAAGATTATAATAAAAGAAATTTGTGAGAGTGATGTGACCCGGAATTTCAGAAAATAAGTATTCAGACATTAGACAGTTAGCCTATATATATCAGCAATTATTAACCTTTCTCACAGATATCTTAAGATTTTTTCCTTTCCATAGAGCCATCCATATGATTTCGATACAAAAATAAACGGACAGCGTGTTGAAAGGTATCAGAAAATTATTCTGTGCAAAAGTATTAGTACCTTCAAATATCTGGAATTGCTCGGAATGTCGGAAATTGTGAATCGATTCGTAATTAGTTTCATCGATTGTCGTCTGTCGTTGAGACGTTCCTTCCGTCCCATTTCCGTCCCGTCAAGCCTCGATAAAGACGTTCCCTTCTATAAGATAGGTTCTGGGTGTAAGTAACTCACTGAACTCTTTCGAATCGTCCAGTTTCGGACTCAAATAAATAGGTGGTAATTCTAATAATCAACATTAAAAAGAATTATTGTTTAAAAATTGGGGAGTGGCTTGAATAGACAATAAAAACATGCATTTTTCCGACCTTTTTCGATTTTCCATTGTAAATCGGAAAATATTGGTTTCTCGGGAAAACTGATGGGTAAATAATTTGTAGATCTTTGAACAATCTCTAAGAGTGATGCATTCTTTTGGAGTTATTCTTGATCAAAGTTATAATCAAATTTGTTTGAATAAATCTGCTAGAACTGTTTACAAGATTCAAACTATTTTTCCTAGGTAATATTATAATATTCAGTAAATTTTGAACAGAAAAGGTCTCTTGAGATTTTTTGTAAGTTTGATCGTTTTCGAGTAATGAAAAAAAGCGTCGTATATTATACGATGGACTCTGCCATATATGTATTCTATTAGTGTAGTAAGTATTATTTTGGCATTTATATTTCGAGGAGCATACCTAGTTATAAGATGGAGGGTGGAAGATTTTACTCCCGATCTCCGACATTGAGTTTTACGTGAATCTCCAATCTTCCCATGAGCTATTCTTTCAGAGCAGGTGACTCTCAGGAAACAACGAATACCTAGTTTTCCTGCCAGCTATGATCCCAGACAACGACATAATTCTGATAGAGCTCCATTAGAGCTCCTTTGGGCTTGCAAACAATGAAAACGGAGCTCTTTTGGAGCCCTGTCGGAGTAGCGAAATTTGACATCCACTGCCATGGAGCTTTAAAACCAATAATAAATAAGGGACTCCGAAGGAGCCCCGAGAGGATTCCGTTAATTTTTTTTTCACGAAAAAGCCGATCCAGGGGAATTCTTGGAGATGAATAAATATTTTCAAAGAGTACGATGAATCAACAAAATATTTAGAGAAAAAAAAGTACACCAGTGAGTCTCGAACCCAGGACATTTGAATTACTGGTCTTGTTTCTAGTACGCCACTCGGCTATTCTGATTCTTGGTAAAAGTGTCTGAGAAATTGTACATAGCTCACCAACACTCTAATTTACCATTCTGGAAAGGAATACACTAAATACTCACGATATTATCCGATTTCATCGAAAATTATGGAATCAGGATGAAATATGTTAAAATTTATGAAAAATCATAATCTAAATTTTAAATGAGATAATCCTAAAAATAGTATATAAAATTCTAGCGACAAGTTGAGGAAGATTTGAATCTTCCTGGCTATAACTGAGATTCATTTGAAGTATTCTCATCCTTGCAATTGATTACATCACTTCGCCAAGGTTTTTTGATCCAATGCCACTAATACAATCACCCTTGAAAAGAGAATTTCATCTTAAGAAAATCGACGGCCCTTCAAAATTTCACTGATCTATCAGGGTTCTGAAAGAGCTCCGAAAACACTCTTTTTCATTCTTGGATCACTTACTAGTAAGTTCTTTCATAATTCCATAATTCTTCTGTTGGGGTTCCGCCGGATGTAAAATTTCGCTACTCCAACGGAACTCTTTCGGAGCTGTTCTCGGAACTCGTATAGAAGCCTAATCAAAACCCTCTTGGAGTCCGTTTGGAATTATGTCATTGTCTGGGGATGTTTTCATATGATATTCGGATTACTCTGCTCCAATTCAAATCTGTTAACCAGGAAGCATGCGAGACAGTGTGGTATATGCATTTCTAAAGAATTCGACTAGAGAGTATTGTTTGCTCATATAATACTTGACATCGTTGCATTATTACTTGCAAAAATTTGCCACAGGTTCTGTTTCAAAATTCCCATATGACTTGCGCATTGAAAATTTCGATTCATATAAGCTGAAAAACAGATTTCCGAGTAGAGTTTCAATGCGAAAAGCTTATGAATGAGTCTCATTGCTAACTTCTTACGCATGACACGGGCCATCTAGATGAACCGTCATCACCAATCATTCTTGCGATACTTCAATTTGATTATCAATCGTCAATACTATGAGTCTTCTCGTTATTAAAATTTCGCCCTCTCGCAAGATTGAATGGTGGAAGTAGTATTAAGGCTCATGATTACACAGCTGTTACGAGCATCAAAAAGTAATTGCCCTAGCTTAAAGTGAAGATCAGAATTTCGACGTATAATCACTTGAAATAGAATGTCGGTTATCATTAAATTCGATAGAACTACTTAGCTGTCAAGTAAAATGTTGAATTGTGTGCTCTCAACGTGACTCTTTTAGACAATATAGGCGCATGATTTCCAATTCATTCGGAGCTATATTGTGATCGAAACTTACCAAGCATGGTATTGCTGGAGTTTTTTGTGATTTGTGCTTCATACAGACTCGTAATCTGCGAGGAAACAACCACAGCTCATTCAGAAAGTTAGTAAGTAACCACTAGGAGAAAAGGGCATCCGAAGTGGTTCGTATCACAAAGCTCGTCCTTTTGTCGTTTTCGAGATTCCAGGCCGTTATGTTTTATCTTTAGACTTTTTTTTCTTTTCCATGATCCACCAAGCAATAGTGTCAACACCATACCATTCGTTGATGAAGTATGTGTGCCTAATTTGCCCTAACTGTTTTTGTTCTGCTCATAATTTTGGCTCATCTTAATATTTTTCAACACGTACCCCCGCTCATTTGAGAGCTTGTTTCAAAATAAGCGGAGATACTTTTAATTTTTGCAAACTGGAACCGAGCTATCTCAAGTTTTGAAATAATGATTCTTGTGGCTTCCTAATGGTGCCTACTTTCCGCTCATCGAGTACAATAGGGTTACTTCCATGAGATTATACGGTCATCTCATCAAATCGAGATATAGTCTGCTCCCGAAAGTCCAACTTTTTTCACACTCTTACATACTATTTGAGTTAAATGGATGGATATCAATGAAAAGAATAACGAGTTTGAACAAACACTAAGCGGGTAAATTAGGCACACTGCACCTTTCCATCATAAGAGTATAAGATCGAACTTAGCGGTTCCGCAAACAACATTTCAAAATTTGGACAAGGAAAATGATCTGAGGTCACTAAGATTAGTTGCACCGATCTTTTTTGGCATGGCTTCTGGTTACTAGCAAAAAAGACGAGAGTACCGAAAACCTCTGTTCATGTTCAATTCAAAGTAATGCGCGAGTCATTTAGGATCGGTCCAAACCGGGTTTTTTTCATATTCTATAATGTAACAAACAAAAGAAAAGCGCACGGCAAATACTGCGGTTGCGTACATTTGAGAACTTGAATGGCGGCAAATTAGGGAATGGGGCAAATCATGCACACTTTCTCTAACACATTCCTGATAGAAGCGTTTGCATAAATTTCCGAACGCTGCAGTTAACTAATCACAAAATGTTGGTGTTCGGAATGGCACATTTACCAAAATATGATTCCATCGTGTATTTTTTTGACGTAGAAACTGATCCCGTAATCTGTTTTGCCTCCAGCCATCAGAACTTTTTTCAAATCGACAACAACTGAGTCTCACGAAAACAGCGTTACAGCATTTTTTAAACTTTGTCGATTGATTGCTGTGGGGACACATCCTTGTAGTAAACCAGGGACGTTAGGAGACTTAATTCAGGCCTGCTAAACACGATGTCAGTGGTTTCAGAGGTATGGGATGCGTTCAAAACGAGTGACAAGCTGATTTTCTAAGAAAGTCGTCAGGAAAATCCAACCAATTTCGCAGTAATCCTATAAGAAATCTTGAAATGCTCTCAAAATGGACCAGAGAGATCTTTTTTGAGCTCACGAGAGCGCGTTTCCTTTGTTCTTACATACTCAGGGACGAAAAAAATTCGCAATAGCTCAAAAATATAGATAGGTCGAGTATACATGTATCATACCGAAAAGGGCATTTTGAGCTCACTTCAATCACCCCAAGATGGTATATCCAGCGCCGTTTTAATTTATTCCGTTCCCGTCGAAGTGCTCACTTCGAAGTGCTTTTATAAGCTTGGAATGAGTAATCATGTAAACGTGACTATTCTCATTTCAATGAAATATCCAGGATTGTTTGATATTACCAAAGTATATATGTCTCTAAAAAATTGCGAGTCAAATTGTAGCTGGGACTTCCGATATCGTATCATGGTAACAAGGAGATACTATTTTAGTAGTAGTTTCAGAGATCCACGAGGCCCGAGAGTTTCAGATTTGACATGACTAGGATGCTTGAGCTCACCCCAAAACGCCTTTTTCGGAATGATATATGTATACTTTACCCATCTAGTTTTGGGAAATTGCGAATACTTTTTCCTTATTGTGTATATAAAACCTAAGAAAATGCGCTCTCGTGAGCTCAAAAAGCATGTCTCTGGTCATTTCTGTGAGAATTTTATGATTCGATGCAAAATCAGGCAAGTTTTGCTAATAGAATCTCGAAAAATCAGCGCGTTACTCGTTTCGGATGCATAGGTAGTAGCCCTTTGAAACCACTGCCATCGTACTCAACGGGTCTAAGTTCGAAGGAAATGATAGTTCCGATATGCTCCTGGTCCACTGCAAGGATATGTCACCACAGCAACCAATTTACAAAATTAGTAAAAAAACACTAAAAACGCTATTTTCGCAAGAATCAGTTTGTGGTGATTTAAAAAAAATCTGACGTCTGGGGATGAAATGAGTTACGGGGTCGGTTTCTACGTCAAAAATTACACAAAGAAATCATAAATTGGTAAATGTGCCATTCCGACACAAAAATTATGTTGACCAGTGTTGTTACAGATGAGCCAATGTCAAACTAATAACATATAAGTTCTCAAACCTTGTTGTGATAACAGTCCCAAAATCTTGAAAATTAACAAAATGATCAAGTTTTTGTATCTCTCATATTGGCAGACTTTTCAAAGATTTCTTCGAACTATTGATTGAGATGAAGGGACAAGGAGGAAGATCAGTCTCGAAATTAGTCTCTTTTATGAGAAAGCTGAGAGTCAACGTTAAACGTGTTTGAAACTGGCATAGCTTTACTATTGTATCCTCAAACATTCAGGGTGTAAATTTTTCATTCTTGAGGCTACTCAATCAGAACCCACTCAACAATATTCTAGCAGGACTTACGCGTCAGCTTGCATGGGATACATTCTTCTCAAGCCAATCAAAATTTTTTATTCAATGAATCAACTATTTCAGCTGACTCATCAGGCTTCGACTCTGGCGGAATCGTAGAAGACCTGGCATCGATACTCAGACAACAGCTACAAGGATTTGGAAGCTACGATAGTGTATACGGAAACCCAGATGCTTCGAATTCAGGAAACGATATTGCCGATTCACAAGAAATATGCTCATGCTCAGACATATACGCAGCTGGACCAAGTTCTTTTGTTTCAACCTGTAATCTTCACTTCAACAGTGATAGTGCACTTACTTCAAGTGGTATGTTGACGTAACTCTGATTATTATTCACGGATTATTTTGTGACAATATCAGCAGGGGCTGAAATAGCAAGTCTTGCACATAGGACGCATCCAGCAGATTTCAAAGAATCGTGAATACAGTTGGAGTCGGTGGAAAAAATTCGTTTGCTGAAAAACTAGTTAGGAACCATCCTAGTGGCTCGCGATGAGTTTAACCCATGCATTCACTCATGCATATATTCCAATATAGTAGACAATCTTTTTGGTTCGTTTCTAGTAATCGGTATAATTATGCTTTTCGGACAAGTCAGAAATATTTTAAGATATTTTTCTTGGATTTCTGTTGAATTCAAGAACGGATAAAATTACAATCCGAGGCCTATGACCTTATTTTCATGAAAAAAATTAAAAAAAACAACCAATTCCCGAATTTCACCTTTATTACTTCTGTCGTTTCTACCAGATTCCGTGATCTGAATGTCACTGATACGTCTTTTAATTACGAGAGCTCCAGGTGATGGTGGATTCATTCAATAACATGAGAGAATGCTCCATGGACATGACATAAGTAAATGATGATTAAGCAGCATTTAGTTTTTGTCTGCAAGTTCATTGCAGCTCAAATATTACTCATTCCAAGCATTCGACCATGGCTCATGGTTATACTTCCGTTGCTGTGAATATTCTCTGAAAAATTGCAATGTTTTTGTTGAAAAAGGAGTCGTACAATAAATTCCCGGGTCAGAACGATCCATACATTTCAATTTATTCAAAAAAAACGTTCGGGTGTTCCCAACGCTGTTGACATAAGTGATCAGTGATCACATTCCGAAAGAATTTGAATGGCACAATTTACCTCACGAACAAAATACCATAATGATATTCTGAAAATCTGAAATTCATTTACACTATTCTAGTCCGAAGTCATTCATCCCACAATTCTCACAGATTTGATTCTGTATATATCTTGTTCACAGGTGCTGAACCTTCGAGATCAAATCCGATCGTTTCGTGCGCTATCTGCGGCAAAGTTTTCACGAAAAAATCTGCTTTGACAGTACACATTAGAAGGCACACCGGTGAAAAGCCCTTCGCGTGCTCTTATTGTAGCATGAGATGCAGTCAGAAAGAAAACTTGAATAGGCATATGATGCTACACACCGGTGATATGCCTTGCTACTGTAATATCTGCGGGAAAGGTTGCATGGATTCTAGCATTTTAAAAGGGCACATGAGGAAACATACGGGTGAAAAACCGTACTCATGTGAGATTTGTCACAAAAAATTCAGTTTGAAATGTAACTTGAACTCGCATCGGAGAAGACATTCGGGCAGTAAATTGTTTCCCTGTTCCTCTTGTAAGAAGTGCTTTGCCTGCAAAAGAAATCGCGATAAACACGAGAAATTGCACCAAAAAAGCAAGTTCGATCGATGGTCAAATTTGCGTGCGCAAAATCACGGCTGCGACGTAATTATCGATGACGATTTTCTGCCATCGAATGTAGCCCATGATGATGAAACTGATACAATCTCCTCGTTGACGGAAAACCCCATGGAAAGGTTCCAACAAGACCAACAAACGATTTCGCAATCAGTGACAAACAGGAAACATAGTGATCCATTCTCTTGCTTACTCTGTGGCAAGAAATTTAAAAGTTGCATAACAATGGATCGACACACGAATGAACAATCGTGTCAATCGCCTTATTCCTGTATGATTTGTCACAAAGTGTTGAAGAATAAGGCTACTTTTAAGGTACACCTAATAACACATACTGGTGAAAAGCCATATCCATGTCCAAATTGCGGCAAGTGCTTCAATCGAAAGGGCAGCATGAAATCTCATTATTTACGTTGGTGTCCAGTAACGAGACGAGAAACTTCAGAGATAACGATAGCAGGTGAGCTATTGCATCTTTATAATGAACAAGAGTAGGGAGCAAATACTAACTATTAAGGCCAGTCCGTAGTCCCCTCAATACCACAACCAGACACGCACCGGAGTACATGCAAGTTTTCAAACAATATCTAATTTTTAAATAAGTGCAAACATTTTTCGGATCAAATCATTGAGTCAGCGCGGTTCCCAATGAAATTTCCAATCATTCGAGCTTTGTTGCGTCTCAAAATTCGCAATATACTTTGCAGGATTTGGAAATCTGCAATCTTGAGCTGGGCTGCCTCATCGTAGGAACCACGCTGTCATGCACGATTGCCATTTTCCAAATCTTGCAAAATATATCACGAGTTTTGAGATGCAACAAAGCTCAAACGAATGACAATTCCATTGGGAAGCGCGCTGACTCAATGATTTGGTCCGAAAAGTGTTTGCAACTATTTAAAAATTAACTATTGTTGGAATTACACTATGCAAATCACCGTGGCGCCATCTATGGAGTAGTGAGCAAGTGTAAGCACTACGGACCGGCCTTAATAATTAGGTATGAATCTAAAAATCTTCATCTAAATTTGTTCTCATTTACTGATAATATTTCATGAGCTCTATGTTTAGACAAATCATACTTGCATCGTTAAATGGAGAAGCTTTTTTGGTACATTGATATCACATTAATCGCTGTGTGAATGTGTAGAAATAAATTACGATACCACGATTTGTCTTCATCGCAAAAATTGTATTAAAATATCTGTTCAACGTTCAAACAGCTCAAGATCAATTTGAGGACACTGTCAGTCAACATCAACAGCAACAACAGCAGCAGCAACAACAGCATGGAAACGTTCCAAGAATACAAGAAACTTCATCACATGCAAATGATTTAGACCTAACTTGTATATTCACAAGGGTAATGTTGGGTACCGATGGTTACGGGAATCAGTGTGATGAAGAAACAAAACGGAAAATTGATGGTATTGTAAAGGATATCAATAAGTGTTTCAACGATAGGCAAAAGAGATGAATCTGTAAGAGTAAACATTTTATAGTAACCGAGACTTTTATTCAATTTATTTAAACATAATGGATCCAAACATGAGTATTCTTACCCAGCCTACTTGCAGTCTACTTTCAATGTAGATAATCAGTTTGAAGGTGCAGACATGAGCAGCAATGTGCCGAATGATATATTTTGATAATCTTTGAGTTACGTGGAGAAAAGTGATTCTCAAATCCTAGATCAAAAAATAATATCCAGATTATCTGTGATCGAAATTCGACAACTTAATTGTAAAAATCATTTAGGACTCTTACCAGGAGTTTGGTTTGGAGTGCTCTCTTGCTATTTTCAGCGCCATCTGGAGGGAAATTGGTTTATAATGAATATTAACTTTCAGCTGGCGCCGCGCCGTTGGCCGACCTAAGGTGGATTACACCCTGGTCGAAAAGTTGATGCTGTGGCTTCTTTAACCAATCTTTCGGCTTCCAATTTCTTTTGTTACCTCTTTGATATGTTTGAGATGGATCAATGTACCCAGATAATCGTCAAGGGTCATGGGTACCAACAGATGTCACTATCAGTTCGGGAAACTTTGAATTACGAGCATGGCGGTCTCATGAAAAAGGCATTGGGTGGATTCCACCCCACGAGGACAAATCAACCAAACAACGTAGAACGTCATGCGATGTACCTGCTTCCTGCGAGGAATTTTTTTACAAGTATGAGAAAAAGTTCCGTCAAGATGAGTGCATAGTTGAACTCATAAAGTTGTAGGAAAAATTCTCAAGAATTTAAAAAATGGTCCAAATTTTCCCCGCAATTTCGTGGGTTCAATTTTGCGTCGATCTCAATGAAACTTTTTTGAAAAATTTTTAGGAGAAATCTCCGCGGGTTATGGTTTGCACATGCATTGCACGACGTTCTACGTTGTTTGGTCGATCTAATACTTGCATATACAACATTCCTCAATTTGACCTCAAGTTTGCGCACCATTAGCGCTCGTTTTAAGCGTGGAGTTCGGTGAGCACTCTAAAGCACACGGATTTTCAACATTTATTCGCAAATTATCAAAGAATATCGTTCGGTATATACGTCTATGATGGTACTACACGTTGAGAATGAAACTTTTACCGAGTGTGACGAGTAGGACGTAATTCTCCGTGACCCAACAATGCCCGACAGGGACGCGTATATGGTATCATTCGTATCGCGGAGACCACCGACCCTGGAAGAAATGAGGCACTTTGATGGCTCTGTGCCTCAAATCAGTGGATCTTGACACAAAGTTATAACAGTAGGTTTTATTCCCGAGTGTCAAAATATACTCTTCTGAAATAGCTGTGGAAATTGAATCAATTGAGCGCCTGTCCAATTTTATCCGTTCGGATGTCTCGGATCGCGATGGCGTCGCTGGAGCTGTTGGTGGGTCGGTAGGTTCGGTGGGTCCGTGTTGGTGATGCTGGTGTTGCCGGTGTTGCTGGTGTTGCGGGTGTTGCTGGTGATGGCTTTTGACCCTTCCGTACGGATTGGGTTACTTAGTTGATTTGATGGGTCGATCAGTTGTTCTAAGATCCAATCAGTCACAACTTTCCTTTTGGATGGATGGGCTGTAGATGGGGTCGAGGCTGGGCGCTGGGGCTCGGCCAAGGCTGGGGCTGTGACTAAGGCTGGAGCTTAGGCTTTGGCTGAGGCTGGGTCTGTGGCTGAGCTGATGCTGGGGCTAAGGCTGGAGCTGAGGCTAGGCTGGGGCTTGGCCGAGGCTGGCGATGGCTGGCTGTAACTGAGCTGATGCTCGGGATAAGGCTGGGGCTGTGGCTCGGGCTGGAGCTGGGGCTGGGGCTAAGGGTGAGGCTGGGGCTGAGGCTCTGGTTGGAGCTGGGGCTGGGGCTGGAGCCAATGTTGGGGCTGAGGCCGTCGCTGGGGCTGTCCAACTGGGCGAAATTTCCAGATACTTACTGGAGATTCAGGGACCCCACTATGCGCAACATCACACCACTTCAATAATTCTCAATCACAGTTACTAGGTTACATCAAGAAAATTTTTTTCCGAATTCACTGTATTATGAAATCGTAATGTTACATTGTTCAACTACAGAGGCATTTCAGAGGCTCCTACCGAATCAGAGACAGTTCCAAGCCGGACGAGCGTTAGCAAGGTAGGCAATAATGCTAGTATTTCAATAACAATATGTCAAAAGCCTACTTTATACGCGTTAGCCAGTATATAAGCGCTTCTATGTGCATCTCACTCGGTGTCTCATTATCGCGTAAAGTTTTGTTTTCATGTGTGAAAGCCTTCTACTCTTGCATCGATCCGGTTTTTTGTCATTTTTGTCTAAAATACAATAGTATGTGCGCATGGTCGGGATAGATCTAATTCAGGATTTCGGTTTGAATTGAAATCGATCAAATATCGAATGCAATAATATTCCACGCCATTGTATGGAAACATAAGGTAAGTGTACCCAACTTGCCTCTGTACCCAACTTGCCCCCATATGCCGATCTCAGGAATGGGCGCTCGTTGACCTTGCCGCAATTTTTTTTTACGTTTGTTATGTTAAAATATGAGAAAATACGTAGTTTTCATCGACCCCGGATCATTTCTGCGTTCTCCAGAAAATATAAAGTGAGTTTTCCATTTTTCGTGTTTGCACGGCTAAGAAATCACCGAGGAAATCACGTTCACTAAAACCGGTGCAAATTCATTTTCATCTGACCAATTTTAACGTACTTCAGCACATTCGATTCCTTGTCTCAAGCGAGCTCTCAAGACCTTTGAAATCCGCTCTTTAGAGTTGCAAGACTCTGATTTGGAGCGATTTCATGTACAAAACACGGAGATGATTTGATAAACAAGAAGGCCGACATCGGAGTGTACTCAACATGCCCCCATATGGTTATCTCGGAAAGACGTGCTGTATGGGTTTTTAACCCCTCAGAACGTGTTTACCGCACCAAAATAGGTCGGAAGCAGTGTTTTGTGCTAGCTAAAAGCTACCAATGCCGCTGCACGGTGATCAAAACGGATCAAAGCGATTTTATGCACTTTATCGCTGATTTACATTGTTTTAAATGGTGGGGACAAGTTAGGTACACACTTTTGTAAACTTTCAAATATCACCTTTTGGAAGAATCAAACCCGTTTACCTCCATTTGGTCCAAATTGGATGTACTGTAACTCATTTTGAAGGTCAAAAGACAAGCTTCAAAATGAGTTAAGGTACAAGATGCGCCAGAGTTATTTAAGAAAATGGCTCAATGGGGACAAGTTGGGTACACTTACCTCAGTATGCTTTGTATTTTGGGAAATGATGGAAAACTTTTCCCCCTAAAAATGTAAGGATGGGGCGAATTATTGATAATGCACTGAATAATTTCCAATTCATCATCATTCTACACGCGTACCCATAAGATGCTACGTTTAAAACAGTATTCACAATGTGATTACACAGGTGTATGTTCTTTTTATAGGTACCCAGCTGAAAATATATACGTATCGCCATGCGCGGCTTGGTGCGTATTGGGGCACGTATGGCGCAGCGTATTGCAGCGCGCAGTGTAGCGCGGAGGATCCGGGTCGATAATCCCGTGCGTCCCAATACGCATCTCCATACGTGCCAGCGCTTCGGAGTGAAAGTAATAGTGACGCCCAGCTGTGGGCCGTGGGCCGCAGACGAGCCGGAAAGCTTTATATATATATAGTGCATGCCACGTGGTATTTCGTTCGCGCGCCCATTACATACGCCCATACTGCCCATGCGCGTCCCAATACACGTTCCAATACGTGCCTCGACCAGCTATATAAAACCAACTCAGCTATGCAACTGTTGCCTTTGACCGGTAGGTGGCTGCTAGGTTTTTGATCCTGCACGAGAATTTTTCATGGATTCCGACATACTCTCATCTGAGATTCTCCCAAAATAGGTCAAGAAGTCCTCTTATCACTTTGAGGGTGATAACGTTTGATCAGGTAATAAGACATCCTATTAGATGAAAAGTTATCACCTTCAAAGTGATAAGAGGACTATATGACCTATTTTTGGAGAATATCAGATGAGAGTATGTCGGAAATCATGGAAAATTCTCGTGCAGGATCAAAAACCCAGCAGCCACCTATCGGTCAAAGGCAAGAGTTGCCTAGCTGAGTTGGTTTTATATAGCCGGTCGAGGCACGTATTGGAACGTGTATTGGGACGCGTATGGGCAGTATGGGCACATGCAATGGGCGCGCGAACGAGACATCACGTGGCATGCACTATATATATGAAGCTTCCCCGCTCGCCTGCGGCCCACGGCCCACAGCTGGGCGTCACCAATATACTTTCACTCCGAGGGGTTGGCACGTATGGAGATGCGTATTGGGACGCCCGGGATTATCGACCCGGATTCTCCGCGCTACACTGCGCGCTGCAATACGCTGCGCCATACGTGCCCCAATACGCACCAAGCCGCGCATCGGGATACGTATATATTTTCAGCTGGGTAGAGACAAAAGTTCACTCAACTTCATTTTAACGATAGCAATGCTTGTTTTCACTCTTCTATCAAATGTAGCAAGCAGCCAACACCAGCATTAGTTCTAGTGCATCATTTGTGTATGGTAGAATATAATGTGAAATCCATATTAAATACTAGGGCTTGTTGTGAGAGCAATCTCGAGATGTTTTTACTAATGTTAATCGTGGCTTGTAATTCGTACAGATTAATTTCTTCCGAAGAGACAACTACAGTACAAGCAGTAAATGAAGAAGGCGGAAGCAGTCAGTGTGAGTTCACTTTATTATGGTTCGTGAATTTCAAATCAGCAGTCATTCTTTCAAAGTTGAAGTTGAAATCTGTTAAGCTTTCTGGTGGAAGTTTTAGCATTTTGTCTTGTCACCTATGCGATATATCTATAGCAATTCGTAGCAATGCGACTTGGACAGTTTTTAATTGGAGTGACTTAAATTGATCTTGGAGGACTAAAGGGTGCTCGTGCGAAGAATATCAAAGCACGATCATTTTAGCAAATTTGTATATTTGCAACGTTTCGTCAACGATTTCTGTTGACCTCATCAGGCACTATTGAAAGATGTTATTAGTGCATTTTTACATGTACAAATTAAAATATAAGTGTAGACTCAATAGAGTCTAACTCGTCATCATTCGACTAATGTCCGAACATGCTCACCATGTCTACCAGGGCTCCGATTTCGTCCTATGAAATCCTTAAATTATAAACAACCACACACATGGGACTATGAATGGGCTTACATCAGGAGTTTTGACGTGTATAAGGAAAATATTCTTCAAAAAAAAATTTTACGGATTCTTAAACATTTTACGCACACGCAGGCTGAAATTAGTTCACACCGTGGATGTGATTTATATATAAATCACATATATGTTAGAAATAAAACGTATCGTCGGCCCTTACGAAGACTAGCGCATTTTTCTTATTCTTTGACATTGGTGAGATGTGCTAGTCTTCGTGGGAATGTCGAAATGTCCTGGTCTTCGTAGGGAAATTGGAATGTGCTAGAATTTGTAGAGGCCGACGGTATACAGAGTTTCATCATATTTGCTCTCAAGAAACATGAAATCTTGATTGTAGCATTCTGTGTCAGAAACTCTCCCAGAGATCACACGATTCGTTAGTTCTCTACGATTCAAAAATATACCAAAATTAAAGATAAAACTGGTAACCCTTTGATACCCGAATTATCTTAACCCTTAATATGGGTAGGTAACTTCAATCGATCATGGAAAACCAGGATATCGTGTTACTGTTTACAAGTTTACACTAAACAGCTGACGTGATATAGTAGACACACTTCGTCTACTTTTCGATTAATTTTTAAGATGTGCGTGACAACGATTGAATTTATTTATATGCCTGATGAGGTCAGCGAATTGCGCTGACGAAACGTAGCAAATAATATAATCAATTTGCAACACCAATTCGTGTTAATTTACTAACACGATATCCTGGTCCTCCATGATCGATTGAAGTTACCTACCCATATTTTACAGGAAGAGGACGATTTAAGTTTTATACCCACGGATTATCTTAACCCTTAATTACTAATGTGATATATATATATATATATATATATATATATATATATAATTTTGAGAACCTTGAATCATTTTAATGAGGTAACAGATTTGAACGTCTACTTTCATAGTATTCTAGAGTAAAAGCTACAGGAATGCAATGCACTGTTTTTTTGGCATTTAATTGGAAAAATTTCACTCGGCAACGATATTGAAATGTGCCAAAATTCCACCTTAGTAATTAAGGGTTATCGCCAAGAAAAGTCTTGCCAAGAGTATGAGTTGGTCTTTGAGATCAAGAAAAACACAAAAGCCTGAGGTTTCAATTATTGGGAGTGTTTTAAGCTAATAGTGGAACAAAAAATGAACGTAACCAGTAATTTGCTTTTTTCGAATATTTGATATACTGAGAAAAATTCGGAATTTTCATGAATCGTTTCGAGATCTTGGGCAGAGATTGTCGTAAGGTTTTGGAAATTATTTTGTTCCATATCTTGTTATATATGCTACCAAAAAGGTGAATGAGCTTCAAGCTCCGTGAAAGAATAAACGTTATACGTGAGTCAACATCCCAAGAATTAGTCTGCATATATAAATAAAAAAATATCGATTACCGTGTCTACAAAAAATTCAAGAAAACGGTCTGCTCACACTATTAATAAGTATCATAAAACGATTTCTCCAAGAACTTCTAAACCTTCAATCATTATTAGACATACAATTTTACTTTGACGAGGGTGACCTATCGGGGTGATAGGTCGTGAGCTCGTCCTCTCCCAGGGTTTGGGAATCGGGATGGCCACGCGGCAATCCATGGGGGGCAAAGGTGGTAAAGAAATCGGAATTCGGTGAGATATCTTCATTGTGAGAACCTGGCCCCGCACACGCGACTCGCGGATCATTCATTCACATGACACACCTCTAAGTATATTAAAAGACAATGTTCGAATAAGTTGACTGCACGCGAAATACAATATCTTGGCGGCGGTTGCTAGATAAAAGTTATAAAAAGAAGAAATGCGACCGCGACGGGGCGGGCCGTCGGGTCGGCGACGAACTCTCGGACAGAGCTTCGCCGTCGGGAAAACGTGGCCGGGCGACTGTGTAGAGCCCTCGTTTTTCAGACCTTATATACTAATAGTTACGCCTAATGTGATACAGAAATACGTCACGTGACCCTATATCCGGTCACGTGACCTCATTATGGGTCTCATGATGGGTATTTTCATCGCAAGGCCCAAACGAGCGTCGCGTGCCGGTGATACGGGTCACAGGGGTTGTTCCCCGAACAGATGTTTGTGCTGGATAACGTCTCGTGACGTTACTACGGGTCACAGGGGATTTTCCTCAAAAATTTCTAAAGGATGACGTCGCTTAATGACTCTAGCCGTTCAATATACATTTTACTATTTAAGTTTTACATAAAAATAGAAATAAAAACATTATGAATCATAACGCGATCGTGACGGTCCTGATAATTCGACGTGCGCAATTTGGCTGCGGCCAATGCACACGTCAAACGACCCCGAGGACCGATCGATCGCTATGATTCATAATATCGTTCGTTTGATCGTTTAACACTATAGATTCCCCAGGATGGGATACATCGATGTATAGCGTTACCGGTGCGCGGCATACAGGTATTCTATTACTATGACATGAATATATATTCGCGCGTCTGCACATGAAAACCAACTACCTGAGCGAAGGCTCGACCGTGATTTGCGTTTTCAGCATGAGACGTGATCTGAACTATATATATATATAGACGCGTCGCCTTCGGTCGGGAGAGGCTCGACGGTTCATACCTGAGTCGAGTTAGCCTGAGGGGCCACTCATCTCGTCGAATTTCACGCCAGACGGCGTCATCGTCGTCGCTTTCTTCATCAGGATGTTGTAGTCCACGGGCGGCGTCCTCCGGGGCTGGTCGTATCTCGGGCGGCTGCTCGTCACGCACGGGCCGTACAGCGGGTTGCGGCCCGCCCAACAATCTTCGGATCAGGAACCTGAATTCTTCTGGCCGGCCGCCTGCAGCTGGAGGTGCAGGTTGTATGCGGTAGACGCCGGCATCGGGGTTGACCTGAGGAGCCGCTCTATTTGTTAAATCCAATGGCTGCAGATGTTGGCTAACAGAAATAGCACGGCTTGTCGCTGGATCGGCGTTGTCGAAGGACGGTTGAGCCATTGGCGCGGACGGGGCCATTTGACGTTCCCTGATCACGGCTTCTGCGGCCTGCTCCGCTCGATAAAATACCTGCTGGGGGATGTTCGGACGTTCCTGCATTGGTGGTAATCGCGCCACTAACTCCTGGAGATTCACTTGCTGTTCTGGGGCAGCTGCAAGGTCTCGAGCCGGGATTTCAAACATTGCTGGTATCGCTAGTGGGGGCACCTGATGTGGGCCAGGCATCATCACTAGGTCTTGCTGAATAGCGAAATTGGCGCGCTCGGCGAGCCGTCGTTGTTCCTCGACTCGGTCCAAACGGCGTTGCTCCGCTCGTTCTGCTCGTCCACGTCGCACCACCTCCCGGTGACGGGTGCGAGCATCGTGGGCCGTTGTCATGGCGCGGATTTGTGCTCCGATCTCCGGTCGTGGGTTTTCCTCGTACTCGCGGCACAACCGGCGAAACTCGAGACGGTTCAATGGAATGATGCGCATCTCGTCTTCGATTCTCGGAGCTTCAAACACCACGCGCACTTCGTCTTCGTCTTCACTAGAACTTAGTTCCACACAAGGCACAGCGCGAGGTCGACAGCGGTGGACTGGCCTGCGTGATGCGGTCGGAGCGACTGACGGTGGTTGCGGGGGAGCAGCGGGCCCTGCTGCTCCATGCCGCTCGGATGCTTCCGGCTCACGTCGGTCCGTTTGAGTCGATGCGTGGGCCTGAGGGCGCGCGCAGCCTCCTTGTCTCGTACGATTTTGCGCGGCGCCTGTTTGCGCGCGAATTATGGCACAGGGCTCGTCCGAGCGTCCTTGATTTGCACTTGATGCGACGTTGGCCGCACCTGCGTAGGGCGATGCCTCTGCTGCGGCGTTCACGTGTTGCGGCGATATGCAGATTTCCTCCACTGGAGATGGGTCCATGGAGATGTTTGGGCCCGAGCCTTGGGAGCTTTGAACACTCAGCTCGGTTGAGGCCCTGGAAGGAAGCCGGCAGGGCCTCTTGGGCGAGGGCCCCCTCGACGATGCTTCTCCCTCGGATTCGCTGGTCTCGTTCACGGTGGCCGGAGAAGGGAACCATCCTCCGGGCGCACCAGGCAGCCAACGACGCGCGTTATCCGGCATGGCAGAATTATGCGGATGTTGATTCTCGAAAATTTTTCTTCGAACTGAAAAATCTTCTCGCGGCTCGGTCGTATTTATATGCTCACCCATGTTAGTGACCAGGATCCGGTCACTCCCCCTTCCAATCGGCTTTTTGAATTTCGGCGAATCGGGCGAGGGCTCGATTTCTGCGTGCAGGGTTGTCGAGTGACTCGATTTCCAGTCACTCGCCCTTACGCTCGACGTAGCTGGGTTTTTCTGAGCTCTCCAACTCCTGGTGATCGCAGGAGTCGACGGTGCCGTCCTCGATGTGGTCGAGGTTGGCTGCTGGTGTGTTTCGGGCGCCACTGGGAATTTTAAGCATCTCCCAGAGATGCGTGAGTATCCACGGACACGTCGTCCGCGTGCACCCAGGACCTTGCCATACCTTGGTATTTGGCGTATGGGGCCCATCTGGTCGCACGACCCCGTGCACGAGTCGTGGGGATTTTGTAATCGTTTCCTGACGTGAAACGACCCCGTGCAGCGTCCACTTGGTCTTCTCGCGGGCTGCTTTCTTCGATGATGTGCCGGCTTAAGAGCTCTTCCAGGGTCTTTTTGAGTTCTGCTTGGCTTCCAAGGCCCCACGTCTCGGGCGCCAATTGACGAGGGTGACCTATCGGGGTGATAGGTCGTGAGCTCGTCCTCTCCCAGGGTTTGGGAATCGGGATGGCCACGCGGCAATCCATGGGGGGCAAAGGTGGTAAAGAAATCGGAATTCGGTGAGATATTTTCATTGTGAGAACCTGGCCCCGCACACGCGACTCGCGGATCATTCATTCACATGACACACCTCTAAGTATATTAAAAGACAATGTTCGAATAAGTTGACTGCACGCGAAATACAATATCTTGGCGGCGGTTGCTAGATAAAAGTTATAAAAAGAAGAAATGCGACCGCGACGGGGCGGGCCGTCGGGTCGGCGACGAACTCTCGGACAGAGCTTCGCCGTCGGGAAAACGTGGCCGGGCGACTGTGTAGAGCCCTCGTTTTTCAGACCTTATATACTAATAGTTACGCCTAATGTGATACAGAAATACGTCACGTGACCCTATATCCGGTCACGTGACCTCATTATGGGTCTCATGATGGGTATTTTCATCGCAAGGCCCAAACGAGCGTCGCGTGCCGGTGATACGGGTCACAGGGGTTGTTCCCCGAACAGATGTTTGTGCTGGATAACGTCTCGTGACGTTACTACGGGTCACAGGGGATTTTCCTCAAAAATTTCTAAAGGATGACGTCGCTTAATGACTCTAGCCGTTCAATATACATTTTACTATTTAAGTTTTACATAAAAATAGAAATAAAAACATTATGAATCATAACGCGATCGTGACGGTCCTGATAATTCGACGTGCGCAATTTGGCTGCGGCCAATGCACACGTCAACTTCATTTCTCTAACGCGCAAGAAACTATTCTTTAGGGACCTTACAATGAGGATCTATTAATCTATCCTGACCTTGATGATATCATGATAAAATTACATTGGATTCTCTCAATCATCATCGAACGTTCAATCAGATTGTTCAATCGGATTGATTCAACAAAAAATCATTTTTTGAAACAGTCAAAGGTTTGATCGATCTTACAATAACAAAGGTTCTCAGAGAAGAGGTATCAGACTCTGAAAAAATCGAGAATGATGCACTAGCTAACAAGGATCTATCAACTATAGAAAATTATGATAATCTACGTCAGACGTGTTTGTGTATCGATATTTACACACCCGGACCAAGTACTTCCACTTCATGCTGTCCTCATCACTTCAATGGTGATGCTTCGACATTGGATCCATGCGGTGAGTTGATATACGCCTTATTTTTCTATATTCCATCATTGGTCAAAACTGATGGAAATTGACGATAGTGTTATATATTGTAACAAGTATCAGAAGAAGTTTTACTGAATACCTCGACCTAATAGATCACGTAAATTTGTAAATTTCAAGAACCAGACAAAAATAACCACCATTTGATTGGCTTGTATTTATGAAATCTGGATCGTTCCAAAGTGTATATACGAAAAAGCAATTGCTTCAAAGTCTCGAAATAGTGAACCTAACTCGCCGCACAACACTATATCTCTCATCGAGTCATCTTATCTGATGTATTTTACTCATGAGTTAGATTTGGAATCAAACCTTTCAATTTTGATCGAGACTTTTGGTCAAGTTTCGACTAAAAATACTATAGGATTGGAGAAAGTCGATCGTGCATCAATATTTCGGCTCTCACATTGCCTGTGCGGTGGGGAACTAAGTCTATTAGCGAGAGAAAATCGAAAAATCATTCTTGAAATCAGAGGCATTGTTCTCACAGAGATCCGACGACGTATTAGTTTACATCATAGATGATTCTAAAACACTCTTTGATGAGCCGCGGTAGCATTTAATTTTCACTTTGGCGATATTTTTCAAGCCCTTACATACAGCCCGCGGGCATGAGTGAATCAAAATTGCTGATTGCGGAAAGCAGTTGAATCCTGAAATACCGTGCTTACAAACTATTTTGCGCATCACATTTTGTACGGAAATTGCTAGGGCCGTATTTTATGGACTAGCACCGTTCAGATAGAAAAGTTGTAATCCAATCTATCAAACAAACTAAATTTGTGTTCAGGATCATAATGCGGCTATCAAATTTCAGTTGTCTACAAATGATAAAATGATTTCATCAAATATTATAAAAACAAGATATATATTGCTATCTCTGCTTCAAACTCGCTGCACAACGTAAAACTCTAATCTCATCAATTCCCATGAGCTTTCGCGTGCAAAAAACAGGCAAGATATGCCATTCAGAAGCCGACTATATATATTGAAGCTACTACAAAAAACCATTCGCTGTCTCTCTAGTTTTTCTAAAATACATAAGTCGATTGATGTGAACATTGTAAGGTTTCAATCTTATTTTCAGATTATATACCTGCAGCACAGAATTCAGACATTTCGGGCCTTGTGGGCGGGAAGAGCTTTGCTAGAAAATTCAACTTGGAAATGCATATGAAAACTCACACAAATGACAAGCCTCACGAGTGTCAATTTTGTGATTTCGAGTGCAGTCAAAGAAGTAATTTAAACTCTCACATTAAGTTGCATATGCGTGAATTTCCTTACTCATATACAAATCGTAGAAAAAGTGTCACCAAATCTGGCCCTTCGAAATCGCCCGAGAGGATCCATACGAGAGATGAACCATTTACATGTATGATATGCCGCAAGAGTTTCACTCAGAGTGGTAATTTGAAGACCCACATGAGGTTACACACTGGTGAAAGGCCTTATTCGTGTTCCCATTGTAACAAAAGATTTACTTCCAAAAGCAATCGCAATAGGCATGCCGCATTGCATGCTGCTCCAAAGTTTCTTTTTTGTCAAATTTGTGATAGAAAATTCAAATCAAAATTTTATTTAGCTCAGCATATGAGATTTCATGCAAAAGTCGATTCATTAAGTAAGCTTGGACCGTCAAATTTGTCTTGTCGACAATGTGGCGAAAGTTTCGAATCTGATCATGAATTACGCTCACATGTAGAAATGAGCATGTGTGACAAATCCCTAAAGTGTCCTATGTGTGGCAAACAATTTTATAGAAGCACAAGATTAGATAAGCACGTAAAAATGCTTGCCTGTGAACAAAATTCTTGTTGTACGGTTTGCGGGAAAGGTTTCAAAAGTAGAAGTGAAATGGAAAATCACGAAAAATCGCACTCCAATAAAAAGCCCTCTGAGTGTCCCACTAATACATGCGATGGAAGCTCTAGTGGGGAATGCATCGTGGTTGCTGATACAACTCATTCGATTTCTACACCTGAGGAAGAGATGCTCCAGAACATAATATCAGGTTCGTGATTTCATGCCAATCATATCGAGCTACTATGATCGAGCTTTACAAATTTTGCTTCATGAAGAATGTTTTCATTAAAACAACGAAGGATCAAACAAACGAGGCAAGAATATAAAACGTGTGTTAATGGCATGTACAAGAAAAATTTTGAGTTTGTACTCTCATTGATTCAGATTTATTTTCTAAAGACATGCTCATACGATCTCAGCCTAAATTGATCCTGAATGGAATTATTTCCCACCACCTGGCTGATTTTTTCTATTCTATATTCACCATTGCTCACAAATTACGTTCCCAGAAATATCAAATCACTCACGAGGCACTTTTTTTCAAAATGGAAATGACTCTTCTCTCATATAATCAATAAGGCATGAAAATCAGTGGCAAATTTTTCCATAACACGCCATCATTCGCCCATAACTTGAAAAATATTCATTTGATCGGAAAATGTGTAAAGTAACTTTTCGTAGGACTCCTCAAGATCTGCAAAAAAGATCCTTCTACAACTTTTCGAATGATGCGCCCGTTCCAAGTGATGAGGTATGGAGTCGAATGAATATACGGATTAGTGAGCCATGTAATAGTCCAGAATTCTGACACGTGCCGTGAATATGAACTGTGCGATATAATTTACTGTAGAGGTGTTGCAAATTTTTGTAAGTTTGAACCAGGAAGCCTCATAACTTGGAATGTTCAGTTTCTAAAGAGAAATGAATGTTCAAAAAAAATGTATCTGTAAATGAAATTTGTATTTTTGCCGTCTCTATATTCAGCAAAAAGAGAAGAAAAATATTTCTCCCTGTCGATTTTGAGATAAAATATTGCAAAAACCTCAACAGACTCCATTGAACCTCGGGGTTATGATTATCCATCACTCCAATATCATCAGCAACAACAGCATCAAGATGACAGATTGCAAAGATACGACGTTCCTCTCACATCAGGTAACCAAAATCACTTACGACATCGGTTTCATGATGAGAAAAATGATACCCAATTAAGCTAGAGAAAGAAAAAATTACTTGATTGAAATATTCGTCAATGAAAATGCAGAGTCACAGTATTAGTTCGACTCATCATTCCTATAAAAGAGAAACACTACTCAATGTATATTCCTCAATGAGTCCATGATTCCTTTCTAGAAGGTGACAATGTAATTCGTCGTATCTTTTTAGAACTCTTAGACACACTTTGGTATTCATCCACATGTATTAAAATTGATTATCACTTTCCACAGAGCATCGTGGTGCAGTTGATCCGTTAACAAGAGTATTATTGACTGACGATAGAATGGACATGTGTGATGAAAGAAGAAGGGCTCAAATTGATCATATCATAGAGGACATAGTAAAATCCTATCAGGATAAATATGGAACCTAGACATCAACGTTACTTGGCAGATTTGCCGACAACATGATCATTTTGGTGACTGACCAGAGCCCAAATAAAATACGTGATGTAATAAGAAATAGTTGACTAATCACACCGATGAAGACTACAGAACTCACAATCTCAAGAGGAATGGAGCCAAGTGGAATACAGCACACTACAATAACACGCGTCCTTCTCAACCAACTCACAAGGAGAGGTACGACCTGGATTCGGCTCAAACTCTGGGGCCGTATTATAAATTTGCGGGTATAGGTGGCGCTTGCCGCTAACCTGTCAATTTGCCGCTATCCGCAAAAAAGTCAGTTTGCCGTGTAATGCCGTCTGCGTTTTGCGGTGCCGTAGAAATATTCGCAAAATGCACGGCCTTCCCCCGACTGTTTATTTTGCAGTTGGGGGAAGGCCAAATGGGCGATATCAATCAAGAGGACCTAGGCGTTTATTGAAGGTTACACCGACGACGGGAACAATATAATCAATTTTGAGTGAGCAAACAAGAACCATCCATACAACTTTGAGGTTATGGTGTGCACGAGGTCGCAGCAAGAAACGGAACAAGCAGGTAATTTATCTTTAAATAATAAGGTAAGCAACATCTTCTCACCGTAATTTGCTAACTCCTGGGTAAACCTACACTTTTAGGATATGTTCAAGGCCTAAGTAGCAAACTTTTTCCTGAAAATCCTGTAATGCGAAACACGTGAAACAAAATCCGTCAAACGCAATTTTTTACGGCAAACACTATTGACACGGCAGCGCAAAACACAACAAACCCGGCGAACTGCAGACGGCAAACTGACTTTTTTGCGGATAGCGGCAAATTGACAGGTTAGCGGCAAGCGCCACCTATACCCGCAAATTTATAATACGGCCCCTGGGAATCGTTTTGTTTTGGTAAGAAATGAAGGTATCTCAAAGGATTTAGTCCCATGGACCTCCAATTGTGAGATATAGCTATGAAGATTAGCATTGGCCATGTAGGCTCATGTTGAAAAGTAGCACATGTACATAGATATACTGGCAATGCCAATCTCCATGGTTGTATCTCAGGATAGGAGGCCCGTGGGCCTAAATTCTCTAAGATACTTTCATTCCCCACTAAAATAAGGTGATTCCCAGTATTTTGTCAAGATTCATATTTGTAATATTGGACCTCTCCTTGCCAGTAACAACAAACCCAATAGTAAATCCAAGGCTTCAGAATCTCTTCACGCAACGACAAAGTGCCTAATCCCATCGACAGTACGGGAGCCGACCTAGATAACTGTATGCACCTTCACGCACATGTAAAAATTAACTAGAAAAAGCGCAGAGTAAAATATCATTCACTCAAAGAATCTTGTGAAATGAAAATTCAAATTCTGGTTAGCACCATTCAGATTTTTTCTTATTTGCCTATTCTGGTGATTCTCGGGTGATTCCGTCATTCTGCACCCTGCACCTGGAGGGCCTCCTGACCGCGGTAAAATTCGGTAGTTGGCAAAGCGCTGACGCTCCAATTGAGAATATCTCATCTATACGAACGTAGAAACTGTCTGGATAAGACTGGAGTGAACTATATTGAGGTTTAATAGTTAAAATACGAATAGTATTCCAATCATCTATGATTTTCTAATTTAACTATACGCGGTTAGTGGATCTTGCCCATAGTCTCTGCGAAGGTGACCGTTCTCAAGCTTCTTGTATCTATTCAAATCACAGATGATTAATTCTTATGCTCGTCCTCGATTTTGAACAGTTTGAGTTGGAGATATATGTCGATCAATGAGGACAGGACATCCTGTCCTTATTGATCAACATATGTATCCAAATCAAACTGTTCAAAATCCCGTCCTCATTGATCGACAAATATCTCCAACTCAAACTATTCAAATCACTGTCATGAACAGGCCTGGTCATGAACTTCTTGAAAGTGATTAAGTTTTGATTGCAGTGGTAAAGGTACTCAACTCTCAGCAAGTTCGAAAAAATAAATAATAACTTATCCCTTTGAGAGAACGCCTCGTCTCATTCTTATGTAAGTTACAACATTTGAGGGCTAGGTTCCATATGTTCTGCCCAGAAAGTGCCACGGTAATATTTTCGGAGGAACAATCATATATCTAAGGTAAGGGACACATAATGGTGCTACCTCTCCAATCTTGACGACAAAATAAATGGTTTTATATGTTTGTTTTAGTCACTTTCTCTTACCCATTCTACAACTAAACCATTCCTCTCTCCACAATATCAAAATTCAAACTCTTGCAGTTCATTATAGATTTGATTTGATACAATAAAATTTCGGCTCGGAGATATTTTAATTGCGAGATCTAAACTCATGCATTTTCAGCTTAAAACAGATTGCTTTACCTACTATACTTGTACGCCAGAACGTCTTAGGAATAACTTTTAATTTTAGTCTCAAAGTTTCGATCTCTTAGAAAAATGCTCGTTTTCCCACTGCTGTAGCTCCTATAAAAAGTACAATAATTGACTTTTACCAATTGACTTTTACCATTAGTCAAATTGTAGGTTTTTTCAAGACCTTCAAAATGACCACTAGCAAAAGTCGATTATCACCTTTCTGGTTGGACATAGGTCGTCCATAAGATAACGAATAAGTTAAGAATCGCTAAAATTTGCTCCCAGTAAATAGCTCCCAGAGGTGGCCAGGGTCAATTATCGGTCTTGGGCAATTTTTCTCTTGAAAGAACTTGCATTTACAAGAAAAATGTGCCCAGATACGTCAAAAAATATTCAATTCCGTTGGAGCTGTGATCTTTCCAAAATAGGCTAAAAATGGGCCTGAAATGGCCCTTTCACGGGCACTAGGACCCACGGGGGGTGGGGGGGGGCTAAAAAAATCGAAAAAAAATTTCCTCGCACTATTTCAATATGGTACAAACAGGAAAAAATACGCTGCTAAAAGAGATTAGCAGAATGCTTTTTCAAATCAAATTTATGAAATCAACAATTCATCTATCGATTATCTGAAATTCGAAATATTATAATTTTTCATTATATAATGGAAATAATTTTATACGTTTATTCAAATTTCATTGTAAAATCCATTCACATATACTTCTCTATTGTATTCTCAAATAATATCAAATATAAGTATATCAATTACCCGAAAAAAATTTTTTGAAAAAAAATTCGAGGAAAAACGGAATAATATGGCTTCATAGGTAACACGAAAACTCAAAAACGCTTTGATAGAAAATTCTGTGGGTGGATTACAAAGACTCTTACGCCAAGGCCAGTGGATTTTGAGCATTATTCGATGAGTATTTTTTGACTCATAAATTTTTTTATGACAAATTTTCAATTGTACCGGTATGACGTGGAATTCCTAGTCTTACTTTAAAAAATTTTCAGAGACGTAATTCTGATGTTTTTTGAAGTGCTGAATGGATTGGTTAAAACGGAATTTTGTTAAAATGTCATTATCATGGTCTTAGAGACCGGTGTAAAAAGGAGTACAGGGAAGCTAGAATAAAGTAAGAAGAAATCAAAATTGTGTATTAACCAATCGATTCAGCACCTCGAAAAACCTTTATATTGAACCACTCATATTTTTCAAGGCAGCAGGAAACTTTATAAATAGTTTCCATGATATGGAAAAATGACAATTTTTCAGACAAAATTTCATAACTCAGGGAGTATTGGGTGGGGGGGGGGGGTGCCAAAATTGTAGCGTTCCCATCTACGGATACTACCAAATATAAGTGCGAAATTTGAAGGGGATTGGTGAAAAAATTGAAGAGTTGTGCTGAGACATAGAAAACAAAATACATACACACAGACACGGTCAGATGGCTCGAAAGATGGGGTGATGGTAATTTTCCAAGGCGTTATCAAGGAAAACTGTTACCTACAGTCGATAGATCCAGGGAAAATGAAGAGGACAGTACAATTTCCATGTATCCAAGAGCTTCATTGGAGGAGAAGAAAATTTTTTGAAAAAAATTCGAGGAAAAATCTACTACCATCAAATGAAAGCTTTCTCTCAATAAATTTCTTAAAAACGGCTGATCAACGAGTCAATTTATAATTTCATTACGACGACGTTTCGATGATTATTTTGTCACCTTCTTCAGGTCTGAAACACAAATTATTGCTTGTCAACAAAGAAGACAAGCAATAATTTGTATTTCAGACCTGAAAAAGGTGACAAAATAGTCATCGAAACGTCGTCGTAATAAAGTTATAAATTGACCCGTTGATCAGCCGTTTTTAAGAAATTTATTGATTGAAACTCTATAACGAGTGATAAAGCCATTATGGAAAGCTTTCTCTTTTGAGAAAGCAAAAAATTTCAGATTTTTCCCGACCCGCCTGGTGACGATTTTATCCAGCTTACTCCAGAATACCCCATGTATATTAAACATTACCTATCACGACCATTATCACTAGTTCAAGCAACCGACGAAAAAAGTAATCCCGTCAGAAAGCTTCAGAATCTCTCACATCTCTCTCGCGAGCTTCATCGAAAATAACCGTATTGAACCAGAAGGTATCCCATAAATCTGTATAGTACAGTACGCATGTACATCTCTATCCGAAGGTATACAAAATTTCATAAGATCGAATAACGGTTTTGCATTATAACGGCAACATTCTAAACAGATCGCGAGTTGTATTCACCAAAAAGAAGCAACGTAACATCTATAAGCGTATGCAAAAGGCTTAGAATCTTCAAAAATCGTTTTCAAATCCGAGCACTCGATCTACAGTTTACAAAATGTACGTACCTGCTCGATCTCCCTTTGATAATGACAAAAATAGCAAACTGTCAACGTCGAAGCTTCAAAAATCCATCAAAGACTATACGTCTGCAAAAATAAAGAACAGCAAAATAATACCACGGCACCTTATTCGACACCACATCTAAATACACAATGGTCGAAAATCCATCGAGCAAAGTGCAAACCCCCAGCAGGCAAATCAGCCCCATTCACTATAAAAAAAATAGCACATACACATCTATAGTGCTCAATAAGTCTCGATCCAATTTCTTTGGGGCGCTAATGTATGCCGCGCGCTCTCGATAGTATATTCAAATTGTAGCAGGTACCTACCAAGCTATACCTACCGATAAAACCTAAAATGTCTCTCTCAATCAATTGACATTCTCGATAATCGTCGATCTTACCGTCCAGAGCTACTCAAATCTAAGCTTATGTACAACAATCTGTACCACCACTTGTATTTTTAGAATACTATGATGCATTACTTTGCCTATCCTATGTACAAAACATATACTTGCGCAGATTCTTGCAGAGCTCAGATAATATATAACTCGTGAACGACAGTGTATCTACGACGGGCCCATAAATCCGTACGTTGCACGATAAAAAGTTAAAGAAATAGTGAAAAGAGAGGGGGTCGCTATGGGAAGAACCGCTACAGGACGAAGAATTATAATGTTAAAGGGATGCCACCATCTCATGTATAGGGTTTTGAACTATATATATATATATATATATATATATATATATATATATGGATCGGTTCAAAAGGGCTTTGAAGAGGCCGGGCAAAAGGGGAGAAATTAAAATGTAAAAGGGATGATGTGCATGGAAAACTGGAGCCTCGCTCTCTCACGATTCCCTATATAGGTAGTTCACTTTTCATTTTTGCCTCATGCGTTTTAAGATCTCGCGAGCGTAGAAATATAATAGCCCTTTTCGATTTTGGGGTATTATGTAGCATGTGATGCTGTGTACGAACCAATGAGGGGGATTTTGACAGAAAATTAAAATTAAAGACACGCCCGGGGGTCTCTAAGTTGTACCTGCGTGAGGACTGTCTATGTATCTTTTTTTAACGCTTGCGGGGTGTAGAGAAGTTAGATAGAGGATGAGTTTGCCGATTTTAATGTGCACGTGTTTACGCTACATCTCGAGCGGAAAAAAGCCTTATACATTTGAATCCTCGAACAAACTTGGCTTTTAAACTGGTTTCATGCTCTGCGATGATTTTTCAGTAAATACAGCAAAGCTAATATTTTTTTTATTTTAAGGAGAGACATTTCTGTGTTTTCTCACGTATTTCCCATGTGTGTATTGTAAATCGTATCTTCTGTTAGCTTGATCAAGTTTTTCCCCATGTAGACTCTTGAGCGGGGGCTTGTTTTAGTGCATGGGATTTTTCGTGATGACTGCAGGTAAAGATTAAGAGTGAAACTACACGCGGTTTTCGACACAAGATAATGTTTCCCAGTTGGAATAAGTACCTGTGAGGGAATAATTTGTGGTCCAGATTATTTAAATGAATTTTATGGGCTATTCTAAATTTAGATTCCATCACAATATCTAACAGGTTGATGTAGAGAAATTTTGAGAAAAGCATCTTAAAGATGAGACAAAATGCTGATTTCTTGTGGTTTTTGATTTTACTCTCAGCCCTTCTGGGTACCTCAAGTAGTTGATGTAATTGCAAGGGTTTCGAAGAAAAATCGTTTTCACTATATGGGCTGTAATTTGGACGCGGATGAAGATAGAACAATTTTGCAAAAAGCATCTTGAAGAGCGGAAAAAATGCCATTTGCAATGATTTCTCGGTTATTTTTTACGTCGTGCGCATAAGAGTGTCAGAGCTCTCAAATTAGCCAAAACCATAGTTTTTTTCCATCTTCTGCTATTTTCACCCGTATTTCATTGAAAATCCGAGAATTTGGCTATTTTGAGAGCTCTCGCACTCTTATTCGCACGACGTGAAAAATAATCAAAAAAATCATCACAGATGGCATTTTTTCCGCTCTTCAAGATGCTTTTCACAAAATTGTCTTATCTTTATCTGCGTCCAAATTAGAGCCAATATAGTAAAAACGGGTTTTTATCGAAATTCTTAAAATTACATCAGCTATTTGAGGTCCAAGAAGGGCTGAGAGAAAACCAAAAACCACAAAAAGTTAGCATTTTTTTCTCATCTTCAAGATGCTTCCTTCAAAATTCCTCCACGTTGGGCTCGAGCAATCGACGTTTTTGCAAGAGAGGATTTCATATCGCCGTTCAGGAAATTTTGCACGGTACTGTACGCATTTGTCAAATGATCTCAAGTTAGGTATTCTGACATCCAGTTCAAATGAAAAATCCTGTATGTCAATTTCATGTCCATTTTTGGAAACAAACAAAGAAATTCTCAAAGTTAGATTGACCAATAGGAACCGAAACCCTCTTAAAACGAATGAATATTTTTTTGAGTTAATTCACTCCTGTTGAGGCTACGATTAGGCGCAATGACCATAGGATTATTTGAAACAGCCGGAAACACCATTTTTCACAATGGGTCCTGCAGGACCCATCAGATTCCCATATAGGGTACCCCCAAGTCAAAATAAATTTCAGATACCTGGTGGAATTTGAGGACTTTCACGTATTTTCCAACTCAATGGGAATTAGTACCAAGTATAATACCACAAGCGACGAATACTTATCAAAAATTCAAGAATTAGTGAGTTCAGCAGGACCTATACTTTCAGGACATCAGCCCCTCTCGAAATCGCAAACAGCGGCAATCATAACGGTGAGATATCGTCAAGGGAGGTCTGAATTTCATGTTCGAACAGTTTTCACTCTTCAAAGTCCCCCCGTTTCAACATATCATCTAAAAATATGGAAGGAATTGCGGCTTTTTCAGAATTTTGAAAAAAGACCAGTGTGTTGTAACTTTTGTAGGAACTTGGAAGGACTTCATCTATTGCTCGGGCCGTGAAAAATGGTCATCTTGGACCTGAAATAAGGTAACAAAATGCCTAGAGCATTGGGGTATTACCTCTGGTGTTGGTAATATGACTTTTAAACCATGGGTTCTGCAGGATCCACAGGGCGCCTATGGATTTGTCGAACTGCGAAATAACTTCATGAATTTTTGAGATATTTTTGTAATTAAAAGAAACGTTGTTTGTAAAAACGTGAGAAATTAGGCGTCTTTGTCCAGTTCCACGAGAACTTGAAGATTCATTGAAGAAAAAAATCGAAAAAAGCAATATCGGTAAAAATGCAATGAGTATAAAACATCCAAGTATTTTCGAACGATCACCACTATAACAAGTTGTGGTTACCAATTTTTTTTTCTACCAAGTTACAAATCGATTTTATCTTGAAAATATTTCTGCTGCCCAGTTGATCACGTATTCATTCCAACCGAATTGTTCGTTCCACCTAATAGGCAACTTAATTATCACTTGACTCCATAAAACCCAAGTTCCCACGAAATTCTGAAAAATCAGTGCGGAAGCGTTTATCATCAAAACCAACGAACATTTACGAGGGGTATAAAAATGAATACATTACATCGTCACACATTAGCTCAAATAAATCACATAGCCCTAATATAGAATACGAAACAAAAGTGAAAACGGTGAAAAATATCGTTGGAAAACCAGGAGAAATCCTTTTGCTCGAATTTACAGGTGATATAACACACAAGGCAGATGATCCACATCCTATCTATTATTGTGTGTGCAGGGGGTAAGCATACTTTTGTATCTAGTACATACGGAAGTGGAAAAGGGGGGGGGGGGATCGCGGATAGGCTACAGGTGGGTTTACGTGCATATAGGGTGGTGAGAACGTTCCCACAGGGTCTGATCTCCCTCTTATATGATCAACCCTTCGAACTCTTCCGCGAGAGATGCACAAGTAAAAGTATCGTATCGGAACTGATTCTCCCTACATTTCATCCTATATACTGATGGTATTGCAACGAATTTTGTTCCAAAATACATGTGTTATAGTTAGTTACCGGATACGTGTATGTATCTAAGCTAATGCGAAACGGTCGCCTGTAATACGCGGATGCGCTCGTATGTAGAATCTCATATCTCTCTGTCTTCGATATACTCTTGTATACTTACACAAAGATTGAGATTCGAATGGATTGGAAAAGCTGCGGGGTGCCCATTGTTAAAGCGGTAAAACTCAACTGACAATCCGGCAGATGAGTATTATTATAGAGAAAGCCGTGGACTCATCTCCGTACATTCTATGCTGGCGAATTTTTAGAGTAGGTAATGTTAGGGCATCAAATGTTGAAGAGATGCATGCTCATGGAGTATTATAAGAACATACTCTTGCTTGAGGCTTTGTCTGACCTGCGAAAAAATGCTTCGCGAATCGATGATCTGACAGAAAGATTGAGGGAGAGATGCTACCGAGTCAAAGGGTTACGCTCATCTTATCTTTTGTAAGGTATGTTTTCAGCTTTTGGTTAAGAGCTGTTGTCTGGTTGATGGGCTGAAATATTTTCGGCTCAGTGAGATGATTCAGAGTACTTTGCTGATTCAGCGCCGACAAAATTAGCAAAATTATTCTACTACGAATAATTTTTCACGAATAAAATTCTGTTATCGCGTATTTTAGAACTTTTTTACCCTCTCGCGAGACACCTGTGTTTCAAAATTATTATTTTAGACCTTATTTTCGATTGCTTTATATCCTACGGAGTCGATGGCTCATTTTAGAAGCAGCTCAAAAATCACATATGTGAAATGATGGGTAATGATCAATTGATGACATTGAAAACAGGTTTCTTATGAAATTGGGAAAGATGACATATTGTCAATGAGTGACTTGATCAGTCAATCTCACCCGTAATCTACACGGTCAGGAGATAAATTTTTAACCACACCAGACCGAAGTAGACTGAACTAGACCCAATGAGACCAAGCTAGACCGAATTAGGCTGAAATAAGCCGAGTTATACCGAATTAGACCAAACTAAACCGAACTAGACCGCACTAGCCCGTTTTAGTACGGTACTAATAGCACGGTACTTCTAGCACGGCGCTGGTATGGTGCTTCTAGTACGGTACTTGTACGATAATTCTAGTACGGCACCATTACGACAGTTCTAGTACGGTACTATTCCGGTGACTCTAGTGCGGTATTAGTACGGTATTTCTAGTGCGGTAATCTCAGTACGGTCTTTTTAGAGTAGTATATCTAGTAAGATATCTCTAGTGCGGTACTAATACGGTGATTCTAGTACGGTACTAGTACGTTAATTCTAGCACGGCATTATTACGGTAATAATTTTTGTACGATATTTATTGTACGATAATTCTAGCACGGAATTTATAAAACGGTACACTGTGAAAGACATTCATGTAAATTTACCACTCTCAGAAAGGGTAATTTCTTAGATTCAACTCTGGGAGTTGTGATTTTACAAGCGGCTTGTAAATTATTTTACAGTCCGACGGTAAATTTCGTACGGCAGCGCCACCGCGGTTTGGTCAGCTGAAATTTACCATCCCCGGTGACAAATATCTACCTAATGTTTTCCGATGGTTACCCTTTTAAAGTCATGAGGTTACTCTATGGACGTCCTGATAGTTATGCAAATGGTTACCATTACGTTGAACGATAAGGAACCCTGAAAGTTATCCATTCACGTTGTCCAAAGTATTAATTTTTGGATGACCGGCGGTGACATGCTTGGTTACACATGTAAAACATACGATTCCATGGTCATATATGATCATACGCAAAACCGTTTCAAACATTTTTTTTTTATTCCAGAAAGTTGTGATATATTGATTCAAACCTATTCTAACATCAATACGTCACGATACTGATGATATACTACTGAAAAAAAATCTTCCCAGGAGTCGATCTCGAGTTTCAAAAAAGTGACATTTTTTACGAAACCTTTCTCTTCAGTGCTTCAAATGTTCAAAACCTGAGAATGACTCCGAAAAAGGTTTTTATAGCACTGCGTGACCTAAACCCGCGTTTATTTAACGCATTTGCGGGACTTAACTGGCCTATTATTCAACTGTGAAATAATGCGTCCGCTCACTACACGTGGGTGCGGGATGCAGCAAATCAGTTTATTTCACTATTAGGTTATTAGGACATTTTTGGCAATTTTTGCGCATATTATGTAAGCAGGCATCGAAATTGAGATAATATTATAAAAAATCTATGATGGATCATGTCTGGAGCACTCGTATCCGCATCAATAATTGTAAAGAGCAAGAAAATTAGTCATGACTGTTAGTCATGACTCCCACTCATGGTTATAAATCATCATCAATATAAACATAAACAAAAACACGTGGTTGAGTTTTGCACATGTATATTTGTGCTAACCTTGAAACCTTTGATCATGCTGGATTTCCATTTAATACACTGTCGTGATCAAATCACAACAAATAAGTAGGTATCAAAATTAGAGACTGCATGGCAGTATTAGGAATTGTACCTCATTTGATAAGATCGAATACGCATATTCGTCATCCTTGCGGTGAGGATGTGTTATTACACAGTTTTCAATTCTCAAACAGCCGTTATGGAATGTCTCAGAAGAATTAAACTGCTAATTTTTCTGGAGTCTAGTTACCAGCGTAAATTCAGAAATTGTTTCATGATGAAGTCTGAGAGGGAAAATTTCAGGTTTTGGCCGGGATGAGGGTTGCACAACCCTTATATTATTATAATAACCAACGATGCTCATGACTTATTTTAGATACAAGAAACGTCTTTATCATCACTCGATAGGTTTAATCGCGGGTGTGTGATGTCTATTTTATAGGACCAGATTCTTAACTTTTTTTCAGTCGGGGGGGCTGCCGCCCCCCCGAACCCCCCCGCTTACCCCCGCCCTAGCCACCCGCTTCCACCCTCGCGCAAGCGCTCGGGTGTTATGACCCCCGCAAAGGGCGGGTTTATGTCACTCAATGCTATAAAATAGTGTACGATACACGGGACTCAAGAGCTTTGATTATTACACGGCGTGATTGGCACCCTCGCGCAAGCGCTCGGGCGCCAACTTCACGCCGTGTAATAATAAGGCTCTTAGGTCCCTTGTATCGTAAATAACTATTCTGAGTGATGTTAGGAAGTATTGATGTTACACCAGCTGCAAATTTGTATATCACGTCTTTCCGAAATAAAAATAACAAATTTTCAAACCGATTCTATACCTGATCATATATGAACATGTAATCCACGGATTCCACGATCATGTATGTTCATGGAATCTTATGTTCTACACGGGTAACCAAAATAATCAATTTTGGGATGCTCGCCGGACACATACTCGGTTAATCCAAAATAGTCACTCGTTGGATATCTCTCGATTATAAAAAACGTTATCCATTATTACTATTGATTTTCTATACAAAATATGAAAATGTAGATGTGGTTATTTATTTTGCCTACAAATTTGGTATTTGAGATTATTCCATTCCAACACATACTTAGAGTTCCTTTGTCAATTATTATTGCTCTATGATGTTTGGTATGCTTGACCTTTAGGCCAGGAGAATTAGAATTTTTTTTGGCGGTGGAGGGTAAGTGCGAGTTTTATTTTTTTTTAGATGCAGGATACCCCCTGGAATCATGTCTACCACTTTCGAACAAATTTTGCTCGCCGCAAAATTTATTACTTATACTTTTTACGGTTATTTGTTATTAATAATTTTTGCGGCGAGCGAAATTTGTTCGAAAGTGGTAGACATGATTCCAGGGGGTATCCTGCATCCTAAAAAAAAAAAAAAAAACTCGCACTTACCCTCCACCGCCAAAATGTGGTTCTTTTTGAGCTAATTCTCCTGGCCTACTTATATCATATTTTGTTATTATACGCAGCTCCTTACGGGTCTAGTTACTCGGTACTACTTGACACATGTCCGTATACACGATCATTATTGTGAAGGAACTTTTGGACCTCGTATATATGGGTGGCTCTAGATCAGAGCGGTATGCGTCCATTTTTTCCATTTCTCGAAAATTCGCCTCAAAGTTTTTATGATATGGAAAACTCGAGTTATCATCTAAAGTAAATATTCTTGTATTACCATGTAGTGAGTGTGTTTTCGCGTCATTTTTCGCGTGGGGCGTATCAATATTCAATTGTTCATAGTTTTCACATTTCATTTTGCGATAAAAAATGGACTCATACTGTTCTGATCCGGAAAATTTCTCGACTTTTTTTCCGGATCAGAACGGTATAAGTCCACCATTTTTGAAAAAAAATTTACTTTTTATATTTTAATTCGGAAAAATGGAATTCTACCGTCTCAAGTAGGAAAATGTCGAAAAACTATGAGTTTCCACCAGTAAGGTCAAAAAACGTTGGAAACGCATGGACTTATACCGATTTTAGCGAGAAAAAGATGGAGAAATTCTCCAGACCAGAACGTTATAGAGTGAAACTTTTTTGGATTTTTAATGACTAAACTCGACTTTTTCTCTCAGTAAACAAAATTCCTCTCTAATTGAGGATGACTTTCATTAAATATCGCCGACAGCCGAGACTGGTTTTTGCAAAGAGACCTCATTCAGGATATCATGACTAAGAATATATTTCTAACATTAAGGTGAACAAGGGTCTATTTGGAAACCGCAGTTCTGTCAAGACGAGTTTACTCAACCAGATCGGTCCAAAATGTAGTTTTTTAGAGACCACAGGGCACGCAGCTTGAGTTCAAAGAGTCAGAAGCAGTTTGAGATTGTATAGGAAAAGTCGTAAATTGACGGTGAAATCCAAACGGTGAATTCAGACTGATCCCCACTCAACAACCAAAAAGGATTGTTGATCAACTGTAGAATGAGGTTCAGATTCGTTGCAGCTAGCTTAATTTAGGGAGGCCAGTATCGTCACTTACGAGATTCACCCAAATGAGCTTCACTTGTAACGAGCACAGCGGTGGAAGGATCGAACCGAAAACCGGATGACTGTTAATAAAAAGAACTCCAGTTGATAGATCACAACCATTCATAGTAAAATCGTAACCGAATTATTGTAATGAAGCTAGGAATCCTCTGCCATTGGCATTCTTCCTAAGGAGGAAAAGTACAGCTTAGTTGAGTTTGGCGTCTCATAGACGCAGTTGATCTCTCGTTTGATAAGATGCCTGAAAACACGATGCAAAACCAAATTTCCTTGCAAGCTCAGTACCGATCGCTCTCATAACTGCGCTTTTCGAACCATCATTAAACAACTCGGTTATCAATTATGATAAGAGATATGAGAAAAAAAAGACTTCAGAGCTTCCAAGAGAAACATTCCAGGACCATTTATACATCCATGCGTAGAAACAGCGTGTTTCTAGGCCTCCGGAAACAAGCTGTTTCTGCGTACAGACGTATAAAACTGCATACGCGTCTCGTGCGGAATCATTTTTCCTTCGGGAAAACCAAGCAGGACGGTGCCATCGCCCACGTCCAGCTTGGTTTCCCAAAGGAAAAAATGTTTCCAGCACTCGACGCGTAATGTACTATTATACTGACCGGAGGTTGATCATTTTCATAAGGCTCCACTGCGTCCAAACGCGTAAAAGAGAAGTGATCGGACTTAGGTCCACTTCCTTCGAAACCACTCCTTCGGAACGATCACGCCTCAATGCGACAAATGAGGATTTGATCATTCACAAAGAGTACTGAATGGCAAGATTAGTCGAACAATTGGAGACCGGGGTGATACTATACAGTAGTCGGTAAATATTAAGGATTTTGTGAGCAATATTTGGACATATGCAACTCTTCATTTGTCAGGATACTCTTACACTACTATATCGTGCTTACAATTATGTTACAGCTATAAATTCGCTTACGTTTAGCTTCTCTTGATCGGTCTTATGTAGTAAGTGAGTAGGTATTTGAGCGCTTGCGAGTTTGGTCCATTTCTCTCCTCTGCCTAGTTACATCCATGTTTTCATAAGATAGAAAGCATCTCCCATGTAGTTGCCGTGAGTCAACTGTTTGTGGTTGAGATGCTTTTCATCAATACACGCCCAGAGAAAACAGCTCATGTCTTCTATATAGTAAGCTTGGAAAGCTTTACTGCAATAAACATATACACATGACTTTACTTTACAAATGAAATAGTTCATATACTACTTTTTGGTATCAGGGTGACTAAACGCCAATTTTCCTAACCAAGCCGGGAGGAAAAATGGCTGTTTAGTCGCAAATGGCCGTTTAATGTGCTAAAAAGAAAATTTCCTTGTTCTGACGACAAAATAATTTCTACTACATAAAATTGTGGCCCTTGATCTGTGAAACTGACTATCACCGTATACCATTTTTCATCTGACGCCCTAATCTACTCATCCAAGTATATGTTTCAACTTTTCCACAAAATTCCCCGGGCAAAAGATCATAAAACGAGTAATCTGCACTTTTAACAAGGTCAGTGTATTTTGATGCTTCTTCACTCGCATCATGCAGTCCCGTCTGCGGGAGAAAATACTTCAAATGAAGCTGGTTTCGGATACAGATAGTTTGAGAAACATTTAAACTGCTTCTTGACACTTGAGAGGATATTTTGCATTTCGCATGCATAGCCTCAAATCGCATGTAAGCGATTTGCCACAAAGGCCCAATTGCTTCCATTACTCTTGGATACTAGTGAATAAAAAAATGCTGCTTTGGCTTAAAATAGTTCTCTTTCAAACTGCTCGGCAACTTTAGATATTTAAATAAAAAATATTTTCAGAGATTCATGGGTATTTTTATGAATGACATTCTTTGTCGTTAAGTCGACGACTTTTTGAGTCTGCATAGTAATATCCAGTGATTGTCTTTCTTAGGGATGAAGTCTCCAATCAATAGTTGGATATGTCGGATTTAGCGTTAACATTTCTACCGCCGACATGATGATGCACCCACTGTTCAAATTTGTTTCTGCGATCAAAGGAGGGTGGTTGTTACCCGCAAAATAAAAAGATTTGATTCTATCATTCAAATCATCCAAGGAAAACTAACTTTTTTATTATGAAACGTGACAGGATCAAAGCAATTACTTGACTTTCGGCCATCACAGTGGATCGTAACAGATTGCGTAAAGAGTAGCCCTTGACTCTTTCCGGCTCCACCGTCACGTCGAATTTGTAATTCTCAGACAGAAACTGTAGAAACTACCACTACACAGCTCTGACTCCTACTTTTTCTGTCTATCCATTTAAAATAGATTGAGTAATTTCCGACATTTGCTAGTAAATTTTCCAGATTTGGTCTGAAAATTTTACAGATCCTAATCGGTAACTTATGAGTCGTGAAAATCGGGAAAATTGACTAATCAGTTCTAGAAAAGTTGGTGTAGTGATCAGTAAATCTTAGGTTAAGAAAAATTGCTTTTGGAACTGTAAAATTCACCGATTGTGACTCTGGAACTTTTCCAGAAATATCGGCACTTTCTTATAGAAATTTGATGTACAATTTATAAATTTGTGGGGGAGGGGCGCTTAGCTATTGCCAAATCTGAAAAAAAAAGAAACCAGTAAATTGTACCGATTCATTTCTCTCAGTGTAGAAAAAGGCAAAAGGGCCACATTATTAATTCAGAAAAAATCAAGTCTACATCTAGCTCACCCATGAACTTTTCATACCTACATCGTATCTCATTTCACTCATGTCGAAAGCCACGAATCTCAGCGTCCCACTGTGGGGCAAAAAAGGATCTTGACTCCATTCAATTCTCGCGATGACAAGTTCACTCTCAAATGGAATCATCGCTCTGAAAAAATACTCAGAAAGAATTCACATTCAAAAGTCAACCCTGAAGCAAGAGTGTCGGCTGTCATCGAGACACGGGATACCTCATATCACACCAAACCGTATCCAACATAAGGTATGACTATAACGAATAGAGCGGAAGAGAAGTAAGCGCGCGCGTTTCACAAAAAAAAAGAGAGAGAAGAGTCAAAAGCGGGTCAGGACGTCGAATTTCCGGAAACGCAGCTTGTCAAATCAAATCCTTTCAGTCACTTTATCCTGGCACTCTGCCACCGGGTATTACTCAATGTACACATAATATGCGCTTGCCCAGCCAAGATTTTCCTTACATACACAGTACTCAGCCGGACCTATGCAAATACATATAATGCACGTAAAACACTCGTCGTCCTCGTCGTTCTCGTTGGCATCAGATAGAAAGAGAACATATATATGTAGTCGGACCTTCCGAAATATAACTTGAGAGTTGGCGGGGTAACGTACACCTTTGGGAAAATTCGTCCGTCAGATTTGATTATAACCTGCTGTACGCGGCGAAATGCGCTGACTCCTGTGCTGTGCAATGCTCATCCTGTCTACATGGTTTGCTCACCTCAAACAAGAGGAAGTGAATTCGTAGGGGCATGATTTTCGTGGAAAATTTAAGTAAGGTTGGTAAAGATGAAGGGATAATATTCACATGGACTAGAATAAACAGATGAGTGTTTTTCAGCGGAAACGATGAAAATTGTTTAATTGGCGTTTGATGATGAATGATATTATTCATGTAAAATTTACTAGTGCCAAGTTTACATGTGAGTCCACATGGATAAAAATTACATACTTAGATTAAATAAATGCTATCGGTTAAAATAATTGGTATGTTCGTGTTTTTTTTTGAGGTAAAAAATTTCAGTTTTTTGGTCATCATTGGGAGAATGAATCCATGGAATTTCGAGCATTTTAGTTCAAATTTGGTATTATTCTTACTTTACATTTTTCATCAATCGACCTGAAAAACTACACTCGCGCTCTTTTCGATATGAATGAGTGAGCAATGTTGATTTACAGTACCGGTCAAAAGTTTGTGCACACCCAAAAATAAAAATTTCGATTTTTCTCACTCGACTGCTCGGATCTCCTTGGCCCAAATTAATTCTACTTGCGCTCATTTCGTAGCTTCTTTCAAGCACTTCAAGACTTATTTGGTATTTTTTCTGCGCAACTCAATAGATTCTTGCAAAATCAATCTGAAGCCTTGTAGGATTTCATAAAAATCGAGTCATTACGCAAACCTTTGCAAGTCTGGCGGAAATCAATAGATTCAGATGATTTAAAAAGCATCTGAAAGTAGAAGTCAAGAGCTCCAAAATCCATTTTTGAACGTTATTCTAGCTTGTTTCTGGTCCGAGCTGTGACTCTTTATGTAGAGGAAGATTTTTCTCGAAAAAAGGACCAGTCATTGAGAAATTATGAATGGACTCATTTTTTCACAGTTTTAGGCAGTGATCTTGGTTTCTCACTAACAAGACGGAAAAACTTGGAAAAACTCAGAGAAATACCACCGTAAGCTCGATTTCTTCACCTTTCGTGGTTTATGAGACTCTTCTTCAGGAAAAATCTTCCCTTACAAAAACAGTCACAGCTCGGACCAGAAACAAGCTAGAATAACGTTCAAAAACGGATTTTGAAGCTCTTGACTTCTACTTTTAGATGTTTTTCGAATCATCTGAATCCATCAATTTCCGCCAGACTTGCGGAGGTTTGCGTAATGACCCAATTTTTGTGAAATTCTACAAGGCTTCAGATTGATTTTGCAAGAATCTATTGAGCTGCGCAGAAAAAATACCAAATAAGTCTTAAAAAGCTTGAAAAAAGCTACAAAATCAACCCAAGTAGAGTTAATTTGGACCAAGGAGATCCGAGCAGTCGAGTGAGCAAAATCGTAATTTTTATTTTTAGGCGTGCACAAACTTTTGACCGGTAGTGTAAGCGTCCCCAAGAGACTTTAGATACATCAATTATTAAAAAAAATCATCCATGACTCACTTTTCACAACAATATGTATGAGTCGTTGATGAAATTTATTAGCGACGATCACTGATTGAGTAAGATCACGTAATAATCAAATAATTGGAATCATTCAAAAATCTCGACGGTTTACTCAGAAATTGATGTTATTCGACAATCGATGATATGCTAACCAAGTTGAGTCAGTATTAGAGTCTTACTACTCTGAATGTACCATAAACTAGCCGGTATTACTTTATAGTACTATATAATATAGTATAAAGTAATACCGGCAGGCCGGCAATAGTCTCAGCAGCTGCTGGTTCATATGAATTACAGGTATTTTGTCTGTCACCTATAGGTTTTTGCCTGAGCTCTGCCACATACCAATGCAAAAACCCAATGAAATAATCGGAGCCAAATCTTCTTGTATTACAAGTACTTCAATACCTTACATCAAAGTAAAGCAAATCGTAAAGCTGTCTGAATTAGCTGAGCAATCTAATGGACAACACAACGCATCACTTTGACTTCATGAAAAGATCTTTAGGGGAAATCGGCACACGCATGGAGGGTTGTAACATTGGTAGGCTCGTTGGCAGGTCATTTTCGAAAAAAATGATTACAGATACCCATTTTTTATAATAATTGAAAGGAAAGAGAAGGCCGAGCTCAATGGTAATATTCATTAGCGCAAATAATACTGTTACTTCAGAAGGAAATAGAATACATGAAGGGCAGCGCCGAACTCGCGGACAATAATTCTCATCCGATTGCATCTACATTCATAACCATGATTTCAATCGTCTACATGAAGGAAGTAACTGAGTGATGGGTTAACTTGTTAAGGCCGAACAAGAGGAACCAGCCGCGGGCATGCCGCTTTCGCCCACAAAAGGCCAGAAATGTAAATCAAAGTCTAAACCATTTTTAGGCAGGCCAAAGGTTGAGTTATCTCTCAGGTATGTAGATGTACGATCTTGATAAATTCTGCAGGTATTTCTTTTGGCTATCGTAGGTTATCAGGCAATAGGCAGCCCGTGGTTGAGCGAATATGTGAACCTTTCAATGTCCTGGATATCAAGTGTCTCCAAGAAATTGATTCAATTCATGTTGCTGCAAGATGTCTTTCTTAGAGCTGTGTAAAATTACACCCTAAGATTGAATTTATTTTTAGATACATTTGTGAGATTTGAAATCATTGAAATATTTTTTTTGGATTCAATTAGATAGAGAAATAAATTGGCAATGGACAGAGGGTGATTCTGTAAGGATCCTCTGACAGCTTCAACTCTCACACTCTTCCAACACAATCCATCCAGTTTTATGATCAGTTTTGGAATGGGTCATTGTAGCCTATGTGTGACAGGTAGGCTTACACTACCGGTCAAAAGTCTGAGGACACCTGGGAATCAAGCTGATGATTTTCAGAGTTGGATATCTCAGAACCTATAGGTACCAATATATTGGTCGTAGAGAGCTCTGGGTGGTCGCATTTTGTAGCTCATATGGAGCACTTCCTAATCTATTTTCTGTATTTTCCGTCCCGCGTATTATACCAGAGACACACGAGTCAGAAAAATGACTTTTTTCGCAATTTTTCAGGCAAGGTACGAACGCCTGCCAATTTTGGGGAGATTGTTGGATCGCTATGAGACCGATGTCATCTTCAAGCCCATGCAAAAACCTTGAAAATCCGTTTTTGAACGTCTCTCAAAGTGGTTCTGGCATTGAGATATGATACATTGTCTGCGGATGTTTTTCTCTCGAAAAAACTACACGGTTAATCCAAAAATGATGAGAGACAGTCCAGTCCAAGGTCGGTAGCCATCACTTTCGATGGGTATCTCAATGTTAAGTCGAACTCTTGCAGGAATGAGGGTCAGCTGCCCCAAAGTGGGCTGTTTCTCATCATTTTTGGATTATCGAGGGATTTTTTGAGAGAAAAACTCCCTCACCAAATCAATTGGATCTCGGGACTAGAACCACTTTGAGAAACGTTCAAAAACAAATTTCCAAGGTCTTTTCATGGGCTTGAAGATGTCATTGGTCTCATAGCGATCTACCAATCTCTCCAGAATCGGCAGGCGCTCGTACCTTGCTTGAAAAATTGCGAACAAAGTCTTTTTCTGACTCGTGTGTCTCTGGTATAATACGCGGGATGAAAAATACAGAAAATAGATTTGATAGAGCTTAATATGAGCTATAAAATCCGACCACGCACAGCTCTCTACGACCAATAGCTTCCGAGATATCCAACTCTGAAAATCATCAGCTTGATTCCCAGGTGTCCTCAGACTTTTGACCGGTAGTGTAATTACAATATTTCCGTTTAAAATTTTGACGTGAAATTTGTGGATAACAGAGGCCAGGAAATGAACAGAATTTATGCCTCAGGCACAAATATCAACTCAAATACCATAATTATACATAGCCATAATTTACATTTACGAAATTCATTCGGATAACAAGTAGAATCGTCCCAAATTAGATCGGTTCATAAGAATATCTTCTGTTAATATTTCAGAGTCAAATTCATTGAAGAAAGATCGATTCGCGCGCTTCGATTTTTCACATGAAATTCTTCCTTTTGAATATATATATATAACACTGTAATTTCGACTCAATTTTATACACCATGCATAGCCTGTGTTCTGTTGAAACATTTTCTGAAAAGCAGATCAAAAAGTTCCGCCTTTGGAATATTGATTTACCAGAATTTTTTCTATCGCGCTACAATTTCTTCTTTCATTTATCCGACGAGTATTTTTTAGATAACTTCTGACACATACAAAGAAACGAATCGAGGAAATAAAAAACATGGAATCATGTGCTAAGGTGTATGTAATTCAATGAAAATTATAATAATAGAATAACAGGGCACAAAAGTCGCGGGTGAAAAACGAGCAGAGCAAGATCTCGCAGCGGGCCGTCCGTAGTCCGTATACAGTCAAACAAGTATATAATACTTATATCAGGCGTGCGCTCGCCCGGAAGTGGACGTTGATGGGCTTGGATGGTCAGCACGCGCACCGCTCATCAAGCATGTATATCCATGTATGTACCAGATTCTCCCTATGTGACTAATACGTACTCTACATACAGGTGCGTGAATTTGGTAAAACTGCCCCGAGTTCTGACCACTCAATTAAAGCCGATCGAGTACGTGTATTTCCGGCCTTGGGAGAGCTTTTTTTTTTATCCAGGCTGCCCACCAGGCAAATAATACATGCAAATACGCGTATCGGTCAGTTTTGAAACTCTAAGTAGCCATGTCTAGATGCCTATCTTGACCCTCTGACCGATTTGCATCTGACATTTTTTTAGGTACAAGGGGGTCGCGTATATTATTATCAGGTCTCCTCTGCGAGACAATTTACAAATTTTACCCATGAGTATTGCTTACATATTATAAAACAGTAACCGATTGCAGGTACTTCCGGTTCGACACGGGTACTTGGCGCGTGACAAGCTGGCTGTCGGAGTTACAAAATAAGTAAACGAGAACTCGAAAACTTGTTGATTTGGTATGAGTGGTTCGAGCACTCGTTTTACAACTTGCGCTTTTCTTGTATGTAAAATTACTTGTTGACAAGTGGAGCTTCCACTTCAGAAAATCTAGATTTACTAGTTCCCGAACTCTAACGACTTCTTGATGAAGACTGCTAACTGTAAGGGTACTAATAATATAGACATAAACTCGTGCTTTACACAGGGTACAATTGACCTTTTTGGCGATTTGTACAACCATCAAGTAGATTTTTATGGGTAAGTAGGTAGCAACATGAATTTGAAGGTGATATGAATTCGGAAATCTAGTTTTGGATTTGTACGAGCTTTGGTTGGCATTGAAACCGTGATGTACAGGATGTGAGAGTATTGTAAGTGCTTGTAGATGGCCCAACGATAAGTCATAAAGCTCGACGATAAGTCTTGGTACAAGAGAATTTAGTTCTAATGATGACACGACATGAGAGGGCTGAGAATTATTACGAAGAATGAATATAATCGCCCTCTAAAACTAAATAAGTAGCGGAAAGTTGCTTGTATTCGCTTACTGCAAACGTTTAATGTGTCCAGTTGTAAATTAATTAAATGCATGACAGGAATGACTCACAGTTTTTTAGAAGACTGTGTACAATAGAAAAATATATTGCAAAGTTGAGGAAGAAATATGTACAGATTTTAACATTACAGATACAGAATATTCAAGTAATGATATTTTATAATTATATTCCATGATAGAACGCTTATTGGATTACAAGGAATACTTCGTGGTATCACGAGCAACTTGAAGTATGAAACTCGATCATGCTGCAAGACTGAACTCTGTGTGTTTTTCTATTCTATCAATTCATTTTTGAGCGCTTCTATTTTTACTCTATATTCTCTATGGGAGTCGGTAATATTTTGAGCAGCAACAGAATAAAATCGAATGAATCCAGCATTTCTATGATAAAACTATTGGCGAATTCAGATACCACAAAAAACATCCAAGAAGTTCGGATTTTTTATTTTAGTTTCGCTGTTTGATAAAACAAGTCGTCGACAAATCATCTCATCAAACAATATCTCAAATATAAATTCTATACATTCATCGAATTTATTCATCCAGTCACAATTAAACACTGATGATCGCAGGTACTTAAGAGCACAAAAGATTAATAAAAAACTAGGCGTTGCAAATAATTCAGCATGATAAGACACACATCGTTGAACAGGAAAAATCAAAAACCTCAACAAAATCTCTCTTGCAGAGGACTTTTGATACAACAATTTTTTCGATTCTTTTGAATAAAAAAAAACAGCACTCATTGATAAAAAAGACAATTCAGTAAACTATTAATTGCTTGAATGCAAAGGTTTGACACACGATGACACTCTCATCAAAGTCTGTAAATCAACTGGTCGAAGATGTTGCAAGATTCGATGATAAATGTGGTGAAAAGCGTAAATATCGAGGTGAATCAATAGACACAGTCCCTTCAAAGCTCCTAGCTTTACTTGCAGTCGAGCGAAATGCCGATTTATTCGCTTGCCGTAGATAGGAAATTTTTCCCTGATAAGTTTGGGGTTCTCAAAGGCATTTTTTATAAGCTCGTTATCCACTATTCGGTAAATATTTTGGCTCACAAGGAGATTGTAATATGTGAATTCTTCATACACAACAGAGTTCATCAGATGAACTATTTCCTCTTTACAGCTTTTGTAGAAGGATTTGAAGCGAATATCATCAATAAGACTTCGAGCTTTGGCATCAAAGTCGTGATCTTGACCCTCCAACAACGCTAACTGAGCAATTATAGTATTGAGAGAACGAATACTGAATTCATTCGAATCGAATTCAATCTGCATCATAGTTTCATTATTGAGCCTAGCACCATATTCCAACAACTGCTGTATAATCTTGATGCGATTTATGTCTAAAGCAACGAGTATTGGCGAATGACCGGACGCATCAAGAGCATTGGGGTTGGCGCCGTAGCGTAGTAATAATTCAAGATCATCAGGATAATTTATGTTAATCTTCAGTGCCTCGTGTAAGACTGTGCGACTCTTTGAATTTCTCATCTCAATGTCAAAAATATTTGTTTCCAGTAAGAACTCAAGAACTTCTCTGAACGGATTCGCAACAGCCAAGTGCAGGAGGGGCAGATCACGAAAATTTTCCAGCTTGACCTTATCAGATATGAATAACTTGACTGCATCCAAAGGACCGTGTTGAAGAACAGCCTCAAATGAACTATGTTTACCATCGGGGCCGTCATTAAACATCATGGCACCACGAAATATCAAAAGCTCCAAACGATTTACGTACTCATCATGATTTTTTTTCAATGACGATTTGACGAATTTATTATTAGCTGCATAGCAGAGCACACTCTCACCTTGATGATCTTTGGCATTGACGTCCGCTCCGTGGTCTAAAAGTAAGTCAATCATTGCCATGCTGTGTTTAAGGAGAGCGGCTCTCTGTGAATAATAGAAAAGAGACATTTGAAATAAAGACTTCACGATCACGTGTGATGAGCTGATGTCTACGCCCCACAATAAATTGATAACTCTGTTTGATTAAGGGCACCTAATCTCGATGACGTGGAGAAAATTCATTATCCTGGGTTTAATTACAAATTACAACCATAATTGACTTTCACTACACTGCAAGATATTTCGAGGATCGCAAACCCTTCAAACAAGTTTGTTATACGTGAAACGCTTTGCACCAAGAACTGCTCAAAAGACTGTGTTCGTGGGAATTTGAAAAAATTTTCGGATAGTTCCAAATTGATTTCCCACAAAATTTGATTCATTCACCGTATTACACACTACGCCCAATCGTAAGCACGGTATGTGAAGATTAATTTGTCAATGATTCCAAGAATCTCTTTGCAGTGTAACTTGAATCGTCTGAGGTTTTTTGAGCAGTGTTACATACAAACATGATTCCAAATGTAATGAGTTGTGAGAGCTGTATTCCTTGATGATGAACTTCTGAAGAAAAGTTCAAACATACATAAAAGTTTTTTCCCAGTTTGCAAGAATGTCTTGATTTCAAAGGATTGGAGACATCTTTCACTTCTAATTCAACATATTTGAAAGCCATCTCTCAGTAATTGAGAGCCTTAATGACGTGAATTTCACTCAAAAATTTGAATAGTTTTGTAAATTGATCAGATAAATAACCACTTTAATCCCAAGATTGTAAGAAAAAGTTGATTTTGCGATTCAAACTCCTGTTATCCATGATATTTTAATGGTAAGTGTGAGAAAAATTTATTGAGTATCCAGAAGAGAAAAGTTTTACTGGCAAGACTTACATGAAGAAGACTTCTTCCTTTGATACTTTTTTGATAGTGTAAGTGTACGGATGCTCCTGCATTTAGCAATACCTTGGCCATATTTAATTTGTTTGAAACAACAGAGATCAGCAAAGCAGTGCGACCATTGTAAAGCAGATTAGGATTTACACCAGCTTTCAATACAGCAGATACAGTTGTATCATCGCCCCATTTAATGGCATAGTGTAGAGGTGGGATTTGATTGTTTTTTCGATGGCTCACATCAGCACCATCTTGGACAGAACTTAGTGTTGACGATAATCTCTCCAACTTGATTGATGTGACAAGTGTAGTACTGAGATTGGTCCTACAACAAACAAATCAACTTCAGCTTACATAGTTAGTTATAAGAAATACATGGGATCAGTACTGAGCAGCTTCCTCACCCAATGTCATCGCTATCATCACTATCGTAACCATTGTCATAAACATTAGCATCACATAAATCTTCAATGCTGTGAACACTCGTGTGGTAGCTTGAATCATCATCAACACTCACGGATTCGTCAGAACCACCGCTTCGTTCTTCCCAGATATCACTGCTATCGTCTTCGGAATCGGAATCGTCGTCGCTGGAATCCGCATCATACATTCTAGGATCTTCGCTATCGGTATCCTCTGCTTCGCCGGAATATTCGGTTTCAGAGTCGTAATCACTATTATTTTCACTTTCGTTTTCACTACTTTCGTCGCTTGAGCTCGAATCAATATCATTTCCATCGAATAACCTCAACAATGCTATATCTCTTATAACTGGTTCCATCTTTGTAGAGAATAGAATTTGTGTATGCGTTGATAATTGTTTTGATGAAAAGCGACGTTTTGTAAAACCGAATTAATCATATAATGTATCTTTGAGATCCTCACCTGTGACTCAATAACTTACGAAAACTGCAACGAGACAAACAATAATAACTGATAATAACACTGCCAATTGTTTACTAATTGAACTTATCCTCGTCCAGCAATAAGTGACATATATCGTCTGCTCGGCAATCATTCAACAGGTGTCTATCTGGCGGCGGTACGGCGAAACATATAAAGCCGTGCTTTTGGGGAATGCTCGGCCGGGGACAGATGCGGAACAAAGCGACAACCCAGATCAGGGCCAGCTCCGGAGCCTTGCGCGGCCTTTGGCGAAAGAACCAAGGCGGGAAACTGAAACTGCTAGCCAAACTCGTACGCAATCCGTGTTATATGCGCACACCGTCGCAGAAAAAGAGGGTACACTCCATAAAGAAGGGTTATATAGCACGGGGAATATTCGAAATAATGTTGAGTTACATGGATTAGACACAGCATTTTTTACGCCTCGTCACAGAAAGATCGATATAGTAAATTTTGTATAAAAATTCTTGATTGAAATCATTCATTTTGGGAGACGTGAATATTCGAAACCGCTATTTTTTGTGTAGAGAATTCACCTTCTCCCCCTGCCTTCCTATATCTGCTGGAGTCATTTTTGACTCCAGCAGATAGATTTTTGAGTCATATGAAAACTTCTCAAACTTTCCACGAGGTGTAATTTTGGGTGAGTAAAAGTCAACGTGGTAATTTCAAAATTATCAACAAATTAATCTTCGATGGATTCCGGCATAATAATTCTATTTGACACGATTGATCCTGAGAAATTCATACTAATCCCGCAACGGAAAGTGGAATATATAAAACCTCCATCACGATTTAAATCCTGTTATTCCTGTTTATAAGATATAACGAACATACCGAATATTTGCACAGGGTGTTCGGGTTTTCTCAGAGATTGTAGAAAACGAATCGCGACTTAAAAATTCTCTCAACTTGAATGTATATGTCAACAGTTTTCGAGGTTAAACTTCTCAGAGATCATCAATTATCCAGAATTTTCAGGTTTTTGTCGCAAAGAAAAATGATGAAACACTCTCGAATAAGTCTAAGTTGAGATTTTCGATATTTTGCAGATTCTCTCAAGATATAACTAACGCCAATTATTTCATTCCGCGTGATTCATTACTCGTATTTTTACTTTTTTTGGCTACATCTTTTTGCTCGTAGTGAACTCAGGTATAACTTATTAGCCATGACACAAGAGTCAACGTAGTTCGGAGTGCAAGTGCAATCAGCAGGCTGCTCGAAATCGTGGATGAAAAATATGTCGTCAGTATTTTTTTCAATTCGTGTAGATGGCCGGTCACAAGAACACCGTTGAAAAACGGTTAAAGATGCAATAGATGAGTTATAAAGGATGTATCAATTTATACATTCTCATTCACATAGAAAACATACTTATGCTCAATTTGTCATCCGGATCCACATGGAACACTAGTGAATCGTCAAATATTCTCTATACTTTTCTTTATTTCAATACACATTTTTTTTTAAATACAGGCCACAGGAATGTTGTATGACTTGAGAAACAAAATCGCACTTGACGACCGACGGTTGGGGAATCATCAAACTATCCGACCCATCATTGATGGCCTTCTACATTTTGTTGAGTTTGATACAAGCTCTTCCACTGAGGCCCTCAAGATATAATATTTCATTTCGTCAATTCTCACTTTGTTAGCAGAGAAAGATTGTGGTCGATACGTCAAGATCCAGAGTTGCTCGTCCCCAGTGAATGGATCAATTTTGATCTTCATACCACTAGTATTCTCAAGGCGTTCGTCCTCATCAGCAATGATTTCCTGAAAATGGGCATGCATGGCCTTTAAAAATCGTGAACTTTTGGAGGCTTACATAACTCAGACACTTTACATGTCTATGATGAATCGTTTATTCCATCTGCAACTTTTAGTCAAGACTTATACTTGAAGAGGCAGAAAGAAAATTGGAGATTTTAATCTAGGATTTAGTTCTCCTTATTCTTAGCTTACTCATCGCGAGAGTATGTGACTTTCTGTCGATACCGAATTTTTGGTATTTTTATTTCTGGGTCAAGTTCAATGCTGAATTTCAAACACTCGGAGTGTAAATCTGTTTCAAGGGTAAAAATGATCAGTTCATTGATGAAGGATGAATCTGAAACAGTTATTTGCACTCTGTTCTGCACATTTTTAAATGAGTAATACATTTGCTATCACTTTGCTGCACAGGTACATATTGAAGTCTTTGCACGTGATTGTTTTGTGATTTTGAAATTTCTTTGCGTGTTTAATTCTCTGACATTGGCAAATGCCTTGACTCAAGCTTTCTTCAATCAGTGTATAAGATAAGATATGTTCATAGTAATTTTCTCAAAGAAGTCATGACGGAATGTTTTTCAATTCAAAATTGTAGTCGACACTGGGCTGATATTTCAGAGACGCACCAGGCAGCGTTATGTCTAAAGGGAAGTCAATTTAAGACAATCTTATTACCAAAGTAGGGGAGGGGTTAGGCTACAGAGAGTTTCAGAAGAAGTTTCTCAAACTCATATTCTTTTCAACGCAAGAATATGTTTTTTTTTTTTTTTTTCATGATATCGCGCAACTCCGGATGGAATCAAATTAGTCGGAAAAAATGCAAATTTCCATTCAAACAATCCGTGAATTGATTAATATCCACCGCCTGATGGAGTCACGTGTGTTTACGATTTCGATCCAATATACAAAAATGCAAGAAGGGCCTCCAGATAAAAAGGGACTAGACTGTGAAGAAATCTGTGCAATTTTAATCAAAGTGAGCAAAAGGATTCAATCTCTCTCGCGCGATAAGTGAAGAAAACTGAGTCAAACGAGTATGTATGAATTATACAGTTAAATTCTTACGATGTTTCCTTCCAATTTTCGGTAGCGATTCCAACAGGCTATGGCATTCCTCTTTGTCATACCCATGAATAATGTGCCGTCAGATGAGAAATGGTGCTGCTCAACTCGATGTCTTAGTACATAATCCGAACCAATAACTTCAACTGATCCACCCAAGGACATGTTTTTGATAGATCGTGTATCGATTTGGTAAATACCACGAGAACCAATTCGATGGAAATATAAAAAACGAGGTTCATTGGGGAACACCTGTGGTGATAAATCGAAGCCAGTTACCGCGTCAAACAATGAAATCCAATTGGAAGCTGACCGGGCATTTGCATTGTTGGTTTTTTTGGGAAGCTGTCGAAATCGTGAATTCTCCAGCCGGAATAGTTGGTTTTCACGCCAAATAATCAGAGAATTGCTGGCCACGTCGTTCATATAAATCTTAAAGGGAATAATATAATATTGTTAATTAAGACATCTCACTTTAGGGACTTAGTTTTTTGTCTCTAATAGAGAAAACATGATCAATGTGACAGATGATGGGAACTTCCCAATCTTACCGTTGGATTTTCACAGTCCTCTCCGGACTCTTCTATCTTTATGTTCGATATGGACACGTATTTTGCCGATGAACCTTTTGCAATATCATCAGGAATGACTATTTTTTCTATCAAAGTATTAGTGGTAAGATCAAATGCTATTATTTTTGGGTTGCACTGATCCGGGTTAGTGGGCCTAAACCCTGAATCTACAGTCCACAATCTGTTACATTTGTCTGTCTGAAAATGACAGTAGTGATTGTTCAATTACAAGTCCCAATTACTAAGTTATTAACGTGTCAATGATCTCGCCAATAAAAACGTACGAGACATTTGTTAGATTAATGTTTTTCGTTTGTCATCATTTTCTCAATTCTTGTTTAATATATACTTTCAAACGGATGTGGACAACTCCGTTCGCCAAGGCTGAAATTCATGCAAAAACCGTCACCATTCCATAAAATGTTGAGCGATACAGAAAAAGTCCTACTGCCGTGGTATCAGAACTCAAAATTTTTTGAGTTGCATCTTGGCACACCTTTGATTTAGAAAATAGCAGAAATCTAGAATGCTGGGTTGGCTAGACTAATGCCACTTATTAGGAATCTTTTGTAGTTTCTAGGCAGCGCCATTTGTTGTTTTTGTACTAGGGACAATATTCAGCACGATATGCACACAGAAGTCCAATTCACATGTAGTTTGACAATTTCAATCTCTTCAAGGGAATTACAAGGGATCTGAAAATTTTCAAATTCTTTCGAAATTCTAGGGAATTTGTGGAACTGACCACTTAGAATATTAGGAACTATACTATCGCATCTCTTTTAGTATGAACAAACAGTTTGAAGAGACACCTTCTTTTGGTATTATCTTGCCACACATATTTTTCATGAAGTTTCCTATCAATTACCTCAAATTTTAAAGTCGAAAAATCAAACTACTGCTGTCAAGAAGTATAAATGAGCATGTGTGAGTGGTTTTGCCATAACTTTTCCTTATCACGTCCTCTGGTCTTGCATTCACATTAAACCACAAGATATGATGAGTCTAACGATGATACTGATGCATTTTATGGAGAAAAAGATATCTCAATAATTTTAGAACCAAGAATGAGTCTCGTGTACACCTGAGCTCGTTCTATGTGGTCAAAATGTCCTTACCGTGGCATGTCACCAGCTGAATTTACTCTCTCCAATCGTATAGTTGACCGAAATATTAGCCGAATTTCGGTTCCGGAGCAGTCAAATATCCAAATTGGGTTATAGAGCATGGTTATATTATGAGGAAACCGCGCGCTTCTAGTTTCACTCTACAATAATTCGAACACAGCCGAAATTCTGTCCCCAAATTTGGTAGATTTTTCAAATACTTCTCGAAAATTCGACTGCAGGCCTGCAAATCGCTTCAAGCAACTTTGTAACGGCGCGGGGGGTAATTTTTTCCTACCACACTATAGAACAAAGTTGTAACCCCAATGGTGGATGAATTACAAGAGCAGCTTCCCGCACGATGATTGAAGGTCAATTTTTCCGTTTCAAAATAAGGGTCGTCCTTCACCGGGATCACTGGATCTCAAATACTATAACATTTTTTCAGTCAACTTCCAGCGTCAAAAGAGCTGTGTAATTGAAAAAAGTCCCCCTTCTCTGATTAGGCTTTAGGGCTCAGTCTTGTGACAAGCGTCCTTACCGTGGCATAAAATCTTCAAAAATTCCTTCAATTTTTGACTTGGATTGAGGAACAATCATGGCCGCCCAGAACCAGTCTTTGGATACCTGTAGGAGACCAGGTTGTAGCTATATCTTCACTGGTCAGTTTTTGGGCCAAAATCTGGCCTCCACCGTTTTGGACTTCAACTACTCAAGTTATGGCAAAATCACCCATATGTATTTCAGTATTGAGTGCATGATTATGGTAGGTACAAATACAGCTCTGGGAATTCTAAACGGAATTCAAAGTTATTTACAAAATTTGGTCTTACCACCATTCTAACTGGAGCCAAAATTGAATCGCAATCTTGCGTTTGGTACCAGCTCCAGCTTGGATAAGGCCGTATTAACGCACCAATAGAGTCATCAAAAATTGTCACATAGCCCAACCTCGCTGGTGTCGCTTCATCGAATTTCAGGGTAATAAATATCCTACCATCTAAAATTTTGTGAGAATTATTTCAAGTTAGGGGGATTGACCTCGTGTACCCCATCCACGAAGCTGATTTGCGTTCATCATACACCTACTTGAACATTTACCAACAGTGATTTATTAGTTTATTCCGAAGCTGATTTGAGAGATTACAAAAAAACTGCTGAAGTACACACCAAATCAATCAAGTTGCACCCAAACTCTATGAGATTCATGTTTTCGTGTTTCCTTGATGAAATTGGTTCAAAATATCGAAATCTACAGCTTTGAGATATGAATTTCGAAAAGTTTTCGGAAGATTAGGTGGATGAATCGAGAGTATTGGAGTTGGAAAAATTCAGTTATATGGTTGAACATATTTCGGGGAGTTACATCGACCAGATTCGTTGTAAGAAACTGATGCAAAGAAAAAGCGTAAGAACTCAATAATCATTGTCGCAGTATGCCCATTTTTAATCTAATTTGAAAGCACTATCAATTTGAAGAATGGTGAAAGTTTGAAAGTATGGTCAGGATGGGAAGTAGATTTTGGTTGATGAAAATTTGAAATGCCTAAAAATTAAAAACGATCAAGATTCGTACGTTCTTGAAAAATTTTAACTTTTCGAATACTTTTATCTCCGAATTTTGATCATTCCTCACTTCCGCTTTTTTGAGAATTTCGAATTTTCATCTTTCCGTGTTTCAGCATTTAAAACTTTCACCCCTCCGTCCTATCCAAATATTCGTCCTTTCATAATCCTGTATTCCGAATTTCAGTCTTCCAATTTGTTGTCTTCCCAAAAAATTGACCACACATCTTCACTCCGTAAACAAAGTTGACTGGAATGTTAATTCATTGTATGAGCGCTTACGTAGAACATACCCTGAGACACGTCGACATCATTAGGTATGACTTTGATGGGATCGTAAGAGCCATTTCGCAAAGCTTCCTCTCTTTCAGCTTGAGATGGCCAATCGTAATCGATATACTCCCATTGAAAAATCGTTTCTATAGGACTTTGCGCCAAATTTGTCGCAAAACTACACCCAATCACAATCACACTTATCAGGAAATTCATGATTCCCTGGCCTTACTGATGTTAAGTAGACACTTGAATGAGTTTGTCAATCAGATAAACGAATGTATTTCAAAGAACTTTCTTCTGGTGCCTCCAGACTTGCAATCATCTTAATATGCACTAAATTGTCAAAATATGAAAATAACATGGTACTTATCTTATCAAACTTGAAGATTCAGGTGAACTTGAAGGATTGTACGCAAAACTATCAGAGTATTGCGCATATATGTGCAAACCAATCTCATTATATATTGAACATTTGTTCATGATATAATCAATGTTTCGAGTTGTTGATAGTTGTGATTTATCATTGTAAGAATCACTTGAATGAAATATTGGGCCCTGTTACAGGCACCCCTCCGTAATCGCGGTCCCTGTATTCGCAGAATTTGATACTCACGATTCGCTCGAATGCGGCATTTCTCCATATTCGTGGGGTTCTCCAGCTCCCGTATTCGCGGTTTGATTCAGGATTTTCGAAATAACCTAGACCTTGAAACAATATTTCCCGTTGGTATCGTTGTTCGAATAGGGCATCCCGAACAACTCCAAGCATTGAATTGAGCGTATGTTCAGACCTAAGCCATTGTTACCTTTTTTGAAAATTGGTTTGTTTGCCAAAATTGAAGTTGACCTCGTATCAAGGACTAGCCAGGGATTACGCCCGTTGAACTCATCAGGCAAAAGTCACGGAATATTTCGGTCGAGCTCAAAATTGATTCCGTTACTAAATTTTACAAGGAATTTCCAAATTTTTTACAAAACAAGGTGGTTTTTGCAAAAATAGTTTGTATCATTTCTTGTTCAGCTTACGAGTAATGAAAAACTTTTCACTGGCAAAATTCACCTCGCGTCTTCTACATAATTTTTTCTGATTTGATCTTTCTTGGGTCTTCATTTTGAGTCTTCTATGACTGGACCCACAGTTTCTAGTAAGTTCCAAACCTCCAAAATCGCGCCGAAAAGCACTTGCTAAAAATTCCAAAATAAAATCTTGGTGGTCCCCCTGCTAGGGAGAATGTGGTCTTTCCGCACCTTATATGGGATTTTTATCCACATTCAACACGATGATTGAATTTTTTGTTGGAAATTCAACAAAGGGACTAGGCGGTTAAGCATGGTGAAGTGGACCTTGTCAGATATGGCCCCGAAAATATTTTTCCCCACTTTCTAACACCAAATGATGGGGGAAGCAAAGGTTTGTAGGTCCCAAAATCGCCCCTGTTTTTTACGGCACCCCAGAAGCCCTCTATAAAAAACGCTAAAAATCGATGTTCCTTCTATCAAATCGCATTCTGACGCATTTCAACGAATTGATCTGAAAATTTTCTGACATACTCTTGAAATGTGGTCAATCATGAAGAAAATATTTTCATTCCGACAACTCTCGATTGAGGCCCTAAAAAAATTCTTCAAAACTTCAAAGTCAATTTTCTCATGTAAATTGGAAAGAACTATGTTAGAAAACCATTGCATCGTGTTTATCAGGTTATTTTGCATCAAAAACGGGTATTTTTGGGATTTTTTAGGTGGTGGAACATGGTCAAAAATCTAAAATACCATTTTCAAAGCAAATTTTGATTCAGTAATTTGATTTGCATCTTCTGCGCATGCGCGTCCTCCTACGTCTCTGAAAGTATTCTTAATCGATAGCTGATGCAATTTCCTTCAAAATGACCCCTTGAGAAAGTCAATTTGATGCAGTAAAACCTGAGATCTAGCCAGTTTAAGAAATGGAAAAATCCAAGGTACCAAATCCGTGAAGCCATGGCTCCTTCAATGGGCCCGAAAAGTGCGAATTTTGAGTCGGACTGTTTCAAAGATGTGAACATGTGTTTTCGATGTAATTTCTGACGTAGAAACCGAATCCGTGGTCAGTTTTGTTCCGAACCTTCAAAATTTTTGATGCCACTCAAAAAACCGACTAGAGGGTGTATGGCCATTTCCAGCCTTTTTCTACACATTTGAGATGTATGATGAGTATCGGCAAAGGTTTGAACTTGTCGCATAGAGGATGCAAGTACGTTTTCCTTTGTATTTTGACCAGCTGAAGACAATAGCGATGGTTTTGAGGCACAGAAATAACTCGAGAGAGAGATATAAGGTGCATGATGCAGTTTTCTCTGATGAGATCATAAAACAAAATATAGCTCCATCAGCCCAAATCTGACTCCCAACTCATTCCCAAGCCTCGAAGTCATCGGCATCATCATCAGCTGGTCAGAATACAAAGGAAAACGTACTTGCATCCTCTATGCGACAAGTTCAAACTTTTGACTATACTCATCATACATCTCAAATGTGTAGAAGAAGGCTGGAAATGGCCGTACACCCCCCGGTCGGTTTTTTGAGTGTCATCAAAAATCTTGAAGGTTTGGAACAAAACTGACCACGGATTCGGTTTCTACGTCAAAAATTACATCGAAAACACATGTTCACATCTTTGAAACAGTCCGACTCAAAATTCGCACTTTTCGGGCTCATTGAAGGAGCCACGGCTTCACGGATTTGGTACTTTGGATTTCTTCATTTTTTGGACCAGCTAGATCTCAGGTTTCACTGCATCAAATCGACTTCTTCAAGAGGTCATTTTGAAGGAAATTGCATCAGCTATCGATTGAGAATACTTTCAGAGACGTAGGAGGACGCGCATGCGCAGAAGATGCAAATTACTGAATCAAAATTTGCTTTGAAAATGGTATTTTAGATTTTTGATCATGTTCCACCACCTAAAAAATCCCAAAAATACCCGTTTTCGATGCAAAATAACCTGATAAACACGATGCAATGGTTTTCTAACATAGTTCTTTCCAATTTACATGAGAAAATTGACTTTGAAGTTTTGAAGAATTTTTTTAGGGCCTCAATCGAGAGTTGTCGGAATGAAAATATTTTCTTCATGATTGACCACATTTCAAGAGTATGTCAGAAAATTTTCAGATCAATTCGTTGAAATGCGTCAGAATGCGATTTGATAGAAGGAACATCGATTTTTAGCGTTTTTTAGAGGGTTTCTGGGGTGCTGTAAAAAACAGGGGCGACTTTGGGACCTACAAACCTTTGCTTCCCCCATCATTTGGTGTTAGAAAGTGGGGAAAAATACTCTCGGGGCTATATCTGACAAGGTCCACTTCACCATGCTTAACCGCCTAGTCCCTTTCTGACAGTGTCGAATTGACGATATCTGGTGTAAACTGGAATTTGGATACAGATAAGAAGACAATAATTGCAGTTCATCAATGGTGATGTGAAATGCAGAGTTGTGTCTTCAAAGAAACAAAAAAAGGTTCATCACGAGATGGAGTTCCGGGTTTTCCTTGAAAAACAAACGATTCGTAAATCCGAGATGATATTTAAATCATTCAACAATGCGAGTCTGCTTAGTGATAAAATGCATATTTGGGGGGGGGGGGGGAATAAAAGCCAGCTGTAACATATAAATATCGAGAGGGCCCCCGTGGCTCTCGCTCTTCCTGCGGTCTGCAATCGGGATGATCCTTTGAGGCGCCTGCGATATTATGTAAAAGTGAGTATATATGTTTGAGAGACGAGACTCTTTTATATGTACTTTTTGTTCAGGTGTGTCGCGTGTGGATTCTGATTCCAGACTCCTGCGGCTCAACCAAATAGATACTTATGATGCATACACTTCCTGATGCGCCGCGGCATCTCTGTCTCGAAATATCACTTTATATACATCGCATACGACCAGCGTAACCTTTTTTTTATTATTCCTTCCTTTGATACGTGCTGCCTCGTTTCGTCGCTTTTATTATTTGTCACGAGCTACCTCATAATCCGTTATCGTTGGCATTTTTTTGAGCCTTGTTTTGGCTGCTGGTGAGCTTAATGATGACGTTGGTTTTAGCCAACGAAGAAGGTATTACAGCTCCTGCAGTGCTTAAATTGATATTTTTTTTCGATTGGAGTGTTTGCACGGAAGCGTGTCACTTTTGGCGCAAGATAAACGGGCTCGAATTTTTTGGGATGGGATGATTTAGTTTTGAATTCGTGGCTTGATGATGTTCATCAATTTCTAAGATGTTTGAGATGATTTTTTCAGTCGGCTATACTCATTATGAGCCTGTGAAGGCGAGATTTGGGTTGAGAGAAAATTCATAGGTTGAAGATAATATATCCTACATTCCGTTTTAAGCAGTATCAAAGTGTTTGGGCTATTTATTTTTGCCTTCGTCTCATTTATCCCTTCAAATTGCTTACTTTTTCAAAGTTCCTGAGAGTGAGCAAAAAATGCAAAAATTGTATGCAAATTTATGAAAGCTGCTGAAGACATAATTAATTCAGTTGCTACTCTGCCGAGCAATGTCAGCCATTTGTATCAAAATTTGAGTCGAATAAATAATTTCTACCCAGCAACATCAGATCGACACAGTTACTTAGGATATCGAGCCTTGCAAATTATTCTAAGATGACATTTTTCAGGTTCCAAAAGTGTGCATTTTGTAACCATTTGTTCTACAAGAACGAAACTTTTCACTCGACACATTAAAAAATCACAATTCTACAGGAATTACTCCGATAATTACACTTGAACGAAGTAGGTTGAGGTAAAAAATGAAACATTTCAAAGTTTCTTACTTTAGCTTTTTCGCCTATGAATTCCGACCCAAATAATATTTTTTGATGAAGAAAAGAGAACAAAAATTACCTGAGAATCGAGAAAGGACTCGCGTGAAATGGTAACTGGTAACATTTTCTTACGCGATCCTAGGGTTCTCGTGATGAGAAAATATGACCGGACTTTGATTGCAAGCCCAATTTGGGCATCGATAGACGACATGTCTGTCCCGCATCGCTCGACAAATGACAAACTGTCCTATAATCTCCACAATTTAAGCTAACGCGCTCATCACGAAAACTTACTATTAGGCATCGGTTTTACTAAACGCAGTTTTTTTATACCTGCGCAAACAGAAGATATTCGAATTTATCAGCCTTTAAGAAGTGCAAAAATTCATATGAGTAGTACCGTTGAAACTTTGACATTTGGAGGTCGAAAATGTGCCAACCCCAAATTTTACTTCGGAAAGCTTCTAGATGTATTTTTCGACCTTATCAAACATATAATGTATAATTTAACTCGCGCACGGATTTAAAAATCTCCACTTATTGGTACCGTAAGGATAACACGGTAGCGTAGCACGGAACCTGACATTTTGAGCTGCACACGGAAACCTGACATTTGACACAAAAATTGATCTCACGGGTAAACGATTTAAGCTACAGTCTTGAGATTTTTAGGGTTTTCATTTGGCCATCAGATACTTTGAGAAGAATTGACTAGGGCCTCCGAATCTCGCACTTGTACCACACGGAAGTGACCGAAAAATGTAGCAAAAGTAGATTTTTGCGGAAAAGTACTCCCCGAAGTGTGAAAATCAATTTTTATCGAAATTCTGAGGCCTGGAAAAGTTGTGTCTGACGATTTCTTTTGAGATTAGATGGGTGTGAAAAATCCTGGAATTGGGCAAATTCATTTTTATGGAGGAAAACTGAGGGAGTAAAATTCTAAGTAAAGTTGCGCCACAGAATGTATTTACCCGTCATGCACACAAAAAGTGGTCTTTGGGCTCTTATAGCAGTGGCATTTGGTGCTTGATAGCATTATACTTGACGTATCTGCCCGCCCAAATCTCAAATGAGCCCCACCGCGACGCTTCACACTCACAAAGGTCGAAAAAAATGAAAAACACTATAGCGCACGGAATTGACATTTTGACCCCTTTTTGATGATAATTTTTTTTGGCGACCCTGGATCGTCTAACTGATGATTGCGCCAAGAAGAGAGCACCAAAAAATACGTCGATAATGACACCTGTACGAATTTTTCCCCTTAAGGGTTCGTCTCGGGGTTCGTACAAGCAGGCACACATTATTTCAAACTTTCCACGGAACTACTTATATGGGTCAGTTGAAACCACTTATTCTTGTATTAACTTCGATGAGAGTAGGAAAACCGTGCAACTCGGATGAGTTTATCGGATCAACACGATGAACATGCCGGAAATTTGCGACAAGATCGAAGGTGTTCTTTTCGAAAATTTTGTCCCTGTGGGAAATGAAGAGCGAAACACGACTTTATGGTCAAAATATGGAAGAGTCTCGAGGTTGTGACGTGGGGTGGTCGATGACTGAATGAATAGACTCGAAAGATGGTAGAAATAGATGTATTGAATGAATTGACGGTAACTGTGTGTATTGAGAGTGAGTGATGGGCACTCCCTAAATGGGAGTCCCCGAGCGGTCTGATGCGGCGCGCGGCGCGCGCGAGTTGTAGCTTAGGGTGATTACAGATAAAGCGCTACGCCATGATTTTGCGCCACGCCACGACGCGCTATCGCACGCCACGACCCAAAAATTCATTCCAGCGAACCCGACCATCGATGGACTAGATTTTTTGTTACAGTATCAGTCGTTGATAACGAGAATGAATCAAATCCATCGATGGTCGGGTTCGCTGGAATGAATTTTTGAGTCGTGGCCTTCGATAGCGCGTCGTGGCGTGGCGCAAAATCATGGCGTAGCGCTTTATCTGTAATCACCCTTATATGCCCTCGACTCGTCGCGTGTCGCACAGTGTAAAAGTGCAAAGGTCAGCAAAACGTGATCGCGCGATGCATTCCTCCAGGTGTGCATCGGCGATCAGTCTTGCAGAACCGACGACAGAGTGATTGACCAACAAGGGCAATCACCTATGGCGTCACAAGGTGATGGAGAATACGGGAATACGGAACAGGATGCTGGGCCAAAGCCTAGATTGAATTACGAGAGTATACTGGTGTGCACAGACGCATTTTGGTCAAGAAAGCGTTTTAAAAAATCGTGTGAGGGCGAACATAATAGGCGTGTAAATCCAACACTTTCCTTCTGTAGTGTGAAATTTCCGTTTCTGATCAAACTACTCAATTATTGACTCTTGGTTCAAAAATTTTCCAATTCGCCACGAAGTCTCTCGTCCGTAAAATCCCCCGCCCCCCTCCCTCCAATTTCATTTCATTCCCTGTAACTGAAGCACGCCTATCAAAAAACCACGGATTAAAAGTCAAGCCAGCACTGAATATTTGTCTTTCAGTCTAAATCGCTAACCGATAATTTGCGGCTAACTTTTTTTGCTACTATCAAACACCAAAGCTCGATCAGGTAAGAGAGAGATAGACAGGGGTATCCTTTTCATGACGACGATAGGGATAGAATACTAAGAGTATAACGATGCAAAAGATTCAAAGCCACTATCGTAAACGTTCGTTATCCATTCTCTCACCGCATGGGGTGCGATAAAGAAAAACGAAAATCTCACTTCGATCTAATTGCCAGAACCTGTTTGCTTGAGCACCCTCTACGTCTCCTTCGTTCGCTTATCACTCGTTTCGTCTGCTCACTCGCCATCAACCTTTTTACTTCTATCTGCCACAACGATTAAGTATTTGTTCGATCCGATTGCAAAGCTCATGTTTATAAAGAAAAAAGAAGAAGAAAAATTGACTCGTGAGGTCATGCGGGGTTAACAGAACAAGATCAGGTCTACCTGTAGTTTGAGCTGACCCAAGACAGACGAGGATTGAGATCAATTGAGAGATTAGTTTGCGAGAGAGCTGTAGGTCGGTATAAAGAGACGACGGTAGGGTTATACTCGTGAGTTTTGGTACTTCAGACCGAAAAAAGCTGCTGCTTTGCAAATTCAAAATTTACATTCTGTGCTAGTATCACAACTGAGGTGAATCAAGGTCATCCGATTTTACCTTATTTCATTTACCTTATTAATTCACGAGAAAGTTGTTTATGATGGATTATGCTATCTCACATTTTTATTCCATATCTGTATAAAAATGAACCATCACTTCTGGCGTTCATTGTTGTACTGGAAAATTATTTTCAACTTCGCTTTGCATAGCAGACGTTCAAGAAAAATCAGCTGCACAAGGAAAAAAATTCAGAAATCTACTGCATTCGGTTCAAAAACAAGTGCATTGCACATCAAGTATATATGTACCCAAAAGGCCCCCAAATGTCGATATAGGCGCTCATTGACCTTCCCGCAATTTTTTTATCTTTGTTATGTTAAAATATGAGAAAATAAATTATTTGGACCGATTTCCAATGATTTTTGGGTGTCTCAGATAATTTGGAGTTAGTTTTTCATTATTACTCTTGCACAGCTAAGAAATCGCCAAAAAATTGCGTTTGGTAAAACCAATGCCAAACATTTTTACTTCAAGCAATCTGAATGTACCCTTGCGCATGCATTTTTTTTTTTTTTTGAGACCTTCAAATTTTTTTTTCAACTTGCAAATCTCAGATTTGGAGCCATTTTATGAGCAAAATACGGAAATCTTTTGTAAAACATGAAGGCAAATATCGGAGTGGACCCCACGTGCCTTCATGAGGTGATTTCTAAAGTGCGTGCAGTACGACTTTTATTACCATTCAAAACGTTTTTATCGCGTCAAAATAGGCCGGAAATAGTGTTTTGGACCTGTGAAAGGCTTCAAATATATTTGCACGGAGACAAAAACAATTGTTTGATTTCATGAATTCTATTGTTCATTTACACTGTTTCAAAGGATGGGGCCGGGTTGGGATGGGAAAATTGTGATAGCTCGGGTCTGGTTAGTTGGAATTGAAGTTACTTGAGCTCATTTTAAAGTTCTTGGAACAAATTTTAAAATGCAATCATGTACGTTGGAAAATATTGAAGTGGGCTAAAACTATCAGTAGAACGGATTAAGGTGGTATATGTTGACTTACATAATAATATAAAGTAGTCTTGCAAGTTTATGAATAAGAATTTGAAAATAAATCAAACTGCAAAGCGACGACGAGAAACGCTGCAACTCTACCGAACTCATTCTTCACGCGCATTGCCATTTTACACATTCCGATATAACTCTCTCGAGGGAAGCATCTCTCTCCATAATTTCTTGGTTCTTACACACAGTTACACTATATACGGCCCCGGCTAAGCTCGTTTATTCTCGATTCTCGCGCCTGTTGCACAGCCAAAGTCATCGATAATACCTCGACGCATGCAGAAGGTGTAGAAAAAATTCACATCGAAAGCAACGAGAACACATATCATTGCTCTTTGAGAAAAGACTAGTACTTCAGTGAAATTTTTTAACAAGGTGCGACATCGTTTGAAAAATACTCAACCGAGGTGAGCGTGGATACGAGAAATGAACTTGTTGCACTGAGATTCATGAAAGCTATATTAACATACATTTGTGGTCATGACAGCATGATCGATATGTAATGGATTGTACTGGTGTTGGTGTCGACACGAGTGAAATGCAGTATTTTGGAGTCCGGACTGCATCTCCCAGCGTCCCTCACTTTCCAGTTCAAGATCTCACTATTTATATATTTTTTAATCTCAATATACATACGAAAAGGCTTTGTTGGGATCAAAAATTTCTCCATCGATCAAAGATTTTTTAATCTCTCTCTTTACAAAAAGCCATTAATGAAAATATGTCAAGATGTATAAGTCAGATCCCTTCAAGGATCCTTATTTTGAAATTTTTGCAACAAATTCAGTCAACAGTAAAAAAATGAGTCTTCTTGAGCCTTGCAAGAGCAAAAATAGGTTTTGGTTGAGCCCAAACCTCATGACCCGTATCCAAAGACCCACTTTACAAGCAAATCGATAGAATCTTTGATCGGAAAGAAAATTTTTTATATTAAGGATTATTACGTTTGTGAAGATTGGGATATTACGTTTAATTTTTTGTGTTGAAAAAGAAATGAAAGGATTATGGTGCATTGTCAAGAAGAAGCCGTGCAGAAGTTAGAAAAGGAGACAAATTGCTACGTAAGATGGTATAAGAAAAGAATTTTAGACACTTATTGGATGAAGGAAAGTAAGCAAACTTGAAGATTCCTAGTCTGCATTTTTTGAGCAAGCTTGGTAGATTAACACGTTCACTGCGATAGGCCCCACCGGTGGGGCCCACGATTTTTCAACTCTCAATCTTTGCCGACTTATATATTTCCTCAAAAAATATTGTCAATAGTCATTTTCTTTGGCGTTTTAGTTTAGTGATAAATTTTAGCAGATAAATTTTCAGCATTCCCATAATAAGTAACAAAATATCATTCGATTATAGCACTTACCATTAATCGATTGTCGGATAACTCAACACCACCAAACGTATTCACATGAGCCAATAAAAAACTCATCAAGACGAGTAGATAAAGCTGTAAAAATAATTACACCACCGAAAGATAGAAAAAGCGCAGTCGGTGGAAGGAGGAGGAGGGCGGATTAAAGGTAAGTAAAACACAGGACAAGAATGGGGAGCTCACCTTGTAGAAATATAGAAGAGAGAGCGAGCTGGGAGGAGAAAAAACGGTTCCCAGGGCCTCATAGAGAATAAGACCCCGTTGTATGAGGGGAAGATCTTATACTCGGTATTCTCCTATATCATGCTCATCGAGGGATGCTGATGCTGCATCTGCTTCTTCTATATAGCTCGAGTAATGATATCCGGCAAGAGACGGAGAGGTGTGTGCTGAATGCGCAGAAGACTTGATGGTATTTTTTTCAAATCTACCTTCTATCATTAAGTAATTTGAGATATGAATGGGCTTAAAAGTTGAACGAACGAATGAAATGAGTCTGTTTACTATTTAAAGATCATCAACTTCTTCAACTTTGTGCGTATAGTAAAAAAACAGAATTTTGAAGTACAGACACGTAGATGCACACGATTTATCGATCAACAAATAATTGGTAACTTTATCAAAATCAGATACGTATTCAAATGTACCGATAAAATTTTGAGCCATGGAATATCGACTTGTGAATTAGTCCTTTGATTGAATTTGTTGTGTCATGTATTTTGATCGCCAAAAGTATAAGAACTATCTGCCAGTTGCTAAGGAATCAAAAAATCACAAAGATCAATTCGACATATGATTTTATGTGAAACATGTTCAAAAAAGGGGGGGGGGATAATACTTCTCACGAATGTAGGGTCCAGACAGTGCCCAAAGTGTTCATTCAGTTGATGAAATAATAGAAATTTGATTAAATAAGACCATTGATTGGGTACGAGTTGCATTTAGAAAATTTTTTTACTCAAATAGAAAATGAGACAAAAGATGTGTAGTTGTTAAAAAATTTACTTGCCAAGGTAATACTGAAATGTAACAGAAGCTCACTCATTCAATCCTGCGGAATCTTGGAAATTTTTTTTTACTAGAAATTTCTAGTATGGAAAATGTCTTCTCAAACGCCAAACGATAAGATCTGTGTTGCTCAAACCCGTTCACTAAATGTCTTCACATATGTGAACATGCCCGAAAACCGATATTTGTGATGACTTCACTCGGGAACATCATAAGAATCTGGAAAAATTCTCAAAAATCTGTGACGGTGTCAGGAAGGCACACCTACAACAGTAAAGTCTCTAATATATGCTTCTACTTTGTAATAAAATAAAAAAACCAAAATTTTCATTTTCGTCAACTAATAGCTGTTGACTTTTTTCGCATCAAAAATTTTTTCCGAAGCTGGAAAGTAGGGCCCCAAGTGATTCGGTTGAACTCTTGTTCAGGTAATAATGAACGATTCCCAGCTATACAACACATTGGCTCAATTTTGAATTATGTCTTACTTTTAGACAGACATAGAGCAGAAATATCGAAAAAATGTACGAAACGTAGCTCATGGACATCACCAAAGTATTTTCAGTGATTCAAACAGCTATACAGACGAGAGCTTTCAAATAACTTCGAGAACTGCATGGCTGAATTATTCCCGAAAAATTATCCAAATTTATCAGTTTCGTCGTTTTACTTGAGAGTCGTGGTTGAAGACTTGAAACCAACCATCGACAGAAATAAAAGTCACGTGAATCAAAAAAGTGTTATAGAAAATGTAAGATTTGACCTACTGAGCATCACTCTTGGGTCGTTGTCTCTTGTAAACCATGATATTCTTAATACAACATTTAAAAAGTAGATAATCGGATGTTGAATGAATTCATTGCATTCAATCCAAGATCTATTCAAAAAAGCCTCCGAAATTTCACTATTACTATTCTGTACTTAACCTCTTCAAAAACCAAGAAAAGCCAATGATCTCGACCGAACAAAAAAAATTTCAAGTCAAATGTGCGTTATTTTGTATGCAACCATTTATAGTTGTCAGGTCTATTGACTTCACTGCAGTTGATTTAGGATGAAAAAAGGTCACGACGTATGCTCATTTGAAAGTGAGGCCACGCGAACCGATAGCCATTTCAAGAGTAGCATTGTCTCGATCACCAGGATCCAAACATAGTAGTACGTTACCTTACATTTTGGCCTCTTATTTTAAAAATCTATCGTATTTCATACGATTTCATCCCTCTCGCCGAGTGTATGCATAATTACACAGCGTAGTAGTCTATATCCCCCTCTATTAGTTCTTTAAGTTTTTTTCGATGATTTTTCTTCTCTAAACTGCTTGTTGTACATTAGACTTCAGTTCTCCGTAGAATTTTTACCTGAATCAATTATTCCATGTTCTTAAATAATTTGTCATCGCGGCGCAAGTAGATTATATTCACATCTCTACATGATAGTAATCACGAAGTCTCGTGGCTGGACTGACCCGTCGCAGAAGTCTAAGATTCTTAGAAAATCGCTGAGGTCAAAGTATTAAAAGCCACAGGGTTTGTTTTAATCAAAATTGTTTACTGGAGTTTTCCGTTGTCTTGAATATGGAAAGATTGAATGAATAATTTCCGCCATCAAATGTGCCTCTTCACTGAGAGAAAATTCTTGGTTGCACAAAAAGGTATAGCCAGGAGAGCAGTACCGATTTTGTCGAGGATTTTGTCACTACATCAAGCCACCGGAATGATTTTGCATCTGGTATTTCTGTCGAAATAAATAACCATACCCCCTATATTTCAAGTACCCCGATACTAGATGGAATCACAGTCACATTACGACTATTTTACCACGAAATGCGTCTAACTTTTTGCACGTAATGATACCGTCCACGGGTAGTCGGAAGGCCAAAGAAGTGAAAGTTGCGTGAACATGGGAAATTCCTATGGGATATGTTTTGGGGTATCCTTAACATCATTTTCCCACAAGAATGAAAAAAATTCGCTTGGGGATTTCAAAATAAAGCCAATTCTTCGATTTTTTCACCTAATTCACTAGTAAAATCGATCCCTCACTCTGTATCACAGCTTTGGATCGGCTCTGGAAAATTTTTATATGCTCATGATATGAAGGGCTCTATCTTATCATCGGGAAAATGTATCGAAAAATTTTCTCATGGACGGGGGGAAATTTTCACTCGACAAAGGATCTTTCACAAAGGCCCGAAAAGATTAGCAACATACTATTCCCATGAACTATCTTTTATTAAGAAATCAATATTCTCTCCCTCTCGAGAATGCCAACAAACAGTTCTGGTTGCATAAGATGGCGTGGATCATGAATTTTCCCTACTACTAAATACAGCTCTCCACTCTGGTCAAGACAAATATTGGTCAACACAGTCTCTTTCGATGCTCATCATGAGTCAAAGTAATAGGCATGGCGTGTGTCTAGAATATTGTTCCATGTCAAGTAGAGAATATCTGTGAAACTATATCAATAGGAAACTTTCATAGATAGATATAAACACTGTGCGCCGGCAGCTTTCACCAGGTCTCACGCACCCACGACCTTTCAACAGCCGTAGATATCACAACACTGGCGATTTTTTGATCTAGAAAAGCTTGATAATTAAAGCTCTCTTGTAATAGCGGCTTCTGAATTTCTGATTCTGATGGGACAAAGCTCGATCGATATGTGAGAAAACGTCCGTACCGCCAGGGCTAATGCGCTACTCTGTCGGATGGGAATAAGTCCGGGGACTGCGTCTGGTTTGAATTTTCACTTCAGATTTTGAAAGATGAGACTTTTTCACATCAATCTATATGTTTCTATAATCTCTCAGAGCCGATTCAAAGCTGTGATACAGAGTGAAAGATTGATTTTATCAGTGAATGAGGTGATATAATCGGAAAATTTGCTTTATTTTGAAATCCCTAAGCGAATTTTTTTCATTCTTGTGGGAAAATGATGTTGAGGATACCCCAAAACATATCCCACAGGAATTTCCCATGCTTACGCAACTTTCACTTTTTTGGCCTTCCTACTCGCCGTGCGTCGGAGGATCATTATAATTCAAAGATTTCTTAAGGTTATTTAACGGCAATAACAAAGCATAATGCTGTGATGACAATCCAGTATTGGCCTGACAGCAATACCGCGTTACAATACTGTCATACTGTTCGAACTGCAAGATTGTGCTCTCAGTGTTATCCGGAGATCGATAAATTGCGCCTTGCCGTTACAGGACAGTGATAATAAGTTAACCACATGGATACAACATTCGTGGTACAGCTGGGTATCCCCTCGATCCCCAATCCCAAATTCCCTGAGTTTCCAAACATTTCTAGGGTGTTTTAAATACTCACCCAGAGTTATAATTCATCACTTTTCAAAGTCAAAAAATCATTATTATGCGGGGAGAGGGCGGAGAGAAGTCTCGTGATGAGATTCTCATGTGTAATTTTTGAGAACCGATTAATCATGTTAAACACTCTGACACTAAACTTACACGTTATGTGCTGTATAACATTTTCGGGGCTTACAGGATCTTGAGGCTGTTTCAATCCGGCGAATTTTCTCTTCAATATCAAGAGGTTTTTTACGAGGTTCTTCTGGAAACAGCAATTTTCCTACTTTCAATCCTTGTAATCTCAGAGCTTCAATTTCGATCGATTCCACTGAATCTTCGTGCAAGTTATCGATCAGACATTCTTTATTGACCGAGAAACTTTTTCCTAACCGTGCATTGCCATGTTATAGAGTAAAAATTAGTTGTAATACTTCTGAAAGTTCTAAATTTGTACTAGTCCGGGAGCTGGATAGGCTCCCGTATGCACTGAGAGCGCCGATCATGAACCAAAGGTTTTCTAACGTGACTTTTCCCGTAGAATCCGAATTCTTTGGTATTTTTACGATAGGAGGTGGAGATCACCTTTGAAAACGCAATTTTTAACCTCAAAACTGTTTTTTGCGCGGGTAAGGGGACCAATCTTCCAGACTACTTGGATGACATCCGGAACATAGAAGTGTAATTGGAAACACGCCATAACATCATATTCAAATATTTTGCACCCGATATACAGGGTGTCGAAGCCCCTTCGGGGTTGTTTGGTGCGATCGATGGTCCGGAAACGGATGAATCGCTAAATAATTTAGCTATTGGGTATTTATATAATCAGGTCATTGATGCAAGTTATTCTTCCCACTTCTGGGCCCTACGGACCCAATATACAGGGTGTCGAAGAGTTGCAATGCCCATCTCGATCGCATTTGAATTACCCCAACTCACGTAATAGAGTACTGGACAGTAAAATTGATAGATCTCAATTCAATTTGATCCTCTGACTAGACATTCAAAGATCCTTCCCCGATTTGGCGCATGGAAATTCCGTAGAAGTCACTATTTTCCATATCAAAATGTATAGATTTACAATGCGATCCCGTCGAAAAATTGAAATGTACAATCTGAATGTGGTATACCATCTCTATAGAGATTGCATACCACATTTTCTGTAGTTAATTAATCATCAGGTATCCAGAGTAATGCATTGCGTCTGTACTCTGGTAACTCTGAAAACTGTATAGTTTATGAACATTAATGATGTGCCTTCAAACCTGGAGCTCCTCATATCATCTAATCGTGACCGTTGGGTCGTTAGAACTCACACCGTCTCAAAACATATAAACACATGTGTGAGAACAAATTCGACCCCTGATAGCCGACGATTTTATGGGTAACACGCTATGTCCAAGGTAAATTGCAGGGTTATTGATTCTGAGTCATTCTGAAGAATGAAAGAATGCTTCGATCTACAATATGTTACAGAAGGTGTGTACATAATGTAACCGGGGGGTAGCAAAAAAATTGTAAACTTTATTGGTCCATTCCAAATTTTTTGTAAACCCTCGTGGTTTTTGTAAGGCTCACGCAAAGTATGGCATTTTAGTGTAACGCTAGTCGTGTAATGATTAATCATCTTCTGCTGTTTAGTTTCGCGTACGCGAGGCTGGACCTCGCGCGCGCGAGAATCTCTATTCGGCAGCGTTCGGCAGCGTGCTGATTCGCGTACGCGAATACAAGGATCCCTCGCGTACGCGGATACAGGGATCCCTCGCGTACGCGAGTCATCATTACGTTTGCGTACGCGAGTCTCGGATAGCCCAACGCTGCCGAATAGAGATTCTCGCGCGCACGAGGTCCAGCCTCGCGTACCCGAAACTAAACAGCAGAAGATGATTAATCATTACACGACTAGCGTTACACTAAAATGCCATACTTTGCGTGAGCCTTACAAAAACCACGAGGGCTTATAAAAAATTTGGAATGGACCAATAAAGTTTACAATTTTTTTGCTACCCCCCGGTTACATTATGTACACACCTTCTGTAACATATTTTATAGATCTTGGTTTGGAAGTTTCGTCTTTGTTTCGAAATTTGAGAGTCTTGAATGGATTATTTTTCAAAGGTCATTATGGATAATTTTCATACAAGCACTAAACGTTATTCCGAATTCTGGATAGTAATAAATCAGAGACCGCGCATCGCATAATCATTTTGTAAATGTACAGAGATGGCATACCACACGCAGATGGTACATTCCAGTTTTTCGACGTGATCGCATTGTAAATCTATACAATTTGGTATGGAAAATAGTGACTTCTACGGAATTTCCATGCTCCCAATCGAGGAAGGATCTCTGAATGTCTAGTCAGAGGATCAAATTGAATTGAGATTTATCAATTTCACTGCCCAATACTCTATTACGTGAGTTGGAATAATTCAAATACGATGGAGATGGGTATTACAACTCTTCGACACCCTGTATATTGGGTCCGTAGGGCCCAGAAGTGGGAAAAGTAACTTGCTAATGACCTGATTATATAAATAGCCAATAGCTAAATTATTTAGCGATTCATCCGTGTCCGGACCATCGATTGCACCAAACAACCCCGAAGGGGTTTCGACACCCTGTATATCGGATGCTAAATATTTGAATATGATGTTATGGCGTGTTTTCAATCACACCTCTATGTTCCGGATGTCATCCAAGTAGTTTGGAAGACTGGTGCCCTTGCCCGAGCAAAAAAACAGTCTTTAGGTTCAAAATTGCGTTTTGAAAGGTGATCTCCACCTCCTATCGTAAAAATACCGACGGATTCGGATTCTACGAGAAAAATCACGCCAGAAAACGTTTGGTTCATGATCGGCGCTCTCAGTGCATACGGGAGCCTATCCAGCTCCCGGACTATACCTGGTGCCATGAGTTTTTGAAGGCAGAGGTGATTTGAACGATCCTCGTACTTCTTGAAAGACTTCAAAAGTATCGAGAAAAATACCCACTTCTGTAAATTTCATTGAATGTGTAAGAGCATTGTCGGTGTTGCAATCACAGCACAAGAGTCTCTCCAAAACGCGGTTTGAAATAAAAGCGTAAGCACAGCTTGATTTTGAATCAGCGCAAAGCTTGCGTTCGGAAGTTCCGTCGTGAGTCGAATCCCGGTAAAACACCACTGTGACCGTCGGCTTATGAATTCCAGACTCATTTCCTAAAATCATCAGGATTCCCTGAGTTTCCAGGTTTTCCAAAGTTTTTCAGACGAGTGGACACTACTTCTAAGTTTGTTTTGAGTTATGTATTGAATTTTGATAAAAGTTGGCGCTCGGAAACCCGCGGCCTCCCTTTTTGGTATACAGCCTCTGATGAAAAATTTTAAAATTCAAGAAATTTTATGGAGAATTAAAGATAATCCCTTATAGAAGCGTTCGATAGGCTTCGATTTTTAGTTTACACATTTATCAGAAACCTCTAATCCTTGAGCCGTCTTTTAAGACTTTTGAACCAGGATGAGCACCCACGGAAAAGGCTGCATGGAATGCAATCGTCATAATGGAAGTATATCAGACATGAAATCATACATCACGATTCAGTAATACAACCACCTGACTCTTTTCATTTCAATTCAGAATTTTGACTCAAGTGGAAGAGAGTTCACTTTTCTAATATTTTTAAACGTGGCAAAATGAGCATTCATCTCACTTGGTTGAATTATATTGAATGCATTTCGCCAACTAAAGATACAAATCCACATTATTTATTGCAAGGCCTATAACTAAATAATGAGTACCTATAATAAAACGATCTTCTAGATTTGAAAAATAGCAGACATAATATGTCCCGGCGATAGCTATTCTAACTCGTGCAAAAACTTTGTGGTGGTCTCACTATTACCTATATTAGATCTTATAGATATTGATTCTTCAGACACAATCGCACTCAAAAAGTCAACTTACCACAGGCCTATAACGAGCCTCATACAGATGAATCAGATCAAAGAGTCATTTCGACCCCCTGCAACAGATTGCAGTTCATTCGATGACATTAATTCCATAGCATATCACGTAGTCTGCTGGGGTGTTTTTTTGCATCCAAACGCGTTGACTTGCCTTATAACGCAGTAGTCAGTCTCTCGCCCATAAGCTGGCACGATCCATTTCTTCCATGTATATCGGTCTCGATTTAAAAAAAATGACATTTGAGGGTCCGTTTTTGCTTCGTGCACACTTTTGCACATATTTTTAGGCCTCATTTGTCCACGAATCATCCTTAAATGCTACCATCTCACCTATTTACAGAGCGCTCGATTGCCTTGGCCATTTTTTGTATTTTCTTTTTCAATCGCCTAAGTACTTTTTCCGACATTTTTTCTTGCTTCAAAGACGACTTGCTCATCTTCCTTCAGATCGTAAATCCCACTCGTATCTTATTCCCCTATGATAATATCGATTTTGCGTACTTTTTTTCAATCATTCATCGACAAGACTGTGGTTCGTCGTGCGGTATAAGTACACGGCGTGAAAATTTTGTGGCACCGTGCCCCGATTCGCAACGGACTTTACCTACCCGATATTCGAAGATCAAAAGTATCTCACACAATCACAAGGGCACTTTTTTTGAAAATTACAAAAAGTAATGTAAACTTTAATCCAAAAAAAGCACGTAAGTATGTACATCCAATCTATTTCCTCTTGCTGACGCCTGCCTCTCGTATATTTTGTATTAAATTCTCCCTCTTTTTCTGGTCCTGATTCATAAAAGCACTGATGCTCTTTTTTGATTCTTTTTCTCTTTCTTCAGAGTAACCTGCAGCCGTGAAATTCAAGAATATGGTGAGACTAATGCGTTAGAATGGACGGACACGAGCTCGGCTTTGAGTAAGGGTGCATGCTCTGAAACCGCACATAATCGACGACGTTTTGTATGTGCTAGAGAGCAGTCAGATATATGCTTGACTGCGCCAATTCAATAAGATTGTGGCCGCAGCAGAAATGCACAAGAACACGACCGATGTCGAGGATGTAGACGTTGATTGACATCCGTGGTTGCTTGTCCGAGAAAATTTTCAAATCGCTGATGTGCATAATAGGGATACTTGTATGTGTGATGTGTATTTTGGCTGTACAGTTTTTGATTTCAGAGAAAATCTTTCTCGGATTTCTCTCATAGCATGTAATGCCACACATCATCGCATTTGAGATGGTGGAAAGATGCTTTGTTGTTGCGTTGAAATCATATGCACAGAAAGAAAATTTTTGAAGAAAAGGTATCTGAAGGGGAAGAAAAAAAGTCCGGCACTTTCGTTCGAAATTGAATCAAAATTTTGAAGTCTTTATTTATAATGTAACCTTGGGCTGCCAAATTTGCGACAGTACTCACTCTGATCTAGTACATGTCAACTCTATGCTTTTGAAAATGTTTCATACCCAAAGTATAAAGTGAGTCTTCCGTTTGAATGAGTTAGTACATTTACTGTACTGTGATTCGCAATAGTGCAAAAATGTTTAATTCATTTCATATTCATGAAATTACCCACGTGGAATAGAATCACATCCCAACCAACGTGGTATACTTTTAATTCTGTCAAGTTCATCCAGTTTTCAAAAATTAGTGCATTGAGCGAAAATAAAGAACATTCTTCCCGAACTTATCTATCTCGGAATCGGTATGAATAATTTCCAATAGCCATATCCTATCTCTATGCCGAAAAATCTCTGAATTTTTCTGAAGAATCCTCAATGAAATTAGTTCTAGAGCTCTCAACCTATAGGTAAGACTGATGTGTAATTTAACAATTTTTTTCTAAATAATTTGCAAAGTACACTAGGTGATATTGTTACAACAAATAAATCTTGAATGATTCAATTTATTCCAAGATTCCAATTTGTCATTACACCAGAACGCACATGGGAATGTTTTCGATTTTCATGTCTTAGCATCTTCAATTTTTTGAGAAATCAAATCTTGATGCAGGGATAAATATTATGACGAATGGGAATTTTTGTTTCGGTGGAGACTTTCACGTTGTATTCAAACTGCGCAGTTTTTGGCGATACCTTTCAAAAATAAATAGATATTTGTTGTCACTATTAGCAGCTCACTAGCATCGAACAATTTGATTATTATAGAAAACTAATTTTAGCATACTCTCTGCATGCAGTTTCTTCAAAATTACCTTCAGCAAATATTGCAAATCTTAGCTGATTCTCACATCTTCTAGGTCAAATAGAACTGGGGTCAACAATAACCGAATTGTGGAAAAAAATTTGGAATCTAAGCTGCAAAAGCCCTGGAAATATCCATGTAACAACTGGCCTAATGGTGAAAATCTGTCGACTTTTGGGGAAAGAGTCTAACTGTAGAATTTCTTCACTTTTTGGAAGTTTTATTCGACAATTTTTACTTGAGTTCTTGAGGGAATTGTAAAGATTATTAACTCTTAATTACCCTGGTGACACGTCACGCCATGCTCATCAAATGGGAGTTATGCCAAAATACTTCCACCGTGGTAACTAAGGGTTAAAAAAGGAATAAAAGTTATATTGTTGTCAGTCGATTTTTTCTCCAAAACAAACTGTTTGAGACTATCTCATCAGATGCCTCGAAAAATTTCGACAAACTTTAGTAAAGCTTTAGAAAATTTTTTACCTGTCAAGATCAGTTAACATTGGTGATATCGCACGAACTCGCGTTCTAAGTAATTACATGTAAATAAGGAATATGTGTATTTCATAACGATGGTTTACTTTGATAAGTGATTGAACCACGTTATCCACGACAATCGCTGCATCTGTTCTGTTTAGAATTTATTCCAATTCCAGGGTGAAGGATTTGCTAAATCAGATCATAACCCTTCGAATGAAGCAAATGAAGGAAATAGACGAAAATAGCACAAAACCAACACGAAAAATCTCTCATCTTACGTAACCTCTTCGAGATGGTTTCCACAAACTCAATCCAAAACCGCAAGCTTGAACCTTGGAACAATTTTTTTAGACAGACGAATTGATAATATTCTTCAATCTTACCATTCTTACATCTATGTCAAAGAAAATAAAAATCTTCAATCATGGCTCATCGTATCATTTCTAGTAGACATACCGTCAAAACCTGACTGCTCAAATTTTTTGTGGGTGATACTAACGGTCATGGTATCATCGTACCCAACCCTGCAGGGTTAAAAGATGGAATTCAATTATCTCAAAGCGCAACCCAGTGACCCAAAGATCAGTTAAAGTCTCGCAACGCCTGAGAAAATTCCATCACGAAAGGATTCATCTCCCGCAGTAAACTCTCACCCTATCATCTCGGATGGACCGTGTAACAAATCGGAAGCTGCAAACCAAACTCATGTATCTAAGTGTGAACCCATCATCTCAGGTGAAGAATTATATCCACAGACGCTTCAGCAGGTCATCCCGTAAACTCTCCAATGGGCAAGTAAATTGGTCTCACCCGAAGCTAAAACGAAAAGGGGTCCGACACAGCATCCCATACCTAATATGGACAATGGTCTAAAGGTCCCGTATCGGAATACTGGTCCTGAGCCATATACAATACATATATACCATCATCATCTCACGCGTCAGTAAAAGATACAACAATAAGAGACGCATCAGGGCTTACCGCTTTCAGCACCTTACACTCATGGTGCAATATTGTTTAGACGCACCACTTCCGTATCGGACTCTAAGCACGACACTGTGTACATACTCATCTCGACAACGGGGATATGGACCCTTTTGGCGATTCGACTCTTTTGGATGAGCAAAAAGTGGCCCGCATCTAAAAAGGGGTGCATGCATCGAAAGGGATGACTGACCCCGTGAGAGTTGATCTTGGCCATTGGTCGTTCCGGCCAGTCGAGTGTACCTGATGTAAGGGGACGTAAGTATTATGATCTCGATGGGTCCCGTAGATGGATATAGATGTATATATAGACGATAAAGATTAGCCCAGCATCATTTCGTGACCCAGTAAGGGAGGCTGTGGACCTGCTTAGAATGGCTACTTTCTCATTTCATGCGGTGCGGTCTTTATGTATATTTATGCTTGATAGATTTTTTTTATAAAGTGCAGTGCGCATGTGCTATTGTCATGTAAAATAAAGGTAAGCCAATACGGTACATGATGGAGCTTGGAATCTGTTATTGGACCGGCGATCTTATATTAGGGCGTTCGCACTTCATGTATGTATGTGATAGAAATGGGTCCGCGTGAACTCGGATTGGAGACAAGATATTATCGCTATCTTCACCGTCATGGAGATGTCCACTTCAGCTTCAATCTAGATATAAGCCAAGGCATATTGGTCATACTGTAAAGATAATTGCGTTGTTCGAGTTTTGAGCTTCTGTTTGAGTTATTGAGAGGCTCTGAATAGAATTGGAAAGTATCAATAACTGAGTACCGCATGGATTTATGCAGAGAACTTCAGCACCTTTATCACATGAGATATTATTTGCCTATACTTAAGAATTATTTCGAGAATTCTTGAAGGAATTAGATTATGCAACAGTAGGAAATCTCAAAAAGGACATTCCAAATAACTTGTACGATCTGATTCAAAGAAATCACGAAGACTCGTTTTACGCGAGGGTACACGTCGAAATTTTTCAATAATTTGTTAATTGACAAGATAAACACTTACTACGATAATTATGAATTGATGGCCTCGTAGAATAGGTTGCGTTGTGTTGGATGAAAAATACATCTCCGAGCGTCACGTAGGGAAAGATCTCTGTATAGAATCGTTAACAAGTGTGGTATTTGCTGTGTGTCTGAAAATATGGACGAATGTCAAGATAATTGACACATGAAGCTCAGCTCGTTGTACTTTGGGGAAGAATAGAATATGCATACCTCGCCTGGCATGGAAATTCACCCGACACAACTTCAGGTTCACGAATCTATTCATAGAAATCATTAAAGGTCTTGTGAATTTTATCGATTCGCGTCGTTTTTGGAATTATTGTTTTATGGAAGTTTTATGGTAATGATCGGCAGTGGATATCCAATATTTTTCCTTGCAGAAGACGAATTTGCCTTAAAATTTGAAACTTTCCAGACAATATATATTGAGAGCATGGGGGTTATCAGTTTTTTGACAGATATATAATAATGTACCGACAAGAAAAACAGGAAGCATTTTTCCTTATAAGGTAACTGTGCCTAATTTACCCCCATTCCCTAATTTTCCCCCACTCAAGTTCTCAAATGTACGCACCCGCAGACCTTGGCCCACATTTTTTTCATGTTTGTTACGTTAAAATATGAGAAAATAATCATTCCGGATCAATCCTCAATGACTCGCGCATTTCTTACAACAAAAAAGTGGTTTTCGGTACTTCTGACTTCTTTTTTGTTGATCACTAAAAGCTGTGCCAAATAAAATTGATGGGATCAATTCCGACGTACTTTAACTCATTTTCTTTGTCTTTGTCCCAACTTTAGAATGCTTTTTGCAGAATTGCAAAATTCGATTTTTAGCCGATTCTACGCTCATATTACTAGAAAAAGTACAATGTTCCTAATTTTCCCCCATAGTCTTTTTCCAGACTCGTTCTTCACTCCATTTAAATACATCAATCTTACTCAAGAAATTCAAAAGGGGGTAAAAAAAGCTACAAAATGAGCTAAAGTACGTCTCATTTGGAAGTCTGGGAGCCTAAATATTCCAATGATACGAAAAGCCCGTATAATCTCATGAAAATAGGCCTCTTTTCCACGTGGGGGCAAATTAGGAACACACTATCGAAAACTCGCAAAGAATCTTCTTTTGCAAAAATTAAAATATCTCGGCTCCGATTAGTTGAAATTGCACGTACCTTAGCTCATTTTAAAGGTCTTGAAATAAGCTTTAAAATGAGTTAAAATACGTTGGAAAATATGGGAATGTATTAAAAAAGTAAGCAAAACAAAAGTAAGGGGGGTCAAATTAGGCACACTTACCTTACTCTCCTCTTTTAATCTTCAAAAGAGTTTCCGGTTTTTCAAAGTATTTTCCATTACTCTAACCTAAAAATGCCGTTTTTAAATAGGATTTTAGGGTTCTCGTAATGAAAAAATATATACGCACTTCGCTTGCAAGCCCATTTTGGGGACATGTCTGTCTCGCTTCGCTCGACAGACAAACTGTCCTAGTGCCTAAAATGGGCTACCACGCTCAGTACGGAATAATATTTTTCGATTCGAGGGAGGGAAGTTTGGTTTTGCTTTTCGAGTGATTGTTTTCGGCCTGAGCCCCGGCGAGGGTCGAAATCACCACGAGTAAAGCAAAAAACTTCACGCCCGAGTATCGAAATACGTTTTTCGATCGACTGGGCGTAAAGTAAACGAAAAATACCGTGCGTAAAGCAGTGCTTTACGCACAGTCGATCGAAAATATACTATTCTCGAACCCCAGATACAGGAATGTTGTCATTTCAATCCATTTCTATTCAGAGGGATCTCTCTGTTCCATTCTTTTGCAGGTTCTAAACCAGTGAAATTTATCGCAGCTAGAGTGTTGAAGTTATGTTGGCTCTATCTACCGATAGTTTTTGAAAAATCGTAGAATTTCTCCCCAGTCTCATCTAGAAGAGTAATTTCAGTGGAAGAATTTCCGATGGTAATGCAATCGAGCCGTAATATTTAGAGAAAATTTTTCCAATTTTTAGACGGTTGGAGCTCATGGAAATTGGCATCCCTCATAATTTTTTCACGACTGTTGGGATCAAAACGATTTAAGTAAGATATGTAACAAGTATAAAAATTTGGTGATAGTATGACCTCATTTTGCAATCAAGAGTTAATTCGCAGGGGATATATTCTGCACACAAGATTTGTCAAATCAGTTTCACAATCCAATTTGCACAAGAAATTCCCCGCGGAACTAAAAGAAACCACACCAATAAGGAAGATATCTGTTTGGACGTTGAATAGCACCTCTTGTGCTCCAAAAAGCGTCTTTAAATAAATAAATAAAAAAATAAAAAAGTTCACGAGTTTTTTGTAAAGTGTTGAAAGATTCACTGGGACAAAAATATTCCTAAAAACTTAGATTTTCTAAACCCCAAAGTTCAAGACTTGATCTCGAGGAGATCATGAACCACGGCTAGAATCATGTTGATATTGTATGGGAGCCAAGCGGCGCCTCCACCTACGCTGAGCTCTACTACTTGAAGGCAATCAAGTTCAGCAATGATCATACATAGCCATGTAGGACTAATGAAACTGTATCTCCAAGTCTCTAAAAAGCTCGAGTACAGATGGATCAACGAAATATGTATGATTTTGCAAGTAACCGATCTCTTAGTGTTCCAAGATGATGAATATCAGAAACTTTTTCAACGTACTGCAGAACGATGCTTTTTACATTCAGAAAGTAAAAAACCAAGCTGTTAGAGACAAACTATGTAGAACAGATTGTACGATGCCTGCACTCGATAAATTGAATATTAATGATACATAAAATACAATATATCGTGTGCCCTGGAAAACTCAAGTACTACTACAAGAGTATTATCCAAACAACGTACTTAGATATTCACAAAAGTTTCGATAGCAAATTCATAACCTCTCACAAGTATGCTGACCATCCAAGAGTCAGCTTCGCATTCAAAAGTACGAAAAAATTCACCACTCATTGCTAAACTTTTCCCGCGCAATCATTGTTGCCCGTCTCTCATAGCACAAAATAGATTACAATTCGAACAATGCAGGACAAGCACTCGAGGCGTTCAAGAGCAAAACCGTCCATATTCACCTCACTGAGTCCCAAACTCAGAATAATACCAACAGACTTGCCATCATCAGGCATGAAGCTCAATAATACAAGAAAAAGGTCGCTCTAGTTGCGCGCATGCAATTGTTAAAAATATCCAGAGCAAAACCGTTATACTTACTTATACAGTTCAAGATGATGCTCAGCGCGTCCGATTCGTAAGGATTTGAATATTAATTTCGGTACGCGGGCGCGCGCGCGCCCCGCACGGTCACCACATGGCTTGATGCAAAAAATTTTTGAAAGCAAAGAGCCTCGGTACATCATACAATACGGAGAGAAGTCCGTTAGCAAAATTCGACCGTCAAAGGCTATCCCTGACAACATAGGGCCAGAGAATAGACAACGTACCGATTTTTTAAGGACCCAAGCAACCGAGCGAGGAGCACCAGACATTTCGACATTTGGACGAAGGTATATTACGCTTCAGGGTCTTGGATATATCTTGTAGTACCTGGCGAGCCGCGGTCAACCCGGGGTTCGCGAATTACCGCGAAACGTTAAAAAATCGATTAAGGCAGTGTACGCTCCGGATGTCCTGGATCGTTTTAAGTGTCTGCATGCGCATCGTTGATGATTGTCGTATGTCGTTTGCACCCTGAGGCCATGTGCAAGCTTTGATTAAACGGTCTGCGTGCCGAGCGCGCACGCGCATCGAATTTTTCTTCAGGCAGTTGATGGGCCTTGATGGGGCATGTCTTGATGTCATTCCATACCGATTTGTCTTAGAGGAACACTTTTCATCGTAGGTTTCTAACTTGGTGTTGGGGTGGAGCACAGGGTGTGTTGGTTGGAGACAATTAACTGAAGCAAAAAATTGCTAGATTGTATTACAGATGCAACAGAGCTTGCGGGTAGTTGGACAGTATCGTAAATACGTGTAAAGTATAACAAGTACAAGATCAATATAACATTTTTTTTGGCATCTATTCATACCAAGGTGACATTTTTGGGGTTTAATGAATATCGCCCAGAATTTACATGGAAATTGTTTCTTCAAAAATTGAATGTTTGATTTTAACTCAAATTGATTCCAGTTTGGTCATGATACTGCATAAATCATTAGTCTCAAAAATAATGCTCCGTAATTCTGAAATTGGATGAAACCCGCCACAAAATTCATGCAGAAGAGAGTTATGTTGAATTTTCAAGCCATCAAAGTGCACACAATGATCCAACAATATTACTTTGAAAATGAGAAAATAAGTAACTTGGGCCTATCGAATTTGCCTCCATTGATTAGTAAATCACGTGCTCCTTAAATTTTTGGGATGCTCGAAAACGAAAAATTAGAGCTGGCTGTACTCGGAATCATCCTAAAAATCATCTGTAGATCGACCGAATTATGAGATAGGTGGGACTCAATTTGGGTTGCCCCTCCTTGACTTATAGAGTCATAATTTTGACTTTTGATCCAAACGAAACAACCTTGGGCACACTTAAACTATTTGTCTCTTTGGAGATTTTTGGAATAGCCTGATCTGAAATTTCATAGGTTTGACCTACAATTGTGCTGACGGTCTCGGGTAAAAGTCTATTCATTAACCCGGGAGAGACCGGAAAAATAAGTAATATTTGTAGGGGTGCATCCACCGAACTAAATTCGTTAAGCAAATTCAAAAACTTCAATTCAATCCAATACACTGTGAACTTTTAATGCACAAAACCTGTGGAATCCGATAAAGAAAACTGCCCCATACTTGATGGAATACAATTTTAGTTATCACTTATTACTCATCACTGTTATTATTCATTACTGGTGAGCAAGTGAGTTATGGCGCCTTACACCCCGGGTTAATTGAACATTTTTGACGAAGTTGTAAACGTAACGGGGAGGAAAAATATCCAAAAACAAGTTAAGAACCGATTTGAAGAATTTAGTTTTATCAGGACTTGCCAAATAAGTCTAACGGGTCGTGATGAACAGCTTTTATCTCACTTACTTTAAACATTTGAGAAACTTTGGACTAAGATTTGTATATCTTGAGGTCAAAATTCACCCTATCAACGGCTCGAATGAAGGTTTCAGTACCCTTTTTTACAGGAAATTCCACCCTAAGGAATCATGAGCGTGAGTAATACTTGGATTGGATTTTTTGATTCGATCTCTCGCTATGAGCATGGGGGTTTCAGATTAATCACAGTCAAACCACAATTGCAGTTCCAGAACTTCATGAGAGCACTGAGTTCTCGAGTTTTTCGTAGAAAAGTGTTAAATTTAGATGTTCTTCTCCAACTTTCAATTCAACTTTCAAGAATTTGTGATCTAAGGTGGAATTGACTCAGATTTTGCATGAATCTACTCAACTTTCTCTATGAAATCTGGAAGGCCAACCTGGAAATCAACGAAAGTGAATTTCAGGTGATCGAGTGTATTTTAGTGATCCTTTGAGTCCGCAAGCTCTGCAATAATATCAGGACCATTCAATTTCGAGAAAAAGTTTCAGAAGCAGGTTGCTGCAAACTCGTATCTCGCAACGACTTACAATCGACAAGTGCCTCATCGCGTGTCCAGTCACATAATAGCTTCCGGAGGACCACTCTTTCGGCACGCGCCAAAATCGCAACAACCAGTCGCCACTATAAGCACCAAACTCGCAGCAATCAAATTGCAATCAACCGGCTTAGCGTCAATTTTCCGCTGCTAATCCAACGAAAACATAGGTCAAAACTCCTCAGCACACTCTATCCAATTCTCAAAAAACCCGTTGTCACACAAAGATAGAACAAAATGAATCCTCACACGATTCTAAATCATAAACTCACAGGTCTGCACTAGGTATATAATACTTTACTGTCCAGTCACTTGGCAATCCCCAAAGGTCATACAAAACTCGCATCTTTGTCGTTTCTCTTTTCCCTTATGTATTTCCGCTCATACTTATAACCTGACACACACACACACACATATCTATATCTGTACATAGTTGCAAGAGTTAATGAATGCGGCTCGCGTACGCGCAAAATGTATAGGAAGGGCCAGTAGAGAGCTTCCGGGCAATAATTCAATTAGTTTGGCGCGCGAGATTTAACGCGGCGGCGGCGTCCGCCATAATTCACGCACACACCGGACCAACCAGAGATATTATATATAGAAAATATATATATATAAGAGTAAAGAAAAAGTATATAGTGAATCTTGCAGTCCGAATTGTACATAACCCATCCTTGGCATAAATTTGAAGAACAATGCTTTTGGACTACGACGCGACGCCTTTTCTGTATTTGATACTACTAGCTGCTGCTGCAAGGCGATGCAGAATCACGCGCCTGCCCAATTGCCCGACTATGTAGAGTATTGTATAAAGTAATGTATAAGTGTAAGTATGCCGGTGTACTCTAGGTACAATTTTACTCGAAAGAGACGTTTGCGTATGTACATACGTGCGCAGGACACACCAAGGTATATAAGAGAAAGAGGAAAGAGAGATGTATGTACCCAAGAAGCTTAATTGTTGCGAGCACCGGCCTCCCGAACAATTAGGAAAGGGTTGAGGCGACGGACGTATGCGTATGTATCTTTTGCAGGACATATAAGATTCATGCGGGTCTTGAAATGTCCAATGAGTATCAGGAAATTCCAGGTAGACCCCGAAAAACCGTTACGGAACGTCTCCGGGGATTAGCCGGTGATGCGATACTGCAAAACACGCCTAGATGATTTTTCAAGGTGTCATTTGAGGATGATGAGACGAAACATATGATTGATTTTCTTCCAAGATAGAAAAGCAGGCTCCATTTTTACGAAGGCCATAAAAAATTCCAAGATCATGCAGAGTTGATATGTTGGCAGTATAACACTAGCGACAAAAGTGAACTCTGGCTTTTTAGGCTTATGGTATCACTCTAAAACTCTTGGAGGAAAAAAAGGCTTCAACTGCAGGTAACTTTTCCACCAAGTTTAGAGGTATTTTTTAACCCCTCGAACTAAAGGTATTTTTGCGTCCAACTAGGAGGTTTTTTCAGCGGTGTTCACGTAACATCTAATCTACCATCCATATGATTTGTGCTCATAATGACAGATCATAGCAATACTTTTTCTCCTACGAGAAGGTGGTAGTGACTTGATATCGTCGAATTATCAAAGGAATAATGATTTCAAGCGAGACTGACATTTTGTGATCTATTGAGAAAATGAAAATGACTTAATGAAATAATTTTGAAATGATGTTTATTTGTGATCTGATCGTCGTGTGTATGTGACAATTCAAATGATCGAGACTAAAATTTGGTATGACCAGCTTGAAGAATTGTGTAGAAACAATGAGGTCTTGAATTATTCAATTGAAATAATCCAGAGATTTTACTGAATTATAATTAAACCGTGAGAAACATAATCGAGAAATCACTGTACGACAAGTTATTGATTTAGAGCCATATTCAATTCACCCAATACGCGCAGAGGCTCGTTAATATTAACAAAAAGAAATTATTTTCGGAAGAGTTTAATATACTTAACGGTACTTTAGTTTATAAATGAAAGATTTTGTCGCAAAATATGCTCTGCTAAAAGTCAGGGTTAGTGTTGAGATGATATGCCTCAAGGTTATTGGATAGATATCAAATTTCAAGTCCTGACGAAACCTCAACTCAAACTTGAGTAACATTTGTGTCTGAACTCTAAGCTACAAATTTTTCATCGGACTTTATTTTAGACTGCAAATTCAACTTTTGAGAAATCACGGTTTGATTGAACTGACTTTGAAGTAGGTATGGCCGTGACAAAGTGCTTGCCTTGTAAAAATGTCTTCAACTCGCTTCAAGGACATAAGTGTGACTTTCTCCAACAAGAATAACAAAAATCGACGGAGCCGTTCTCGAGAAAAATCCCATCGATGACTTTCCCATTCATTCCTATGTAATTCTATTGTTTGGGCCAAAATTAAAAGCGCAAGCTTAGATGTGGCCCAAAGATTACAATCACATAGAAATGAATGGTAAAATCGTCGATGGGATTTTTCTCGAAAACGGCTCCGGTGATTTTTCTTATTCTTGTTTTGCAAAAAGTCCCAACTAACACGTGCTTGAAACAATTTAAAAAAATCTGAAATAGCAAGCACCTTTGGGCTGGAGCCAGTTCAACCGGAATGTGAAATTTTTGTCCCCGAAATTATTTTGAATGGTATAGTTAAAATGTTACGGAGCCTCGTCAGTTGTGTTAGTGCGATTTTTTGAATTTTCATTCTGCTGCTTTTCCCCTCATTCTCTAATTTTTCCAAACTTTAGTACATTGTTAAAAGCCACAACTATTGCTAAACATGAATAATCAATGTCCATGTACATAAGTGTCATGACGTCCCTATTGTGATCGTCAATGCCATTTTCAAACTCAGATGATACTAAAACAGAAGGTTATCTAGTACTCAATCTAAAACAGTTAGTTGTTTTGAAAAAGAGAGGGCACCAAGAATTATCGAGATATCACACAAATGGACAGCCTCGCGTATTCAGCTAATGCACCTCGAAAAATTTTGAAAATATTTCAATGTACCCCTGGTAGAAATTTACTTCGATGTAACACATTAATAGACATAAAATGGCTATTTTTGGCCAATTTTGGCTGAAAATGGCCATTTTAGGGCTAATTATGTGTTACATTAGGATGAATTTTTACCAGGGACCTGATCCATCCCAAGAAAAGGGTTCAAGTTCTTGCAAATCCATTTTTGGACTCATGTCAACCATTCAGCGGATCTTCGAGTGAATGGATCGCGAAACTGCGCGAATTGTTGGGATTTCAACAATTCTCTCAGATATTCGTTGACTTTTTTGTGGGCTATTTTTCACCAAATAGACTGTAGGACACCTCAATTCTCTAAGTTCAATATTCATCCAAGACGAGAAATTTTGAAAAATTTTGCTACGGGCGATTTCCGCACTGTACTCTCTCAACATGAATCAGCTAACATGAATGGATTTTGACCGAAAATCAGCTATTTTAGCTGATCTTCAGCTATTGTAGCTGATTTCCAGTGAAAATCCGTCCACGTTAGCTGCAAATCAGCTAAAATAGCTGATTCATGTTGAGAGAGTAGTTGATCGAGAGTGATTTGAGATTACACTTCGAGTATTTTCATTACACGCTACAAAAAAAATTCTCTAAAAAGTCAGTAATCCTTTGAATATTTGAGAATTCTAAGCTCTCGCAAGGGGTGGTTCATCCATAAATCGTAAAAACCTATGAGATCCCAAGAATTTAGCATAAATTTCGATCCTTGCCTGTCGACCTGCCGAATACATGCGCCACCTGTATCTTTAGAAACATATCGCAACATCTCAGATTTAATGATGTTGCGCATGTCGACAAAATTGTTACAGGTATGTGTGTGCCCCTTTGAAAATTTTTAAAGCTCTCAAATCGTCTGGGCTTGATCTTTCACAAACGTAATTGAATTCAATAGGTGCATATATTCAATGAGTACTCCTGATTCAATAAAAGAAGCCACGCGCAACCGAAACTCAGCTTCCAATCCAACAGGTGCCTCTTACAAACATCCGAGACCGTGTACCTTCGATTTTCATATCCCAGAAGATCATCATACATTATCATAAAAACTACCTGCAGATGCTTTCAAAGTATCTCAATCGGTGCATTTGAAATCAGTGAAAACTAACTTTCAATCCCACACAATCTAAATATACCTGCTCTTACTAAATAAAATGATAAATTGCAGCGCGTGCTTGCAAGTCCTTGAAATTTGAACAACTCCATATCGACAAGTATGCAAACACTACAATATACACGCATCATTACACTATCCCTTTACACGATTCCATCGCTCAAAAGTCACTCATAAAGGTACTCTAAGGCCCCTCTTCCACGTCATCGACTCGTCTATCAAGTGAATCAAGCGTAATATAGGCTACTCCTCGACGGAAACCAACCCATCAACCACCGACTCGGTCAACCTGTACCTAATACTTGATGCTCGAAAATTCGTGTCTTTGCAAAGGTCCGGTTTTTCGGGCGTACGTCAAACCGGAAGCCACGGCCCGTGCCAGCATTAAATTTATGTAAAATCGTATCCTGATGGCGCGCTGACCGGTTAGTCCCATCATTTTATCCGCCCCTTCGCGCAATTACAAATACATTAAAGCTGGCCGTAGGCGATTTAAAACGAGTCGGAGAGCCAAGTGTAAAGTTTAATATATATTTTTGGCGCCGCCGGACATCATGCATCGGGGTGACCTGCAATTTAACCAGCAATTTATATACATGTACATTTCTAAGACGGGGTGACGCCCGGACACTTTATTGCGTGTATTTTTGCTTATAAATTCGCCCAAGTGTCACGCTGACCCCTGTCCACCACTTGTATAAAATCTATATATATTTACCTGGCGAGCGCGGTAAGTATCATCGGTTCAAGCGAGCGGACGACGACCAACCCAGAGACCCATGAAATCGGACAATAAGAAATTAGATACAGAGCGACCAAAGGGCGGCTCTATTACCTGTGCGAACGTGCAAAAAACGATCTAAGCACCATGTACGAGTTACGTATTCACATTTGAGAGAGCATAGATATATAGAATAATATACAATGTTGTAGTAGAGCTGAGCCTATAGACAATTTTTTTAAAGTCTCATTGCGCGCACTCGGTAATGTATGTAACGATATGTACGATTGCGCATCGCTGGACAGAGGCTATGGAAAGTGGCAAGGTAGAGAAAAAATTCACCTTCTTTGAGATATGAGTTTCTACATTCGTAAGTTATATGGGAAATCTCACGGTCAGATATCGTGCCCTATGGTATACAATTGCGTTGAGTATGTAAAAGACGTGAACAAGAGTACTTCTAACGAATGAAGAATAGCTTGAAGCTTTTGCGTGATTGGCTTTCAAAAAAGGGAAGAGAAACCTCAATTTTTTTTACAGAAAAACTTACAGATTGTGAATTCTTTGGAAAAATTCCGGACAGCCTGGTGATTTTCTCACCAATATTTTACCATTCCCATATGAATCATTGAACAAATTTAGAGGTTGAAAATTCTAATTATAGAATGCCTTCTATATAACTTTTTATGCTGCATGTCATTATGATTCTGCCAGGAGCACTGTAATAACTACTTCACAAAGTTCACTTTCAAAGATTGTTGAAGAGAGATATTGAGTCCCTCAGGAAATGTGATAAATTCCATTCAAAAAAGACTACTGAAAAATAGTGATGTCTCGGATTGGTTTCTCGTGAGTTTTATTCAATTCTATAGTCCATAATTTGAAATTTTGACCCACTGAGAGGTCCCGAAAATATTTCGGAAACTAGACGCTTGCGGAGCAATTTCTGTTTTGCTTTCTGATTCCGAAATGTTCCAAGATGTATCATGTATTTTGAATACTACTCGCAATCAATTCTTGTCTCTGTATCGAAGGTCAAAAAGTTAACAAAAAGAATTCAATCCCCCGATTCTAACTGGAAAAGGGGTAGGGTTACGAAATAGTACATTACGCGTCGAGAGCCGAAAAACTTAGTTCCTCGGTAAAACTCCGCCGGACGTCGGCGAAGCAAGTTCTTCCTGAAGAACAAAGTTTTTGGCACAAGGCGTGTATGCTATTTCATCGGCCAGTACGTAGTAACTCGCTGTTTCTACGTACTGATCGATAAAGTCCGTATGATACTTTTGCACCTGATGAATTCCATAAAAACGACACATGAAAAATAGTGATGTCTTGGATCAGTTTCTCGTGGTTCTGGCTCGATTCTATGGTCCATTGTATGAAGTTTCCACCCACTGAGAAGTCCTGAAAAAATTTTGGAGATGCCTGCGGAGCTATTTCTGTTTTAGTTTTTGATTCCACCAGAGCATCAAAATCATGATCTGTTTGGACTCAATTGGATATATCTCGAGTTTGGCACAAGATAATGCAATGTAGTTTACACCATTCGAAAGATCTTGAAGAAACTTATGGAAAATGGCCGAAGATTTTCGTTCAACTATTTCAGACTCTGATCAGGTGGACTCCGAAAAAATAAGGCTACCCCGGTCATCTCGAAAAGCAATTTTTCCTAATTTTTCAGAAATATGATTTCTTATGCAAAATTGCACGATCTTTGCGATGAAACTGAACAGAAGTAGTTTCTTTACTTTTTTATGCTCTTTCGGTTAGTTTTCTGATTTTCAAACCCTGACAAATCAGAAAACAGTAGTCTACGGTTCTCAAAGTTATGGCAATCGATCGAAAGCTGAGGGAATTTTCTTCAAAACGAGTACTTGCCGAGTTCAATCCCGGCAACTGAGACTGAGAATATACGATTCTTTAGACATCAAGATTATTAACACCAATAACAGCATGGATGCAAGAGAAGGGCTCAAAGCTCTGGTTCAGGGTAGATTAGGTCATCTCGTTGACCATCCTTCTTTTTCAATCCAGCTGCCGCGTTTACTGACTGGAAACATGAAATTGACTTTTGCAAGAGGTAATTTTGATGGAAAATTTTTCAGCTTTCGATCGAAACTACTTTGCAATACGGCAAACCACGCGAACACGCAAAAATCGCCAATTTTTGATAGTTCAAAACATGAAAAATCAGAAAATTGATCAAAAAACCCATAATACAGTAAAAACAGCTTCGGACTAATTTCATCGCAAAGATCGTGAAATTTTGCATGAGTAATCATACTTTTGAGAAGTTAAAAAAATTGCTTTTTGAGATAACCAGGCTAGCCTGATTTTTTCGGATTTTGCCTGATTAGAGCCTGAAGTGGCTGAACGAAAATCTTTAAGGTCATTTTCGATAGGTTTTCAAGATCTTCCGAATGGTGTAGGCTACGTAAACTCGCGATACATGAAATTTATTAGAAAAAGACCATGATTTTGATACTCTGGTGAAATCAAAAAGCAAAACAGAAATAGCTCTGCAGGCGTGCCCAAAATTTTTACGGGACCTCCCTGTGGGTGGAAACTTCATATTATGGATCATAGAATCGAATCAAAACCACGGGAAACTGATCCAAGACAACCTTATTTTTCATGTGTCGTTTTTAAGTGCATGGAATTCGTCAGATATAAAAGTATCATATATAGAATTTATCGGTCAGTACGTAGGAACAGCGAGTTACCACGTACTGGCCGATAAAAAAGCATACGCGCCTTGTGTCAAAAACTTTGTTCTTCAGGAAAATCTTGCTTCGCCGATTTCCAGCCGAGTTTCACCGAGAAACCAAGTTTTTCGGCACTCGACGCGTAAAATATACTATTTCGTAACCCTACCCCCTTTCCAGTTAGAATCGGTGGATTGAATTCTTTTTGTCAACTCTTTGACCTTCGATACAGAGAAGAAAATTGAACGCGCAAAATACATGATTCATTTGGAAGCATTTCGGAAAGAGCTATCATCAGGGAAGCTTGGGGAAAAATCTGAAGAAAAATTTCTTTTATCATTACTATGGGAAGCTAGTTCGAACAATTTTTTAGGGTTTTCTTGCGACCCCTCGGAGGTCCTGGGGCCAACAAAAAGTACTTCAAAGGCCCTTGTAAGGCTTATTTTTAAACAATCATCGCTCAGGCCCAACACAACTTCCTTCGGGGTACTTCATGTCCTTTTTTTATGCATCATTCGCGACCTGGATTCCGTACGCCTCAGACTAGAAAATGTCACTCGGGGATCAAAATGGAACTTCTGCGCCCATTGTGTGTCGTATAATCTAAAATTTAGACTTTTTGCTAGAAATGGCATACATAGGCGTCACTCGTATGTATAGGGTTCTAGTCCCCACTAATGTGCACCAAACTATTGAATAACTTGCTAAAATACGCCCAAATTCATGTGCAAACTTCAATAAAGGCGAACCTCAAGCCAGAAGCGAGTTAGGAAGTCACCTTCGAAAAACGCTGCGAAAAGCAATTAGCTGGATGCTTTCCCAAGTCGAAATCGCGAAACTCCCTATAAATGAAAAATATCGTTCCTAATCCTTAACAGACAAAGACATAATGACCGACAAAAATGATTTTTTGTGGGCCATTGACAGTCATAGAGGACAACGTGTGACCAACAATCAAAAGATCTCGACAAGACCTTTTGATTGTAGGTTACACTTTTTTCCTATCTGTCATCAATGGATCAGAGAAAAGTGACCCTTATGCTCAATGGTGTGTGTCTTGGTATATTGTCTGTTTATTTCTTGAATTTTCGCTCCTCGATCCTTCGGTGAATCTTTCTAGGGTTCATTCCCATGGTAGATGACTTTACAAAGGTATGCTGACAGACGTTTGAGCGGATTTTGTCAAATTATTCAGGATCTACGAGTCTTAGGGAATAAAAATGGCAACATTTTTCAAAAACCTCTTCGGTAACTTCACCAAGAAACTTCCGAGGACCTAAAAAAATGGTCATTTTGGGATGATCTATGAATTGGTACCTACAACATTTTGATTTGATCTTGCACTATCATTTGAATTAAAATGTTTAGTTAGAAAAAAAAGTTTTTGATTAATAAAAGTTTGGAGTGGTGTTCACATATTCCCGTATTCATCAATCAACGGAAAATCTACGAAAAAAAAATCTACTAAAGCGCAGGTTGTACAAAAATACGTAGGAAGGCTGCGGAAGGAGATATTCACATAGCGAGATCGATTTTTCAACAATTTCAAGATTTTTTGCTGATACTTGTGAATGAAAAACAAATTCTTGAAATAGGCTAGAACTTCTTTTCGCTCATCTTGATATAGACTTCTATCATAAAAATAAACAGAAAGATCCACAAGAGGCTGAAAAAATTTCGTTAATAAAATAAAACAATACACGCATATTACATTATACACACAGATATGAACAATGATGGACAAAGATTAATATATCACGAACCAATGATGAAATTGGGGAACAGTGTCCCGCGATCGAGACTTTTGGCGAGAGGAACATAAGTAATGGTCTAAATTGAATCGCGGTGAGTAAACATTTTTAGAAGAAAATATAGAAATGAGGAAAAAATTCGATGAAAATATGCTGTCACGAATTCAAAGCGTTTTCTTTCAGAAACCGAAAAGATGCTTTCTTCGTGAGTATAAGTACTTACTTGGTGGTAATATTAAATATCTCGATGAATTTTTGAAATGCACGATTGTGATAAGTAACGTTTATTCTGCATGGCTCATTGAATCGGCATGCCAATTCATTACTACCCAGATATGCGATATCTCATGACTATATCGGAAAATTTGAAAACTCGATGAGCGTTATGCATTGCTCGTTCTCCGAGTCCCTAGATTTCTTGCAAAATTTTACTTTTTTGAACACCTAGAATGAACGGCTCTCATATATAAGGGTCCATTATTTTCAAGACTTATCATCCGTTTTGACCACGGTTTCAACTTGTATTTATCCTCAGCGCACACACAAAAAGCGTAATCACAAAAAAACGCATTCAAATTTCAAAGGTATTTTCGTCAAGAAAGTATGGGGAGCAATTAACATGCGGGGCAGGGTGTAGGTATTTCGTTCGCGAACGAAATTTTGCCTGTTGCGTAGGGTGAAACTATTAGATGCATAAAACAATATAGATAATCAAATTTTCAAGGCCATTTATTAGCCGCCATTTACGATTTCCATTTTAAAAGATCTACATTAAGAGGACTATAACACTGGAGGAGAATGGATAGATTCATCTCTGTACTTTTAAACTTTGAAGTAACAATTAAATGAATTACACGATGCACTACGTAACAAATCACTAACAGGATAGAAATCAATAACCAACATAGACATATTTCGGTGCAGATAGAAAATATGAACTTTGGATCTATAAGCCAGGCATTATGTAAGAGATATTTTCCAAGGTTTTTAGCATAGGAGTAGGGTCTCTCAGTCTTATTCCAGTTACTTCTTGCAAGAGGCATATTAAACTACCCATGGCACACAAAAGTGAATCTAATAAAACTGTGATGCAATCTGATGTTACTACAGGTTTGTTGTAATACTTGAGCCTACCTCCTATCAAGGTGAGACTTTCCCCAAGTAACTTTAGGTGAGCAGCAACATCAATTGGGTAGAGCTCTATAGTTCGAAGTTTAAACTGGTATTGAGGTTCTCTTACTGGTCGATTCTTGGGTCCTCCGGCACTACAAGAATTGAGCCAATCTTGTTTTTCATAAGCTGTGAATGATCCAACGCTAAATGATCTACAAAGAGGAATAATCATGATCTTGCTGAGATTACATACCAATTACAGATTTATTCTGTAAGCTTTCATTATTCAACACCAACTGCTGGGCTCTCTGATGCCAATTGTTTCGCTCGATAACAGGCATCGTTGTCCACATATCACCCAGTGCATCAGTTATCTTTGAATTTTCTATAGATGATGAAACAGTGAAAATTTACTCGATAAGCAGAACAAATGTTGTTATCAAGAATTGGAAAATATTTTTGTAGATAATTACCTATGGAAGGATACTTCGCCAAGATAGCAGTTCTCATTTCACTTGACCACAATTTATATCCATTGTACATGGAATTCTAGAGAGTAGATGATGATTTTCAATAGTTATAAGTGTAGTAATGAATTCACGACTGGGATTATTCATTAATACTCACTTGGATTTTAGCAGTACTTTTGGTTTCCGTCACTTTGCAAGGCAAAACTTCTCTAGCAGTGAACTCTGGCTTCTTCACCCTTGCACTCAGCAGTTCTTCATCAGAATTTTGACTTTCTTCATCATAAGTAGTGTAATCTGGAGTTTGCAGCTCATTCTTACTCCTACTAGAATCTGATTCAGTTTCAGAATTGGAGGGCAATGAAATCTCAGAGTGAATTTCCATTTTAGGTTTTATTTCGGGAGGATCTTCAAGCAATACTTGTTGATCATCAAAACTCTGATTAGGGAAATCAGTGCGGGGAGATTCCTCTTGAGTGGTACACTCCTCTGGAACAACTGCAGGTGGCAATAGCTCCACAAGCTTTTCTTCCTTCTTAGATCGTTTTGATGCATTATGACTTTTTGCAGTTGTTTTCTTTTTCTTTTGAGGATTTCCATCAGTAGAGTCAAGGTACATCAATTTCGATGACTTCTTACACACTCTACCACTCCTTGATCTCACTGTCACTTCAGATCCTGAATTTAATGGTTGTTTCAGCAACACTTTATCATGAATCTGAAGAGTAAAGAAAACAATTCATAAGATCTTACCATCTGCATCAGCTAGTTTTGAAGTTGATCCCATTTTTTCTAGCTCTGAATACAAATAAGTCTAATCTTCAACAATTGTCAGCTGAGTGCTCCGATAGAAAGTTAATTTTGGGCAAGCAGTTACATATGCGAATTCATGAATTGTGGATCATTTCTGTGAAGCTTTGATATGAATACAAGTCATACTTCATGCGTTTGGAAAAACAAAATCGCAGAGAGCTTTCAAAATCCTTATCGTTTCCGTGTAATTCAAGCTCAAGACGCAACATGTCCGTGGTCATGTGACATGCATGTGACCATGGCGTGAAAAATAACGTTATCTTTACGCCATCTTTACGCCATGCATGTGACCATATGTGACATTGCTGCCGTCATTTGATGTCAGAAAGCACTTGTGACAGTCTCAATCTTTTTTGTACGAACTTTCGAGATTTTTGTCAATTTTGGTTGACGAAACCGTCTCAGCTATCAAATATCAAGATTCAAAGCGATGATGAGCACAAAATACCTCTTTAAAAAACATTTGATTAATCATGTTCTTATGGTAAGACAGTAAGCGATAACTGGTCACAGGGTGGGCTTTCTATTCTTCACACATGTAGTTTATGGCTGTCGCTGTATTTTTCGCGGTCTCAACCATCGTGCCGGCTGCTGCATGCCGGTTTGTAAGCATTAGTGACTGTCAAATCAAGAAACGATTATTAAAATAAGTCGTTTCGACTCCCTGGTACGGCATTGTCGTGCCTGAATCCGACCAAACTTATGATCTTCGTCCCACTCAATCTCCACCATGAGGAAATTATACACTTTAGGTGAGGAAGCTTCTTGTAATGAACATTATTATATACCTATAACCCCTCTTTTATCTCAATATATCATTGGTCCTCTCTGTATACATTTCCTTTCCACAATCCTGCACCATAAGTGAAACTAGTCTCTGAAACTCTGTTTCACTCGACACCAATTACCTTTCAAAATTACAAAGAGTCTCCTGTAACATTTCACTATACTCTGATTTCAGAAAAAAATAGCACAGAGGACATGTGGACTCCCTACAAGGACTTGCAGAGTCTAGTGGAACGGTATGTTTCATCAGCTCCAAGTACCTTGGATCCGCAATTTCATGAGTTCACAGAAACTTTGAGGGATTACAGACAAAATTTCCTAACCTTGTTGAAAAATCCAGTGAGTATACGGTATATCTTATTTTACAAACTCACATCTATCTGAACTTACAAATCATTTTTATTACAATTCTGTAGCCCAAAAATGCCAAAAGCCGGGAAGAGATCCTCAAAGGTGATACAGAAGGCATCACCTCACCTGGTTTGGGACACCAACAGCTCACCAGGGAGCTGATAGATGAAACTTTAATCATCAGTGATATGTACGAGCTGAACGAGTACATGGCCTTGGACTTGTTATTTACTGCTCAACTGCAAATGTCCCATCATCCAGGATTGACAAGAGGGTTGACAGCAATATTATTATATTACGATGGAAAGAGAGCTCTCACTTCTGCACTGAGAACTTTAGTACAAGCCAGAGCAGGCCACAGTTGGAAATTAGAAATTCCACTTATTTTAACAAAACATATAACAGAATATACAAACAAGATGCAAGCAGATGGCTTGCTAGATAGAGTTCTTCATTTATTAGAAGAGATGGACCCCCTAAAGGTTTGTACTGACTATTAGTGAATGATTTTTATTGTGATTTAAATTTTGCCCAAGCTAATGATATCAATTTCAAGTTGAATATACCTCCAGAGCAGTATCAAATTCTCTTATTTTCCAGGAGCAAGATCTTTTGCAGCAAAATAGAGCTCTAGGCGGATCAAAACATCATTACATGGTCATGAAATTGTATAATGACACTAGGCAAGATTTGGCTGACATTTTATACATGTGGTCAGCTCAGTCCACACTGCCGACTTCCATTATGTTCAGGCTAATGGCATTATTACAAAAACGACATCCAGAATCTGAGGCTGGTGAAGGGAGTCCCGATAAAGTCACCTTAGCTCTCATAATGGCCCTTCTTAATTCCATTAATCTTAGTCCTTTACATAGCAGAGAAGATGGTGAAGGTGAGATCCAAAAAAAATTTGATTCTTTTTTGTTTTGTATTTGATAAGTTGAACTATTATACCAATTTTTGCCTTACAGATGTTGTTAGATCAATGCCATTAATCTCAGAAAGAGGTGTTTTTGAAGATTTAGTTCAGAAATTGACTGCCCCAAACATGGGATGGGAATCAAGTGGACTGAGAGGTCTGGTCCAATTTGTCCTTGCCATAGCTGTCACCACGATGAAATCGGCGCCTAATCTCTGCCCATCACAAAATATTACCAAAGAGGATGAGATTCTTGTAGAAGCAGCTTTATCCAATAAAGCCTTCCATTTTGCAGCTGAGGTTCTCTTCAAGAGCGAGCATTTGCATCATGAAGAATTTTATGTTCGTTATTTTCATTCTCTGATATCAGATTTTATCCTCCTGATGCCTCTCAAAGTCAAAGAATTGAGAAGTAGAGCTGATGAATCCATGCGGCTGATCCAAGCTTATCAGCAAGAAGGCATTGAGCCTCCAGTAAATTTGGATAACCATTTCAAATTTTTAATGCTCATGGTGGCTGAGCTATACAAACATGATCCACTAAACTTGAACTTGGCCATGGATTATTGGTGTCAACACTCTGAACCCTCTCATTTAAACAACACCATACATGGCAATCGTATACCTTCAAGACAAGTGGCATTGTTCAAATTCGTGCGCTTGGCTGGTGAAATCCTTCCTGCAGGTTTATTTGTTCCATACTTGAATATGATAGCGTCTTTGGCCTCTTCTCCACAAGCAGCTAGGCAAGCCTTTGCTTTCCTCAAACCAAATGGTAAACTTCTTTAATTATTTTACCTAATCAAAATTTTACTCAAATTACGATGATATAATTGTGTTGAATTATTCTAGGATCTACGGGCTCAACAACCATATCATGGGATCACTTTTTCAACTCCCTGAATCGTTACTACTTCAACTTACGTCAAGAGCTTCCGCCCACTCAAGATACTATGTACAGACAGCGAGGTCATCCAAAAGGTATCACGCCAAGTGAAGTAAAGGGCCTAGAAGCCGTGCTTCAAGTTGTACAAGTCGTTGCAAAGTACGACGAAATGTCAAGAGTTGCTCTTTGCGATCACCCCGGATGGAAAGTATTGCAATCACTTATAGGATTGGTGAGTTGTGCCATGCCAATTCCTCTCAAAGGAGTGCTCGTAAGAACGCTCGCAGCCTTAGCAAAATCCTCCGAGAGTGCGTCGACCATCTGGCAAAATCTCGAGGCAGCTCAAATCATCACAACGATTCCGACGACTAGTAGTTATCAGCCGAGAGGAGTCCAAACCGAACTTGAAGAAATTGAGTCTCGCAACGAAGAGTATCCCTTGACCAGAGCAATGTTGGAACTTCTTGACGCTCTCACCGACTTCCCTGTTCCAAGGCTACTTGGAGTCGGTCAAAGGAGTCCAGGTTTTGACCCGTATTTAAATTTCATCATCAACACGGTGTTCTTGCGATTCAACACTCGCTCGTACAAAAATCCAGGTGAGAAATGGGAAGTTTCGGAGCTTTCTTTGAAGATTCTGTATAAACTTTTGCGACAGTACGAGCCAGCTATTGAAGATTTTATGGGCTGCAAAGTAGAGCTTCAGGGAGGTGAAACAACGTCAATCAATGCTTCACCCGGTTATCACTTGATGACCCAATTGCACTCTAATACTGAGCTCCTCAGGATCATTCTCTATATCATCGACGAGGGATGTCACTTCTTCGATACATATGATGCGTTTGCTGGCAAAAAGCACATGGAAGCAAGTACTTTAGACTGCCTTGAGATTCTCGAATATGTCCTAAAGACCCAGCACCAATACATGACGCATCTGGCTGCCGTATCTACCTCTAACAAAATCCTAACTGGTCTATCTCGCCTATTGCTTGGCGTGAATCATCGAACAGGAAAACCAGATCATATGGTCAACGTCGCCAAGTACGTCATGTACAATAACGAACTTCGGCGTCACGCATACGTTGCTGTTGGAGTAATCCAGGGTGTTTCTAGCGAACCTGGTGCAGATTCTGAACTCTTATCGACGTTTACATCGACCCCTGCGTTGGCTACTAGTATTAGGCACGGGTTTGTTGAGTGCCTCGATACAGAAGATTTCATGTCCGAAGTTGATGATGAAGTAGACAAGACGAGACAACAAGTGGTGAACTGCAAAGACCGTATCCTGCTGCTCATGATGCAAAGCATCTCTCGACCGGCACCAAACTTGGCACACTATTTTTTGGGATTTGAAATAGCCAAGGATATCAAGAAAACAGTGATACAGCAGCCTGGTATCTTGGGATATCCAAGGACTTGTCTTCATTCTATTTTGGGTATTCTCGAATTCTCTTTGGAAAGAGGTCGAGATAAGATCACGGAGGCTTGCTACTGGTTTCTTCACATTCTCGTATCAAACAGCAAGACTTCGGTTCCGGTGTTGAGATTCCTCAGGACGGCTACAAATCAAGACTTTGTTCAACGTCACCTGTCGAAGTTGCCGTTCCAAGGAGGAAACCGAGCAACTGATTTGGCCTGCATGTCATGGCTACTTAAAATTACAGCCATTGAATTGCGTGTCGGCACTGGGAGTTTGCAAAATTCTCTCATTCAAAGGCTGATCGGTGAGTTCAATCAATAGTTTAATCATCTTGTGTAATTTTCATCCAGAACGCGAATCCTAATCTGATCGTATGTATTTTCAGGTAACCTGGGTCAAGACAGAGATCAAATCGTGCCGGCTCAAAAGCTGCTGATGGATTTGCTCCACTACATAGATTTTGAGTTACAACTCGAATCGCCAAAATCATGGGAGTTTTTCGATCCGTCGCAAGTCGAGATGGTATTTGGTCGCTGCAGCGTACCCGTGGCTCTTTCAGGTGGTCCTCAGCTAATCGACATTAAGAGGCTGCACTCACTCATCACAGAAGAGCTTTCGGTCACTCAAGGAAGTGCCACTGCCAATCAGAGAAAGCTCATGCAACAAGAACTGCAGTCGATCCTTGCGTACGCTCTCAAAAGAAATCAGACCAAGACCTTGTCGTACGCAACTGTGAAATTTGTTGAAGGCTGGTGCCAGACTACCGAGATACTCTTCTCCATTGCTACACCTCAGCAATTGCCAGCTGCTCAGAGACAGAATCTACTGTTGAATCTTTCGCACGATCTGTTGCAAAAGATGACATCTTGCGAGGCTCTCAATGAAATCAAGACTCTAGTTTCTGGGACGGTTCTTATCTTGCTCGTGAACTTACGTGTCAGTTTTGCCTTACAGTCTGACGATGAACTTCTACCCTCGTCACCTACGAACACCACTATGATGAAGATCATTCTCAATCACGTACTTCAATGGATACTTGGCTCTGAAGCCTCCTCACAGAAAGTTCGTACCCATTTGTTTGGTGCTCTGTTGTATTTCCTGTGCGTTGTAGGTTCACCCGATAGGCCCAGCGAAAATCCAGCTGTCACTGAAATGTCTTTTATCAGCCAACTGGACAGTTCCCTTTATCGGGCGCTTCCGATGCATGAGCGTTCTCACAGATATGCTACAATTCAGGTAATTAACAGCTTTGGCGACAAGTTCATGGATATTGTATGCCACAGTTGCTCGGGTGGCCACGACGTTTGCAAAATGTTGGCCCTTTCGTGTCTCAATAAGATCTTCGAGCTCGATTGCGACAATTCCTGGGTAATATATTTATCCAGCAGAGGCTATCTCAAACATATGATTGATAGCCTTCTCGATTCGGACAACAATTTACGACTCGTTCTCCAACCAGATCCGCAAACTTTGAGACCACTCTACCTTTACGAGGCTAAAATGGCAATGTTCATGAGAATGGCTTCGACTAGGCTCGGCGCCGAGAGCCTCCTTGAGCACAAAATTTTATCTTGCCTCTCTGGGATGACAGTAATTGATCAGCAAGGAGACGTACATGAAGCTTTTAATGGCGGAGATGCATCTTTTCTTCCGTCGGTTGCACAGCGCTACCAGCAAGTTTTCCTGCCAATGTTGTATCTGTGTGATGCCCTGCTCACAACGCTTGGTACCGAGAATCAGTCTTGTGCGATACAGATTTGTGGGTTCTTGCAAAGCCATCGGGATATCGTTGAGTTGACTCTCAGAAACGTATCGACGAGCTCGAGTATGCTGTTGGTCAATCAGGTCGCAAGCTTGACTGGTGTCATCGCACGCTCAGCCAATATCGGTAAGCCTATCGTGCTACTTACATACTTTCTCAACGAACGTATCTTCTTCACAAACGCCTTCATCAATCGAGATTAAACTTAGTTTCTACAAGTTTTGACTCCTGATGCTCGGCTATTAATATCCAAAAATATCTTGCCATTCCAATCTAACAATTGATTCTTGTTCCAGATATGTATAAGCTAGTTGACGAAGAGGTTGAAAAATCGGATATTGGAGAATGCACTCTTGGAGATAATAGTGGAATGAGAGAACTTCGAGCTCATTTGTATAGATTGCAGAAGCTTATGTTAGCGCTTTTACCTAAATTTCAAGTAGTATCGCCTACAGCAGATCCAACTCCTCAAAGTTTCTCTAGTATTCAAATTGCCGCCAATGTACTTCTTTATGCAAGAAATCAAATGCAACACAGCAGTATGGACCAGAAATTGAGAAACGTTTTGTTTGAACCATATTTGTCTCAAAGGCAAGAAAATCGAGATATAAGAATGAGAGAAGCATCCAGTGGTATGCATTTAGGTATCGTCGTTGATTATTTAGTTGCCGCTACCAGCTTACTTCAGTATGAAATATCACAAAAGCGACCCGTTGCGGTTAAAGAAATGAGCTCGGCCGATCTAAAAAATGTACGTATACCGAATAACTAATTCGATGAATATTGACCACTCCAATTTATTTATACCAAGATTTTCTGCTAACGTATTTTTCGTGAGCTATTCTATGATATACTTTATTCAGACTTGATTATGATTCAATTCATGGAGAACTCACACTGACTTTTCATATTGTTCTATTTGATGGTATTATCAAATTGATAATTCAAATGTAAATTTTTTCAGTATCTGAATGAAGAAGAATTGGAGCTAGACATAGGAAAGCAGAAGATTTTAGTGGAACAACGTATCAGTAGACAAGAAAAGGATAAAAGACAAAATATGAAGTATGCTTCTTTGATCATTGAGCACAGCTTGTATATTCTGTGGAGCCACTTGGACTTTTATGCTATGCAAACTGTTGCTCAATCCAAATCTCATTGTAAGTTTCAGCTGTCTGATGCCGATCTAATTTTTTCAATAAATCATAACTCACTCGAAATTATTTTCAGTGTCCTCCGTTAATTTGGATGATAGCGCTCTGGAATGGCGAAAATTGAACGAATCACTCCCGGAGCTCAAGAAAGGTTTGATCTCCGTCTTCTCGGATGGTTTCGTCACAAGGCTTTTAGAAACACCTAGTGAATATTCAACAGTGGATCAAGGTTTTATAGAAGCATTAGTTAGAAGAATTAAACGACTTTTACAATTTATTGTCATATAATTGTTGCATCTGTATATAAACTGTATAAATTAACACAAACCATGTATTGTATATCTTCAACTTCTCAACATTATGTTTTTTGTAAAGAACGGATTAAAATATTTTCCTTGTACATGATTCAATAATTTCTTATTCGTAATTGACATTCATGCCATTCGTGAGCCCATTATTCTCATTTGTACAACATTATATCAGTTATATTTTTTCTATGGTAACTTTGCAATGTGAAAGAGTACCTACTCAACCTCTCAGTACATTCTCTTGTCATGCTCACATCAATTCATCTTTTTCTAGAATTTATGTGTGTTGGTCATTTCACACAAGTTTCAATAATAATAAGGTACAAAATTCCAAAATTTATTTAAGAGTCAACCACTGCCTCATCCCAGGGGCCGTAAATATTTTCCTTATACTTTTGCCACTTGATATACCACAAGGGACATATAAAATGTACAAAGATCGTAATTGCGACAAATACATATGACAACGTTGTTGATATATCCCAAAGTAAGTATAAAGTGCTGATAGCCAAACTAATTGATAAAAACATTTTACCGTTCATTTTCGATAACAGGAATGGTAACAGGACAAAACATTGTACTGCAACAGTGAGAAGAGAAAATGCATGAAGAGGTGTGGACAATCTAGATGTCAACATCAAAGAACCAAAAATGGAAGATGTGATGGATAGAGACTCTGAAAGTGAAACATTTGTTGAACCATATTTACTAAAGATCAAATGCACAAGAAACATAAAAATTGTCATTGCGTAAATAGTATCTGTACTAATAGTTTCAGTCAAAGTCTTGAGAACTGGAGACAAGATGTATCCAAAAGCAAGAAATATCAATACTGTTCTCAAATCTTTGGATACTCGCTCAAACATCTTTGCAGATTTAATTATATACTTGATGTATCCCACCACAGTTAGTATGGCACTCACTACAAATATTACATTTGGTGTGGTCCACTCATTATTCAACCAAATAAATACAATAACAAACAATATAACAATACTAAGCTGTACAGAAATACTTGCACCCAAATCAATTGCCTCACTCACTGTAGCTGAGTTAGGTTTGATATTTTTCCGAAGCTCTTCTAAAAAAGAATCATCTGTGTAGTTATCAGGTAAACCATGATTTTCATATAGTTTCTTTTTCCAAGATTTTTGTTTCATCATAGTCTAAATCTCGGCCCATGTGGGACTGATATAGATGAAGTGATCACATGGAAAGGCAAAAAATTCATCCGTTGAACTCCAACATACTTGTAATACCTAAGTATCAAAGAAATTTGTAGAACCTTGGAGATTATAAAATGTAACATTAGTTCAAGAGTATGATAGTAAACAGTACCTTCTTTTTCATAATCCCTAGATATTCCAGGATAGTTTCAGCTACAGAACAAAAACGAAAAAACTAACGGATGTCCAATTTTCTCAATTGAGTTCTCCATGATGTAGAATGCTGAAAGATGTCAAGTCATTTTAATGCTTTCTTACAACATATTTGATATATTATTGTGTATAGACAACTTTCTAAATGTGAATTTATTATATCATGATTCAAAGCTCAAAATAGAGTGTGCAGACCATTTGGTGAGGTAGACTTCATGGTGTGCACTCCATGGTGGAAATATCTCCTTTCCACCATGGCGTACACTTTAGGAGTTGCCACCCATTATAACTTTGATTCAGAGTTGTGCATACTAAAAGATCATATCCATTAGTAATCTTCACATTTTTGTCATGTCAATCTTGTGAATAGAATACTGAGAAATAAAAATTGAACACAAAAGTTGAAAAAATACTGAATCTGATAGCCTCTATATTGTGAGATGTTGAAGGATGTGTAATATTTACTTCGGTACCCAGATTTTAATGTAATAATGCATCACTATAAATGTGACGTGACTCGCAGGTAGTAATCCTAATTCCGAAATCTAGAGTCGAACTTTTTATTCATTCAAAACAAATCAAACTGATAAAAAATTCATCATCTAGACCTAACCTTCACTGAGCTAAACTGAGCTGCGTATCCGCCATTGCCGCGTGGATATTTTGGCCATTCGCTGGCCTTTCTGCTGCTGCCTTTCATCAGCTTTCGGTTTCGGCACTCTTTTGCCCACTTTGCCGGATAAACCCTCTTGCCAAAAGTCATCAAATTCCAGATAAATCCTTGAATAACAACAGCGGATTGATGTAGATGTAAGGTGAGCATACTAGGCGTACTGATTGCAATTTTCCTACACTCTACGCTGATTTTTGTTGTGAAAGAGCACTAGCTCTGTAATCCACACAAAGGTTACCCATTGTTGAGAGTGGTTGACAGATGTTTGAATTGGATGGACACCTCCTACTGAAACTCCTCCTCAGTGTGATTTTTATTTATGACTGACTATGCTAATTTAAAATCTCCTCTGGATAAGAATGGTATTGATAGAATCTCAATACTTCATTCTCTACCCACAGGTCTTCTCACTTTGGCCTGAACAATGAGGAAGTTCAGGCGAGCTCAAGCTGAAAATCAAGCTGCCATTCAAAAGCATCTTCAGGAGAATATAGAATCATCGAGTAGTGATGAGGATAATGAAGATGTCTTGGAAACAGCAGTAGAGAAAGTTTTATCAAATTATCAACATGAGGGTGGCGATGTTGAAAAAACATTGTCTTACCTAACAGATACATTTCAATCTGGTGGGGCAGTGTGTCTCATATGTATTTCTTCCGTGAAGAAGACTGATGCGGTAATTATTTTTGTTCAATTTAAAATTCACCAGTAAGATCTTCTTCAATCCAATAAAATATTCAATTTCTGTGACAGATCTGGAGTTGCTCAAAGTGCTTCACATTCCTCCATTTACCTTGTATTCAACATTGGGTCAGAGATAGTTTGAGTTATAAAAATGAAAAAGGAATTTTGCCAACATGGGGATGGTAAGTTCTCATCACTGATGCAATCTAGCTCTATTTTGCTGTCTATTTACCTTGAATCATCTTTGCAGCCCTAAATGTCGTTCAGAGTATAGGGAGGATCAAGTACCGCGAAAGTATACATGCTTTTGTGGGAAAACTGAGGATCCACCTTATCAACCTTGGACAATTCCTCACTCTTGTGGAAACATTTGTGAGAAGTTTTTGCAACCAGAATGTGGTCACAAATGCACTTTATTGTGCCATGCAGGTCCATGTCCACCTTGCCCCAAAATGGTATCAGTTACATGTTATTGTGGGAAGGAACAGCCTTGTCCTCGGAGATGTAATGCCAAAGAGTGGAGCTGCAGAAATCCTTGTAACAAGAAGTACAAGACCTGTGAACATTTTTGTTCAGAGCCCTGTCATCCAGGAAATTGCCCTCCCTGTTCCAAAGAAGTAGTCGTGCCTTGCAATTGTAAAAGTGAATCAAAACTGAGAAAATGTAATGAAGCTGTTTGGAAATGCAATAAGATATGCGGGCGAGCTTTCTCATGCAAGGTGCATGTTTGTGAGGACAACTGTCACAAACCAGGTGATTGTAATATTTGTCCTCTAGAAAAGAATAGAACTTGCCCATGTGGCAAAAAGAAATATGCCATATCCTGTAGAGAGCTACAAGCACCTACTTGTGGAGATACATGTGGGAAACTTCTGGATTGTAAAGCTCATTATTGCAGTATGAGATGTCATACTGAAGGATGTGGTCAGTGTCTGGAAGTTGTGACTAAGAGCTGTCGTTGTGGAAGTTACAGTAAAGAGATTGCATGTGTTAAGGAGTTCCACTGCACAAAAAAATGCACTCAAATGCGCTTGTGTGGGAGACACCAATGCAATAAAAAGTGCTGTGATTGCACTCTCAGAAATAATTTCTATGTATGTGAAAAAGTTTGTGATAATATGTTGAACTGTCGAAAACATAAGTGCTCAGCCCCTTGTCATAGTGGGCCGTGTTATCCTTGTCCTCGTACAATTGTTGTTCAATGTCGCTGTGGAAACAGCAAAATTACTCTTCCTTGCGGTGTTACTAAGAAAATCAAACCTCCACACTGTAACAAAAAGTGTAAAATTCCACCAATCTGTCATCATCCTAAACAAGACACTCACAAGTGTCATCAAGGTCCCTGTCCACCATGTCGCAAAGTCTGTGGACTAGTTCATAAGAGGTGTGGTCACAGTTGTCCAGCAATATGTCATACAAAAGTATGGACAAAGATCTCTGCAAATGGAGTGAAGAAACCTGTAGGCCCTTGGGAAATTCAGAAAGATAGGTGGGATTACAAGTCATTTCCTTGCCCTCCATGTGAATTTTCTGTCATGGTGACTTGTCTAGGAGGACATGAGACACTTCCATGGCCTTGTCACAAAGCTATACCAACTTCTTGCCTTAGACCATGTGGTCAATTGTTATCGTGTACAAATCATACTTGTGAAAAGCTTTGTCATGCAATTACAGAACCAGAGGATAGTAAAACGGAAAATGATGAAGATGATGACAATGTATGCATGCAATGCGAAAAACCTTGTGTTATTCCGCGCCCCCAAGGATGTACTCATAATTGTCCCAAACTGTGTCATCCAGCACCATGTGATCCATGCAAACATCACATAAAGATTCCATGTCATTGTGGCATCAATACTCTTTTCATACGATGTGCCGAGCTCACCTCTGCTAATAGCGAGAAACGTGATCATCTTCTCAAATGTGGAAATCAGTGTCCAAAAAATGTGAGTTGAACAATATTTGAACAAATGATTTTTTTCTGAAATTAACTATAAATCAAACTTGTTTTATATTCCAGTATCCGTGTGGTCATCGATGTGATGATAATTGCCATGCTGGACCATGTCAAAAATCAGAGGCATGTAATAAGAAAGTCAAGATAACATGCAAGTGTAAAAGGATAAAAAAAGATACCACTTGCCTATTAGTGCGCAAAGGAAAAGCAACTGTTCAGTGCGATGATGTCTGCCAGAAGAGGAAAGAAGAATTGGATCTCCTCAAGAAGATTGAATCTGAAAAGAAACGCAAGCAGGAAGAACTGAAAAATCGAAAAGAAGTTGAGATGTTCGAGAAGAAATTCAAACCTAGACGGAGAGGAAGAGATCGTCATCAAAACGAAGAACAGTCCCATGATTCTGGTAATATCTGCAAGTATGCATGGCTCACAACTATACTTATTGTGAGCCTTTCGGCGATAGCCGCGTTGTTCTTTCAAACAGGTTACATGTAGCAAATACTTTTATTGAGAATGCAAAGTCTGCTCGATTCCGTGTCTTGTCAGTTTGATGACAATCTATTCATCAGACCAACTGAGAACAACAATTTTGTCACTGAGTCATTGAGTTTTTTGCTGCCTTGTGCACCTTTTTTTCATCCAAATATATTAGAAATGTCTCAGTTTCAAAAATGAGAGTCTTCAATAAGTGCTTCAATCGTTCATGTTCCAATGAGTTCGGTTCCATTCATCATACGTCATTTTTTAATTTTCCGACGAAAGACACACCAATTATGGTGTGTAAGTATAGACGACAGAGTGTAGTCGACAGAGTACTTACTTGACAATACTAGGGACATAGTGGAAACTTGGTCGATTTTTGTCACAACGACATGGAATATTTAGAAAAACGCTGCTGTGGGACTAACCTAGTGCAGCTCTTGCTCCATGAAATCGGTAAGGTGCATTTGGTAACTCCTCCATCACTGACTGGTATGATATTTTATTGTAAGAGATTTACCGTCAAAATTTTCCCTTAAGTTCCCTATAGTATCTCATTGATTGAGATACCATTGGGAACGTATGGGGAACTACCACGATATTTACTATTTTTCGGTGGGTACTTGAGAGATACCACGTGAATATGGGATATCGAATTATTTTCCATCCTTGATACTTAATAGATACTACGTTCCGTGGTTCTTGATATACTAATGAGATATCATGAGGAACCGAACGGTACTCATGATTCGATGTGCATGAGGTACCATTCGGTACTCACCTATGTCCCATATCTCTCTCTCTCTCTCTCTCTCTTTTCTCTCACGTTTTCGATTCCTGACATTTTCGGAGGAATCGTGAAACAGATTGATGCACACATCTTTAATATTCAAAATCGAGAAGAGTATAGAGATCGACTGTCGCGTGCATTTTAATTCGATCGGTACAGTTTCGGCCGTGACTTTTTGCGTTTTATGGTTTCTTGAGACATATTCCAAACATACAGTGTTTTGGGGACCAAACGCGCTTACTCATCGGAGAATCTCTTGTTCGATCGTTCAATTTAGTGCGAGCACATATGTCTGTAGACCAGGCTTGACCTCGGCTGAATCTTACGTGATTTTAGGTAAGGAAGAGAAGGTGCGTCAAGATGAGAAGAACAACATTCATGGAATCAGAATGTGTAACGTAACAGTCAAATACTAATCACTCCCAAAGTACAACTCAAAATCAGTGAAATTTTTATGAGAGCCCAAACTGTCATTATCGTCGGAAGAGTTCTCGTGGTCGCATATTCTGTGATATTTAGCAGATGGTGTCTTGTTCATATTGTCCGCGTCCGAAGGGGGATCAAGATGACAAGATTTGCTCTCTCTCGCTCCCGAATGTCTCTAATCGCATTTTTCTACGATGGCCTTCCGTTTCTGCCCCTTTTTGTTGGAGCTTTGAACTTGAGCTAGAGATGAAGTTCTAAAAACTCGATTATTCAGAACGAAGTCAGATAGAAGAGCCGATTATTTCTATGACTTCTTTATCATTAGTAGTATTGGCACCTCTGGCTCTTTTCTTCAGTTAATCCCATATATTTGTCAAGTCGCGCATTTTTGATGCGCAGAAATTACTCTTTTTAAGTCTCGCGGGACTCCGCGAATAACTCGGGCAAGTACGCGGAAGAATGATTAGTCCATGGTTAGTAAAACTTTTTGGCGCGTAAAAAAATAACGCTTTGTTCCTTCATAAAACGTCATTCTATCAAAATATTTGTGACCTTCCTCGCTCGCATGTTCCTCGCCTCAGAATAACCGTGGCAGAGGTACTACGTGCGAAGGAAATGTCGCTTATTTTGATAGCTCAAAAGATTCCAATTTATTTTAGTGTTAGTAAGTATGAATTTTTTTCACCAACCTTGAACACCTTTTCTCGAAATTTCTGCTTCTGCTGCTCTCGTACTGCTACTGTTAAAGATTTCACGAGGTGTTGAAACACAGAAATTCAAAGAAGAAAAGAAAAGGAATTTGAATTCAAATATAAGAGATAACTGAATTTAATGAACTTTAGAAAATACAAAAATGAAAAATTGAGTATATAATGTTGTCAACCCGATAACCGAACGATGTCTCAAAGTCTACGTCCGAGACCGAAGTGCGATGATTTTTCAGCGGGCGTGCCCTCTTTAAAAACTATGTTAGGCTAGGAGTGAGAGCTGCATCGCTACGCCAGAGTCGCCTGAGTTTTTCATTATCTTCCTTCGGGCGTCTTTGCTGGAACGCATGCATTTCCAAAGAGGGGAAAATTATTCTAAACTTACAGCTACTAGATTGAGGCACGGGTTCTATTTCTCGATTATTTTGATCCATTATATAATATTGTGGGTATTTATATTATTGTTCTTTGTCAGTCTTCTGTTTTTGAGGTAGAATTGTGTGATCATCTTTTGTTGGTTTCTTTGGTGCAATCCACCGTGAATTCCTTAATTTACTTGGTTATTGTATAAATATTTCTTACAATTAGTCGGCTTGAAGGTTATATTGCCAATATTATTCCTTTTTTTTTGTTTGAGTATAATTTTCACACGGTCTCTTCCCACAATTTAGTAAAAATATGACAATTTATAATGTCATAGTAAATGAACAGAAGTATGACATTTTATGATGTCAAGTGAAAGAAATGGATAACTACCGAGATATCAAAATTTGTCGTCGTTTTCTGCCGTTAATAATAATTGTTTGATTTTTACGATTCAAAATGAATAAGTGAGTATAACTAGGTGGTCATGACCTTCCTAAATTTAGGGGTTATTGTTCTTCTTGAATGAACTTATTTGCTAAACCCTTTTTCAAGCGATTATTGTAGTGTATCTTGTGTAAAAAGAATGATTACAATATTTTTTTCATTTGCACCTTTTGTGGGTCGAGGGCAATGACCGCTCAGGGCCACCCCTGAATAGTTGGTGGTATTCATTCTATGCATTGGCATACTCGGGTTCGTTCACTTCCCGGAAAAAAGAAAATGCGATAGGCTCGTATACGTGCTGCCGTCGCTTGCTGGCGCCGAAAGTCGTAAACGGCCCAATGCGTACGTGAGCTCTTTGTATCATAGGCTTTCGTCATCCGCCTCTTGTTGCTCTAGAGCGGCAAGAAGTGATGCGACGCATATGATACCGAGTGCCATTGGTTTATTTTATCGCCCGCAGCTGCATCCGCTTGTTAATATCTAATCACGTTTTCGGGGTCCGATTTCCATTCGATTCCCATGCATGCTGGAAGTCGAATGCAATTCGGGTCACGAATAGTGATGTCTTTTCTCAGCGTGCTTGCCTCGCTCGAGACAGCTGCGCTATAACGTAATAAGATAGACGCTGCACCGTCAATGCACTCCGTTCGCTTGTGCCATGGATGTAAACGACCGAGATGTTTAGTTTATCGCCCGATAATAAAAATTGTAGGATAGGAGAGTATTTTCGGAACCGAGGCGAGAGAGAGATATGGACTGCTCTCTCTTGTCTCGTGGACGAAAAGAAAAAATTTTACTGAGGATGGTTCCGACATCACACCCCCCCCCCCCCACCCTAAAAACACTTGATGGAGTCAAAGCGAACAGCAAGTGCTCTCTTGGTGATAGGTGGATCTATTTGGTCCTGTGTGTGGGTTTTTTTTTAAAACAAGAGAAGGAAAAGAAAATAGGAAGGATGAGTTTTGATTTGAGAATAATTTGACGTTACATCAGAAGGTAGCGCGGATTACTTGACTTGGAAAAAGGTCTTATTTTGTTTTATTCCCTGCAGTTCCTCATTGACTTAGGCTGTAATGTAGAGATTTGATTTGGGAGCTGAAGGCTCTTGATTTGAGTGAGGCTTGGTGTCGGTGTTGACATGAATTGCCTACAATGCCTCGGTTGGAATTGGTTCACCCGCTGGTCTGGCTTGAGCCATATAAATCAGTAAATGAGCCAATGATGACCATACAGCGCCCAATAGATGAATTGACCATCCATAGACTGAATGAAATGCGTACCCATGAATGAGTATTTCGATGACGGATTTGATAACTTGAAATATCATTAGCACAGCTATTATTCCGGCACTAACTCTGCCGAAAGTCATAAATTTGGACCACAGACGATTCCAAGTAGAATCCATGATGCGCTCTACTGCTTCTTCATTGAGCAATTTAAGAATCGCACCATCCTTGTCTTCGACGGGATGGCCTCGAATCTCTCTAGCCAAGTCATTTAGTAATGCTGGGTTTTCGAATGGAAACATGATACGTTCGCGAAGTTGCTCGATATCTGATTCCGAATAAATTCCACTGACCGCTAGTTCAGAGGGGTTCGTGTATGACCAAGTCGCTTCCGACGCGGGTTTCATGACAGTAGGGGGTATTGACTCTACTGAACGAGGTATCATTTTGTACCAGGTTCTGTCGATATGATAATATGGAGGCAATAAATTGTTGCACGGCATTCCAATCCCCCTTGATTTTAGGATATGAGTTCTTGGTGTGAGGTAGAAGGTTTCGTTATTTCGCGATACTCGGAGTTCCGCGTAGCAGAGCTTGCTATGGTGGACCTTGACTTCTACAGGAATACATTTGACTATATGTACTACTTCTCCAGCTGTTACAGCCATGTAACCCGGGCCTTTCATTAAGTCGAATGCGAATTCGTCAGGTGCTTGAGTGGCAATTGAGAGAGAGTTTCGAATAGTTTGTCTTTCTAGGTTGCATCTGCGAGTGAGAACGTCGCGATATAGTTGTTTTATTTGCGACCGAATGTGCTCCTCCACATAAACAAATTTGGAGTTTACGTGAGCGAAAATATCAAGATTGGCGATCGCGACCGAATTTCCTCGAATGGGAAGCGACTGACTCTTATGCGTTTCATATATAACAAGTTTTGGATGCTCTGTGAGAGTGATAGTATAACCACATATATTTGATTTTCCCTTTACCGTTAAAGCAAAAGTAACATCATGAGTCGCCAATGAATAGACTGTCTGACCCTGACCTACACCGTAATCCACCATTTTGTGTGCCATACCTTCGTGTAGTATACCATATCGATCGAACTTACAACTATCTCTGGGAATTGAATCCCAGAACGCATAGCCTCCATCTAGGTCGAGAAATTATTGATTCCGAGGGCACATTTGGTTCCGGATGACAAGTGTATCTTATTATCTTCGATACTAATTTGACCGGTGTAATCTTGCAATGTTATTTTTAGAGAACCTTGAACTACTACTTCTTTCCAGCTACCAAACGGGTCAGCATATGACACTCCGGAACATGTTCCATCGAAATCAATAGTTCCCGCAAGAGTTATAGAGTGAGAGGAAGTACTATTGGGTTTCAACCCTCTAATAATAATTGAACTTCCGAAGTTGAATGTTCCTGTTCTAGAAATTTAGGCGGATTTTTCCAATGTCTATAGTGGAATCGAGGAAGTTGATTTTGGCTTTATTTTCCAGGAAAAGTTGTGACCCGACTATACCAGCAAATGGTATTTGGAAATCGTTTGGTACTATTATGAGGGCTGAAGGCTTACTTTGAATATGGAAGTACACGACTCCGCATGACTGAACCGTATTAGGACCAATTCCCTTGATATTAAAGATTCCGTCTTGAAGGATTTTATCTGAGGTTGATACATATTTTTGTTTGATTATGTTGATTTACGAACCCGAGTCGAGCATGACTTCGATTATAGTTTTCATCTGCGGCCGCGTGCACGTGATATATGGGACGTATCTACTCGTGTTTTTCAACTCAATGGTATGAGTTCTGACAACATCTGATCGAAGTTCTCGGCGGAGCACGGTTCCTGAGCCTCCGGCGATGCGCTTCGTATCGGGAGTCTGGTGCGGTTTTCCGCTTTCTTTTGTTTATTATATTCGCGCTTGCGACAATCTAGAATGCTATGTCCCGGCTTTTTGCAATACCGGCACATGATCTCGTCGGTCTTGGTTTCATTCTGTTCTAGGATGTTTGGGAATTTGTTTTTCAGAGCATAACAGTTCTGAGCGACATGCCCAGTTTTTTCGCAGAATTGGCATGTCACGGAGGTGTCTATTTTTGGGGCAATGAGCGGGCAGTGCTTCGCGGTATGGCCACTCTTGTTGCACAATTGACAAACTATGCTCTGTGTCTTTGCCTTCCCATAGCAAGAATCGATCGTGTGCCCTTCTCTTTTGCAGTGCTCACAAATAGGTTTTACATCTGTAGCGAGACAGTGTATTGTACCTGACTCATATTGACATGAGTTTACTCGGTTTTGGAATTTTCGATTTTCTGTATTCATTGAAATTGCTCTAAGGTCTTTTTGGGCGGCTAAACGTCTCTCGAGCGCTATTGCGTTCTTCACTATGTCCTTGACATTATCTGCTTCAGGTAGTCGCTGTTCGATCTCGGGTTTAAGATCCCTACTGAAACACTCAATCATGGTTTTTTCAAGAGCGGTTTTGAAATCCTGGTCGACTGTACCCTCATTTTTTATTTTCCTGGCTTCTGTAATACGTGATCCCAAATCACGCAAGCGATTCGTGAACGCGATTACACTCTCGTTTTCTTTCTGAAACTGGTTGCCCAATTCTCCGAGAAGTTGGGTTTCCGTTTTTGCGGGGGCATAAGTGGTTTTTAGAAAGTCCTTGAGCTTTTCGATTTTGTCAAATTCTTCGCCTGAAATAGCTTGTCGAGCTTTGCCTATCAATCTACCACGGATGAGACGTGTGAGATTTTTCTCTGCCTGGGGGCCTATCGTAGCGAGCGCATCATCGCAACCGTGCAGGAACTGGCTAAACGGACTGTTCTTCCCACTAAATTCTGGGACTACTGCGATAGCATCCCGGATTGCTACAAACTGATTGGCTTGCAGAGCCATTGCGGCGGTTGGGTTCGGTCGTTGGCCTTGTTTGGGGCCCTGATTAATATTGTTCGCCACGTTATTTTCACCCGACAATGGAACTTGCGGCTGACGGTTATCTGGCGCGAACGGAGGATCGTCAGGAGAGTCGAGCGGACTACGTTGACTCTCCAGTGTCTCTTTCTGTTTGGTCTGATTAGTGTTTAATGGGACCTCGTCCTTCTCTCCCTCCTTAGTCTTCACCGTTGAGGATAGAAGGTCACCAAATTCTTCGTCAATGTTTTCGAGAGTCGACTCTTCAGTATTATCAAGCAATGATCGAGTACTTTCAAAAGAATGATTCACTCGAGGTCGTGATTCGAAAGGATTGAGCGCGTCCAATTCGTGTTGCGATTCCGCTTCACTCTTCGCCTGACTTCTCGTAATCGGTCCCGTTTTTGGCATAGGTCACCGGTGTGTATGATACAGATAAGATTGAGTCTAGGGCGTTTTGGTCGTAGGTTAGTGTTCGAGAATGATTTTCTTTCTTCGGCACAAACCCACGAGTTTCCGGAACCAAATCGTCTACATGGACTATGATTTTCCGCTCTATTAATGAATTTATGGCTTCCAGAAAGATCGCTTTGTTTTTTATTCAAGTTACTGAATCTTCTCAGGACACTAGCGCTTTCCACGGCAGGATTCGTGAGTTCCATGCGTGTAAGAGTAATTTCGAAGGTTTATGAGATCTTGAGATGAACTATTCCGGGAAAGTTCTGTTACATTCGGCAAGACAAGGAATGCAGTTGATAGCTGGGCCAACGAACACGCACGGAATATTATAAAAAGTGCAATTTATTGGAATTCCCCCAACGACAAATTTATGTAAGTTGGTGAGAGTTTCAATTTCAGAATCTGGCTCTATTTCGCCACTAGCAAAGTAGTGACTACGCAGATCTATTCCCGTCTGACCTGATCGGATCGTGTGGAATATGGGAACGTTCCTGTTTTGGCGAACGTACGAAAACAGGGTGTGATCGCGGAAGTGTCTGGGGCTGTACGCGTGTACGATCAGCTATCTCGATGCACTCTTCACACTCGTCAGCGTGTTTTCTCAAAGTGCAAGCAACCCCACAACTGTCGCAATGAGTCTGCTCGCACGCGTAAACGTAGTCGTGGTAGTCGATGACTTCTGTGACTCGTTGGTCGTTTGATCGTTCACTGAAACACGAGTAGCAAAAGATCAGATCTTGTCTTCTATACCGCTCAACTCGATAGAAGATTGGAATTTCTGGATTTTGACGTAGACAACGTTCGTTCTCGTCAAATACTGTATCAATAGGTATGGATTCGGTCTGTGGTCCGCGCATTTGTGAAGAATGCACGCGCTAAGAGATTTACTTGCGTTCACTAATAGTGAAAGATTCTTCTCTTCTCAAAAGTGAAATGAGCCTTGCGTTTTCGGTTCAGTTTAATAGACTTTGTGATACTCCTGTACGCGATCCGCTTCGATTCGGCTTCCCGGAGAATTTCAAAGTTGATGCGTCTTTTAGGGATCCTCTTAAGGTCCGTATATTTCTTCCTCCAACACTGTGCACAGATGTTCCGCTGCACCTGATTGATAACGCGGCAAGACAAGCACTTGATTGGCGGATAATCTGGCAACGGAATTGATTCCGCAGGGTTAGGTGGTGGTAGTGGAGGCGGAGGGCCAGTTGCCTTCAAGTCCGCGAGTACTTGAGACCAAAAACCCTGAATCTGTTTCTGCTCCCGCTTACGGTGACGCAATCGCGCTGCCCTACCGGGTCTCTTTCCCTACTGAAAGAGGCCGAGTCGGTGACCGAGACGGTTGACCGAGTCGGTGTACGGAGTCGGTGACTGTTTCTGTTTCCCGACTCGGTCACTTTGCATGGAATGGCCCCAAATGCCACGAAACGAACAATAAATGATTAATTATCGTCAGAGGTTAATAGAAAAATTAAAAAAAAAAATAGAAAAAAAAACATGCCCGGCTATTTTCACAATTTTGACGCGAGTGGGGTTGAACCTGCAATCTCTTGATTGCGAGTCCAAGCACATGTGCCCGGGGCCAGCGAGACATGTTACGAGAGAGGGCTTAGTGAGTGTACTTGGAGTGTGACTCATAGGAAGTACCTAAGATCTGTTTATCATCAGTTTCATCATGAGTTGATCATAAACTCTGGCGCCAGAGCACTGAGTCAAGCCGTAGCTAGGATGGGACTTCTCAACTTGACTTGGTCCATACGAACTTGGGGAATAAAAACAAATTATTTTCTTCATGCTGTTCATGCCGTCTAAGTCAGACTAGGCTATATAAGCTTAATGATTTTGAGGCGATAAAATTCTTTACATATAGTTATCATACACACAAAATTTCATAGAAGTTAGAGGTCTTTTGGTTCAGGAAAACCCCCAACTTCCAAAAGCTAAGCAATCGAGGTAACATTGTGAGTTATTAAAATTATGCATTCATTTCAAAGGATAGTCCATCATATGAATGTTACAGTGACCTTATCACATGAGCGAATTATACGTACAATGAAGAAGAATGAGTGAGAACTATATCAAGACATAGAGCTTCAAGCAATTGGATAAATTGATTGTGGTCATCATGAAAATTTTAGCTTTGCCAAGTTGATGATGTCCTGGATATTTAAAGAGATCAAGACATTTTTACGAATGATATGATTGATACATATACAAGGCGATATGATTTTCCCCAGTTCTTCTAAGGCTTCAGACTCGATAGAGTGGCGACAGATTGCTCCGGAGGCTGCCATTAAGAGTGTCTGGTTGTAGATTGGATATCGTTCTTGGACATTGGAGGACTCTAACTGCATTAATAACTGATCACTCGTTTGTGAACAAACTCAGAACCCTTCATCAAATCGTAAATTCTTAAGTCTGAAAGTTTGCGAATTCTCATATCCTCTAATTCACGGATGCTATCAGTCATGAGCTTCACACATCCTGGGAGGGAATTGATTAAAGTTCTTTCATTGCTTAAATGAATTTTGTGCCCACGACTCCTGAGATACATGACATGGCCGATCAAGATTTCATCAAACTTCTCAGGGGCAACAACGTTCTTTAACAAACCATGAAATTTTATATTAAGAAAAGCTTTTTCATGTTTGATTATCTCGCCCTTGCCCAGTGAGATCGAGGCTGCAATCAACGCATTTAAAATTTATGTTCTTACGTCAAGATACCCACAGCGATGTTGATACTGGTGTCCCCGCCATCTGATTTTGCTTCTGAGAACCCAATTCAGTATTTGCTAGACCGATGAATTCGGTGAATAGCGACGTTAGTTTTCTAAGGCTACCACCACGTCACGTATATTGTTGTCGTACCTGCACCTCACTAAGGAGGCCAGAATGGACGGAAAGTCAGAAGTCAAGAAAATAAAAAAAATTTTTGTGGGGTTTGATTATGGGTCTCTCCACAATCTTTGTCGGCGTGAGCGTACTTGGAGTGTGACTCATAGGAAGTATCTAAGGCTGGAATTCATAGTCGTTAATCCGAGATTAGAGTCTGCGGATTTAGGGCGCTGCGATCGCCATGGCGAGGAATTTTACATCTGGGCACAGCGATCACAGCGCCGTAAATTCGCCGACTCTAATCTCGGATTAACGACTATGAATTCCAGCCTTAGATCTGTTTATCAACAGTTGTATCATGAGTTGATCATAAACTCTGGCGCCAGAGCACTGCGTCAAGCCGTAGCTAGGATGGGACTTAGGATATTTCGAGATCTGGCTGCTTGACCGAGTCGGGGTTGACCGACTCGGTCATCCGAATTCAAATTTTCGCGGGAAAGCAACACGCATAAAACTAGGAAAATTTTCAAAATTTGACTGGTTAACCGACTCGGTGTTACTTTCCCGTGAAAATTTGGATTCGGTTGACCGAGTCGGTGTACCGTGTCGGTAGTTAACCAGCCAAATCTCGGAAATTTCCAAGTCCTATACGTGTTGCTTTCCCGTGAAGTCCCATCCTAGCTACGGCTTGACTCAGTGCTCTGGCGCCAGAGTTTATCATCAACTCATGATAAAACTGATGATAAACAGATCTTAGGTACTTCCTATGAGTCACACTCCAAGTAAGCTCACTAAGCCCTCTCTCGTAACATGTCTCGCTGGCCCCGGGCACATGTGCTTGGACTCGTAATCAAGAGATTGCAGGTTCGAACCCCACTCGCGTCAAAATTGTGAAAATAGCCGGGCATGTTTTTTTTCTATTTTTTTTTAAATTTTTCTATTAACCTCTGACGATAATTAATCATTTATTGTTCGTTTCGTGGCATTTGGGACCATTCCATGCGAAGTGACCAAGTCGGGAAACTGAAACAGTCACCGACTCTGTACACCGACTCGGTCAATCGTCTCGGTCACCGATTCGACCGCTTTCACTAGGGTTTTCCGTTGTCGTTTTTCAGTCATAAACCTATTCTGATCGATCCAACTGATGGTCAGGTCCACTTATTGGTTTCTGAATAATTTAATAATTTATAATAAACACGATTTTACAACAATAAAAGTTAAAACGAATTTTACTACCAATGGTTATGCACCTAGTGCAGGTAGACCCTAATAATGTATTCTAATAACGTGGACGTGAGCCAAGAGTTGATGCTACGCCACTGATGAGATGATGACGCGACGCTTATTGTACGTGGCTTGACTTGGCACGTTTCGCCTATGTATTTCCTACTGACTCTCCTTTCCGTAAGAGAAATTTAGTTATTTTGTGCTTTTGACTATTGAATAATTTATTACAATGCTGCGGGCACGGAAGAATTTCACCATCTCAACCCAGCGGCTACAGCAATGTTTACAGTAAGTTATCTTATTGGTGCTCTACTGACTGTAAAACAAATAGAAATGTCAATCCTAATTATCTTATAATATTCCTTTAATTTCACTCACAACTCTGTTTACCTATATCTACCAATCAATGGGTCGAGGATGACTATAACTTATTGCATCAGCTCAACTTGCACAATTAATTCACCGCAGGAATGCTCACTAAATGAGCTTGCAAATAGTATTTCCTAACTGTAAATGCCAAAAGAGAATGTCTAAACCAGAAGTCAGAATTTACTTGAGATACTCTTGATCTTAAAAGATTTCCAGTTCTGTTGAGCTAGTCTAATGACTTTCTACAGTGTGAGTGTCAGGCTCAAGTAAACATTTCTTACATTCACAGGTCCTTGATAAGCTATTGGTGGGAAGGTCCCAAGAAGAAAAGTCGAGAACGTCTAACGATACTTTGGATCTACTGTGGGAAAGCGTACCCTGAAACGAGTATTCTCTACTGCAAATAGCTGGCTCAACTAAGCTACTTGATGTATTCTACTAAATTGTAACCGATCAAGCAAGATTCGTCCTTCAGAGGGTAATGCTGTATTCCAGAAACCTATATACTTAGTTCTAGGCTGGTCCCTAAAATGACGTCAATTCTCTAAATAAAAGGTTGAATTCTGAATGAACTTGATAATTCAGTAGTGAAAATATGATTCATCAGCTTATTCCTAACTCCTGTACCAAATATTAGCTTTTTACTTCAATTATTCATCTAGCTATTCCCAATTAAGAATGTAAATAAGTCTGATATTTAGAAATTTTGATCCTGATGATTTTGGAGGATAGATTTGGGTCCAAACAGATGTTTCCAACTCATCTGCACTATTCTTATCTCTGGCAGACCAAATGTTCCAAAAGCATACAGTTATGTACTTTAGAAAGCGCTACAGTCTGCTTCGTTATGTATGCCAGTCGACTCCTATATAAGTGCTTATTGCTATATTTACTAATAACTGGCTTAAAATAGTGGTAACTAGCTATCAGGCAAACATTATGTGTCTTATTATGCCCTCAGTTAATCCTACTGAACTCCTGAATCAGGTTTTCAATCCTTACCTATATTACTAAATGTTAACCTATACCTATATATATGGTTGTTTGTTTACTTTTCAATTTCCAACTTGTGGAGTGAATTTCAGAAAACTGTGAAAAGCGTTTTGAGATAATGGCCTTTTCAATGTGTGTGCAAAGTTTCAGCTCTCTATCTTGTCACAATTTTGAGTTCTGTCCAAGACAAAAAGGTTTGAAAAATTGAAATTCAAAATTTGACCCTTTGATTTTCCAAAAGGTGTATGATGTTCAAGAAGATAGTTTTCTGGACCTATGGGCTGCTGCTGAATGATGATTACCCTTACAGTAGAGTAATATTGATTGCAGCCTCTTATACAGTGAGGTAGTACCAGTCGACGGCTAACTGGGGAGTCGAGTTTATGTGTCCTAGTCGACTCCTATGGTTCAATTTGTCCACTTATTCTTGTAACTGGCCTAATATTATGGTACTTAACTATTGTATAGTATTGGTGTGTTCTACTCCTACTTTTACTTATTCCTGTTCTTCTCTTTTAGCAATTTTACAATGTACCCCTATTCCATACAATGTTAACCTATGTGTACCTATGGGTGTTTGTTTACTTTGAAATATTTCACTCTTGAGGTGAATTTTACAAAACTGAAGAAAGTGTTTGTAGATTGTGCCCCTTTTTATGGGTATACAAAATTTCAACTCTTTATCTCATCACAGTTTTGAGTTCTGATCAAAACAAAAAGGTCTGAAAATTGAAATTCAAAATTTTTCCAATTTGGCTTTTCAGTTGATGACTGATGAGTGAGCAGGTGATTTCCTGTCCCTCAAGACTATTACTGAACAACTGGTGAACTGGCTGCTGTGTAATATTCACTGTACCCCTGGAACAGTGTACTACTCCCAGTCGACGGCTAACTGGGGAGTCGACTCTATGCTTTCCCAATGAAATTACTATTCTTCTAATGGCTAAAAAGGAGTGTAAGTACCCACAGGATGTGACTATGACCCTAATTTAAAGATGAAATAAACCTAGGGTGCACCAAGTGCAATTTTAGCTTTGGGAATATATATAGCTATTATAACCTATAGATGGTTTATTTATTTTTTTTAACAAGATTTTGTTACTTTTTGAGTAAGAATTTAGCTCTGTGGTTTTAAAATCAAAGAGAGAAGGTCTCAGATTGAATATTTGTCAGCAAGGGAGTCTTAATACAAATGCTATTGAGTTGAAATTTGGAAGATAAACCAAAGTAAACTGAAAACCAAAACTTTCAATGTTCTACTTTTAGAAGTTGAAAATATTCCAGTTCTTGTTGTTTTTCACTGTAGAAGCTGTAGATTATTCAATAATGTTCCTATTGCTCAGTGGCAATGGTTTTTATTACTTTACAAGGCCCACAGATGTTTTTCGTTGGTGATCTTGAGCTGCTTTTAGCTCTTTTGAAGATTTCACAACCGAATAATAAGTAGGAGTAATAAAAGCTTTATGATGGTGTATTGGAAAATCTTTTCAAGTTGCTTAAGTAACTTGGCTATTCAAAGAGGTACTTTATGTGTAAATGTGAGATATCTTCTATGAGGAAATACAGTGCTTTTATCTTTGAGCAAGTAAATGGCTGCTTATCTGTTTTGGGGCTATAAGCTTGGCCTTGTGGCCTTGGATTATAATTCAATGGTGAAACCTTGAATGATAATCTAGTCATACAGAGTGGCTTGAAATTTTCCTCAAGATTTCACAACCATTTCCTGGGTTGATGAAATAACAAGAATGTTGATTAGCACATATGTGTGAAGGTTTAGAATCTCAATAATGGTTAATGAGTAAGACTCGCTTGATGAAATTTTCCTAGCTACTTGTTTTTCACTTGAGCCAACAAACCTATTGTATGTCTCACTAACCTTATTATTCACTCATGTATCTAATGCTTAGCTAATATAGAATGTCAGAATAAATTTCCGCTTGAGTTTTGAAAGAATGGGAATTTGTTAAAACTAGGAGGTCCTAAGCGTGAGAAATCAAATGGTGAGCAATTCCTTGAACAAGATCTTTTTCTTTTTCAGATCCTGATCTGGACAGTCTGGCTATCCCAAGCGCTGATCCCAAGCAGCTGTCACTTGGTCCTGTGATAGCAGACGACACTAAGGAAAGGCTGCTGTGCCCTTCGCTTACAGTTCTTGCCAGCGTAGACTATTACTTTGGCTGGATTTTGAATTTAAGGTTGTCGCTCGTATACTCAATATCAAAATTTTGATGATGTTACTTCTAGTGTGGTAAATGTATGCACATATGAGAGTTCTGTTGACAATTGAACAAGAGAAATTTTGCAGACTACAAGAGAGCTTTGTAACCTCAAAATTTGGCAGATTCCCTAGGTGATTTTATTCATGAACTGTATTGATACTTGATCTAGCAGATTGCTTTGTCTGAATTTGGTGCACACTAGAGTTGAATATTTTCGTACAAAGAATAATGTATTGCTCTTCCAGGCTCTGCCGAGAGTGTAAAATATGAGAATTTATGGATTCTTGAAAATTTTGACAAGTAAACTGATTAGTTTACTGATTTGAGCACTTGATTTTTAAGAATGTGGAATATTTTGGAAGGATTCACTAGAATCTTTGTGAAAATGAAATCTGAGAATTTCAGATTGTTGTATAACTTGGAACTTGTAATTTAGTAATCTTGTAAAATTGGAGTTGAATTTGGAGATTTGAGAATTTTGAGTATCTTGAACTTGAATTGTGAAATTGGAGATTTCTGAAGATTGACGATAGAGAATTCACTTGAATCTGGGAAATTGAATAATTGTGAAGATTGAATGCTTGAACTTAGAATTTGAGCTCGAATTTTGAATTGAGGACTTGGAACTTGTAATTCTTGAATTTTGAGATTGAGCAATATTAGTATGTGGTAAACTTGGATTTTGTGAGTAGAATTTTGACGATTTTGTGATCTTGGAAATTTGGATGAGAAAAATTGTAGAGGTTGGGATTTCGGTCTAGAATTTTGTGAAATTAGAACTTGTAAGATTGATCCGAATTTTTTGTCATACAAAATAAAAATTGAACTACGCCTTTTCCCGATCTCTCCGGCAGGCCTCCAAATTTGTTACATCGGCCAATTTCCTGCGTAGAAACTGACCGATGGTGCGATTTTATCTATACCCTTTTTAGTCTCGCGGGACTCCGCGAATAACTGGGTAGGTATTCAGTGAGAAAGAAACGTAGTCTGATGTGGGTTAGTATGTTTGTTTGGCGCGTTTTTATGAGATTTTTATGCTACTCTTTCCTTAGCTTCCAAGACTAGTGAAAGTCTGGCCTAAGGAAAAAAGAAGTATAAAAATACCCGTGATTCGTTCCGGTTTTTCCTTATCCTGCACCGTTTTATCGGTACAAGATAGTTCGGAACCGAACAAATCGCTTATTTTAGATCTTCAGGTTTCGCCCTTAGGTTGTTAGTACTTTGATAAATAAACTATCACCAACCTTAATGCTGGAAACTGGAAAACAGGGTCGCTCCTCGGGTTGATCTGTTGATCTCCGTTAATCTTCCAGTAGTGACCAGGGAAATTTTGGCTGAGCGAGCTTTCGGTGCTCGAGCTCTTCCCGGTAAATGATTTTGAAAAAAACTTGGAAATTAAATTAATTTATTTTTCTTTTAGAAACTTGAAAATTTTACAGAGAAAATAAGGGAATGGATGCTAAAGCGAACTCGCGTCGCGAAGTGCGAAGACTACTGAAAATTTGGGGCTTATATCACCTCATGGTGTTGAGTCCCCTCTTACATCTAATGCCACGCCCGGGCCACCAGAGTTTCGGCAATCAGGGGGAACCATTCCCACTCTGGTGCCCCGTCGAAGCATGTTCATTACCCATACCTTATTCTAATCTAGATGGAGGTGGCCTAGATGTATTGACGACTCGTCGGTTTCACTGTTAGATGGAATCAATGAGTTGTCGTTTATCGCTAACCAATTTCCCCTTTTTTTTCTACAAGATACTCCTCCGCCATAATAATAATCCTTACATGCTCAAATTCGGCATCTTTACTTATAATCTCTATGGTTAATATTTGTTTTTTTTGTGTATGGCCCATGTGCCATACATTTTTGTTTGATAGTAAAATGAGTAATATAATATTTGTATAATACTACATAACTGGAAGGAGAATTAATATTTTCGTAACGCTATTTCTTCCGAGCGGAAGGGTTTTGATCCCTTTATCTAGACACGATTGCGTCGCAATTACGGCAACGGAATATCTCGCGGCCTCGGATGTGATTTATGGTCGACCGACCGGGGAAATCACGGCCAGGCTACGTGTTTTGGAATTTCTTCACCATCGTGAATTTCCGGGTCAATGTCTTGCGTCACATTGAGTGGCCCAAAAGCTTGACATGAATTCAACGTTGGTGTCATCATCTCTTTTTTATAGTGTAATATGAGAATGAGTGTGTGTACTTGGTGAAAGTAGGGACAACATCCGTCGCTATAATCATGTCGCGTGTGCCTATTCTTAGGGATGGGTAGGTAAGGGTGGATTCATAAATTCGAGAGGCAGTGATATTTCCGGTTGTAATTGTAGTATGTAACATGGATGATCGGCTAGACAGAGATGTTGACGGCTCATGTCTATTTCCAATTTTCCATGCACGAGAGAAACTGTGGCTAGGGATGGGATAAAAAGAAAAATTCTCGAGGATGGCTTCGACGTCACAGTTTCGCAAATGCATAACCTATTTTGGGCAGGAAAATTCTTTTTTTTTGGATGAATTACTCAAAATTACGGAACAGATTTCAATATTTCGGGTATTACAAAGCAGTTATGTCATTCCAACCATGATTTTTTTACTTTCAATTATTGATAGCAACTAGGAAGAGTATCTGATATTTTGAATTTCTACATATCGCAATGAGAATGATTTCAAATACATATTCTGATCATGATTTGATACATATTTGAGTGACATTTCCCAATCAATTCGCAATGAAAGAAGAACGATGTCAGCAACTGCCAGCTCGGAGAGCAGTTCTTGCGTGTGCAGCACATCATCCACGTTGAGCAGTAGTAAAGCCGGTGTGGATATTCGTTGCAGTCCAGAATTGATTTCTCGGGTAATGCACAGCAGGCCACGGGATTCTGCAACAGCACAGGAGGTTGGCCAGAGTTACGCTGATGCCGAGCCTTCGTCATTCCGTATTGCGAATCTGCGAAAGCAAATTCTTAACAAAAAATCAGTGGGATCAATCGACGGGCTGATACGTTATCGCGCTCATTCACATAATACAAGACGAAAATCACGGCTATGGCAGCAACGTAAGGAATAAAAAGATCGTGAAAAGCTCGGTGACCGACTCGACGCGGAATCGCAAGTTGCGAGTACAAAGCTTCAAAATTTTGAGACGAACGAAATGATCGTCAACAATAGGATCTAAGGCTCGAATTTATAGTCGTAATCCGGAGTCCGGATAAGCTAATCCAAGGCGCCACAATCGCCAGTCCTAATAGATTCGTGAACTCGCCGCACCGATTGTGGCGCTTCGGATTAGCTCATCCGGACTCCGGATTACGACTATAAATTCGGGCCTAATACTCATCTGATTTCGCATTCTTCTGCGATCTTGACTTTTCCTACAGCGGTGACACACAGCTCGAATATGCAGGTGTGCTTGCAAAGAATATTCGCTACACCAAAATCGCAACCCCTTTTCAGAGTCCCACCAGGTACTTGCCTGGGAAAAAAGATTATCATTAAAATATGCCCAACATGCTTGGATACAAGCTGTAACATCCATTGGGCACACGAACTATTTCTTCAATCTACACTCAAAGTCAAAGGCACATGCGACAGATATATAATTCGTTGAGGTTAGTCGTGTGAATTGAGTGACGTAGACAAATTCCCACAAGTCAGAAATCCACCAAAAATCGATTACTCTCTTGATTATAATTTTTTATCTATCAGAGATGTATTGCAGTGGATCTCGTAAGGATAAATTTGCATGCGCAGAATAACTTTCAAACTCGCACAGCAGCGTGGTTATTCCATCTCTCTTGATAACAAGTCTGTTATTGTGCCGAGTATTGTCTGTTGATTCTCGTTTTCTATTATATAAGTGAATAAGATGCAGACTGCCCCTGGATATCACTATTGGTTAGGATCGACAAACACTACTCGGCACAATAACACACTTGTTATCAAGAGATGGAATAACCACGCTGCTGTGCGAGTATAAAGGTTATCTTGGGCATGCAAATTTATCTTTACGAGATCCACTGCAATACATCTCTAATAGATGAAAAGTTATAATCGAGTGAGTACTCGATTTTTGGTTGACTTCTGATTTATAGGTATTTGTCTACGTCGCTCAAATTACGCGACCAACCTCACCGAATTTTGTATCTGTCGCATGTGCCTTCGACTTTTAGTATAAGCTGATGAAATTGTTCCTGTGCCCAATGAATTTTACATCTTGGATCGAAACATGCTGGTCATATTTTAATGATAATCTTTTTTTGCAGGCAAGTACTTGATGGGACTCCGGAAAGGGGTTGCAATTTTGCTGGAGCGAGAATTCCTTGCAAGCACACCTGCGTATTCGAGCTGTGAGCCGCACCGCTGTAGGAAAAATCAAAGGACAATGCAAAATCAGATGAGTATCAGATCCTATTGTTGACGATCATTTCGTTCGTCTCAAAATGTTGAAGCTTTATACTCGCAACTTGCTATTCCGCGTCGAGTCGGTCACCGAGCTTTTCACGATCTTTTTATTTCTCGCGTTGCTGCCATAGCCGTGATTTTGATCTTGTGTTATGTGAATTAGCGTGACAACGTATCAGCCCGTCGATTGATCCCACTGATTCTTTGTTAAGAATTTGCTTTCGCAGATTCGCAATACGGAATGACGAAGGCTCGGCATTAGCGTAACTCTAGCAAACCTCCTGTGCTGTTGCAAAACGGCGTGGACTGCTGTGCATTAGCCGAGAAATCAACTCTGGACTGCAACAAATATCTACGCCAGATTTTACTACTGCTCAACGTGGATGATGTGCTACACACGCAAGAACTGCTCTCCAAGCTGGCAGCTGCTGACATTGTTCTTCTTTCATTGCGAATAGATTGGACAATGTCACTCAAATATGTATAAAATCATGATCAGAATATGCTTTCGCAATCACTCTCATTGCGATTTTCATTGCGATTTGTAAAAACTCAAAATGTCTGATTTTTTCAGATTGCTATCAAAAATTGAAAATAAAAAAATCATGTTTGGAGTGACATTATTGACTTGTGATTCCCGAAATATTGAGATCTTTCCCGTAATTTTGAGTAGTTTTATCGGATCAAAAGAATTTTCCTGTCCAAAATAGGTTATGAATTAGCTACATGTCGAAAATACAGGTCGAGCTGTCGCCAAGCTATCCCCGAGCTATCGCAAACACGTCGACAATGGAAATATGCGATAGCTCGACAACATGTCGCAAATAGATCCCTACGCAGGTGGTTCACAAATTTAATATCTTTGAAGTATATATATATGATCTTCCGAGAAATTAGATATTTGTCTACTTATGAGATATTTGGTTGAAAAAATACGGATTATTGACCCAAAAAATTGAACTTGTGCGAATCGGTCCAAGCATCTTTTGAAAGTACCCGTTCGATTCGAAGGAAATATGCCGTTGAGCGGAATATCAAAAAAACTGTCTGTAGACAGAATGGAAATTAGAATGCCAGCAATAAAATGAATAGTGCCCAACCCATTCTTCGTGCGTCAACATCAAAACAGAGGCATAGACATTCTAAACGGCCATTTTTCCTCCCAGCTCGAATCACAAAATTGTCGTTGAGCCGCACTGATACAGAAAAATAGTGTATGCACTCAACTCGTCAGGCCCTTTCGGGACCTCTCATCACCAAATAATTTACTTTTCCGAATTCTGAACAGGGTCCATTCGAAGAATGATACTGGAACCCGCAATATCTTAACGGACCTGCACCCCCAGAAAACGGAATTCAGACTTTGAGAAATTATGTCATTATATATGAGTAGTTCCGTTGAAACTTTAATATCCGGAGGCCGAAAATGCGCCAATCGGGAGATTCTGCCAGGTACTCTTTCACTTTTCCAAACGTATCATTTATAATTCGACTCGCGCTCTCATTTAAAAATTTCCGCTCGTTGGTACCATAAAGATAACACACATAACCACGGTATAGCGTCGCGCGGAACCTGAAATTTTGAGCTGCACACGGAAACCTGACATTTGACATTCAAGTTTATCTCGCGGCCCAACGATTCAAGCTTGAGATTTTGGGGTTGTGATTTGACCATCAGTTACTTTCAAAAAAAATTAACCAGGGCCTCCGTAATCCCGCGTTCAAAGGTCGCACTAGTACCACACGAAACTGGGTTCTGGCTTTGATTGACTATGCATCAAACTCATTTGAAAATTTATCAAAACAGAATAATATTTTCATCGGGGAGCTCGATTCGATCTCATCGATAGCTAGTGAAAAATCATCTTTTTATATTGATTAAATGATTGCTCAGAATGCAGAAACATCTATTCAATTTCATAAATAGAGATCCATTGATTCTAGAAAGATACCAGTCTAAGAGATAGTACATTGAGCGTCGAGTGCTGGAAACATTTTCTCCTTCGGGAAACCGAGCTGGACGTGGGCGATAGTACCGTCCAGCTTGGTTTTCCCGAAGGAAAAATGTTTCCGCACGAGACGCGTATGCAGTTTTATACGTCTGTACGCAGAAACTCTACGTATGGACGTATAAATAATCTCGCGCGTGTATTCATTCCGAGAAACTTTTTTGTCAAAACAGCTACGTTTTTTCTCAGTGTTAGTGTAATGATTTGGTTTATGTGTGCGCCTTGCGCTTGATTGATTTAGACTAAAAACCAATGTGAAATTTGAATTTTCTCCTCAATCTTTCATGGATTTTCAGAACGCTTCCTCCGCCCCAAGATCTCATTCTCTATTGTCCAGCAAGTAACCTTCCCATTTACATACACAGAATGGCCAAAATTGTCACCCTAAGCGCAATCGTTCGGCGAAATTTTCATTTTCCGACCACCTGAAAATTCATGCCCGTTGAACACCTAAGATTCTCTAGACCGTCGGAATATAACTCGGACGGCAGAAATGATGAAGTCAGTAGAATTAGTGCGGAGAAGCATAGAGTAGTAAGTAATCCACTAGGGATGAGATACAGATGACAAATATTTATTTATAAGTAAATACAAGGTTCATCACAGCGTGTTCCAATTCCTTTGAACTACATTTTTCCATCTCTCGCTGCACGTCCGACGATACAAATTATTATCCATTGGTACAACTTTCATTTCACATATAAAGGTATCAAAATTCAACACTCTTGGTACGATACTCTATTGCTAATATAAGAATGAATTTCCAAGAATAATAATTCAACTGTCCACTTGCCAGTTTCATTAATAATTCAAGTCACATGCATGTATACAAAAACCTTGAAAACGTCCACCACGAGTGTAATCGTCATATTTCTAGAGCAAAAGCATATTAGACGCCAGCTGTCACATCACCACAGGTCATCGTCAACTGAGAAAATTGGACAGCAACGACAGCGCATTCATGAATTCGACATCCTTTTGCGATTCGGCGTGCTTCATTTCCAACCGACACCTGTTGAATTGTCTCGGGTCTAAAAAATCTAGTCGTCTGTCAGGTCTATTCGACATTGCCTCCTTGGGGAATTCTTTGCTCATCAATATCGTTGCAATCATCCTCCTCACACCATTCATTTCCTCTTCGCAGTACTCATAGTAGTAGCCCGTACATATCAATATCATCCAAACGCACAAGTGAACTCCGCAATTATCCCTTCTCTCGTTACCTGCGGTTGGGTGCTGGCTGGGCAAATCGTGTGAAGTTGTGATTGATGTCCACTCCTTCCATTGCACTTCTGTGTTTGTGAATTTCACACTCTTTATGAATGAACACAGCCTAGCGATCCACACCGGGTTCGGTTTTCCACCCAACGAGTCCAAAAATATAAGCTTTTTCGCCTTGAAGTCTATTGCCCAACCGAACCAGTGCTCCGCTACTGCATCGTTCAAGGGCAAAAACAAGAAATCACTTTGGTCGACCCGATTTCTCACAACCCAATTCGAGAGTCCGATGCTCGGTTTCCCCACGACGATGAGAGCGGAGCTAGATAATTCTAGTGGGCGTGAATAATTTCCTCTTGGGCTGCAACTCTGGGAGAGTACTCCTTCCGTTGCCTCTTTCTGTATGAGAAATTGGCGAAAAGATCCGCGCGGGTCACGCGCACAATTTCTTTGAAACATGGTCGATTCCACCCATGAGTATAATACAATAGGTAAGAGTGTTACTCACTGCAAACATGACACCTTGCTCGGAAAGTATTTCTACGTATTTCCTATTGAAGGTCAATAGGATTCCATTTTCTTGCTGCAGAAGAGCTATCTGCTGCCTCGCCTGCGAAAATGGACATTTGTTTCAATCGTAATGTCAGATTGATTCTGGGGATTCTCGATCAAATGAGACTGATTGGGAGAGGAATCGTTTTGAGTATAAAGATCCATCGGGGATTCTGGTGGGGTGGCGGGTCGTCAATTTTCGAATGCAACACCAAAAGGAAGGATGATTTCCGAATGCGGAGAGCATTAGAACTCCTAATATGTACTTATTAGGGTGACACTTATTTCCCGACTTTTCTGGATCTGCGGATTTTGCAATTGCAAGATAGAAACTCGGCATAATATTGAATCTGTACCCTCGCTCCAACGCTCGCCTCGCCATTATCACAGCCATCCCATTTATGACTTGGTCATTAACCTTTTGATTGGCATACAGGGACCGGAAGCCTCGTTCATCTATCTCTTCTCTACCAATCATATTTTTCAAGCACGGGAATCTTACTGGGTAATTGGGCGGAGGATTGAAGAAATCTTGTGGATGCCACGTCGTCGCCCTCATAGGGGCAAGTGACCCAGCCACCACGCTTTTCTGGACCGACAAAGCACACGGATATGGATCTTCTTCCTGAAAACCATACGTTATACGATTACATACGAATCTTTTACACGGCAAACATGTGATACTCCTCCATTCAACCTGTACTACACGAGGTAGTTAACCGCTACAGATCGAACATATAAAAGAATTGCCTAATATTTCGTCGGCCTGCTGACTGGTACATTACAGAGTCCCTACGAAAACTAGAACATTTTCCGTGAAAACTAGCACATTTTGCCGCCTCACATGAAAAGTAGTACATTTCGGATTAACCACGAAATTTAACGCGCTTGGTGTATACTAGCACATATCAAAACTCACAGGGAGACTAGCACATTCAAACGTTCTATTTTTCGTCCCAAAATTGAAATGTGGACTTCTTCAAATTTCTGTACGAAAAATAGCGCATTGGTTATTTCACTCGAAGAGTGATCCATTTGAGGATTTGGGACGAAGACTAGCACGGATGATTCTGCCACAAGTAAGAGTTTTGGGGTCCAAATTGTCACGAGGGGTGATTTGGGTCAAAAAATTATTTCAGCTCCAGACAAGTTTCAGTGGCCCATTGCACTTGATTTCCACTCGATTGGGCACAAAAGGAGATTATCTACAGCCACATATCTCAAAGTTGAAGCCAGACAAAGTTATGTCAAGTTTGAGAGGTCTCAGAGAGGGGGGGCGGGGGGGAGTTCACAGTGATGAATTGACATTTTGCCTCAAACATATTCCCACGTTTTGGCAAGTCTCGTAGAATCTTATTTTCAAAGATTCGGTGCAATGCAACCAATTACTCGAAGAATTTGAAGAAAATGTGTTCGACTGAGCGATACAATGCGCCAGGGAGGAGCTCCCTAAAGTTTTGTGCCCAAATATAAAATCACGATTATATGGTGCGGTCGTCTGCGGATCCCTAGTTTTTGGTTCATGTCACGCATGAATAAGATGTATTTGAGAATCTATGACTCAACCTCATTGGTTAACGAGGCTTCTTAGACGATTCAAATATTTGCTAAGCTTGAACTAATCATTCTTGTAAATGGTCCGTTTCCCATAACATAAGTGTTAGTCTTCGTCTGAAAAAAATGTGATAGTTTTCGACTCAAATTCTGGGATGTGCTCGTCTTCGTGTACTGACTCCTGGAATGTGCTAGTCTTTGTGTGGAATTCCGAAATGCAACACTTTTTGAGGATGTGCTAGTTTTCGTGGGAGTTTGGAAATGTACTCGTATACACCAAACGTTTTGGTTTTCGTGGTTGAGTCAAAAAGTACTACTTTTCGTGTCAGACGGAAAAACGTGCTAGTCTTCAAGAAGAATGTACTAGTCTTCGTAGGGACTATAACATGTACTAGTCTTCGTAGGGGCCGACGACATGTACACCTGGATCAGATTAGTTATAATACTTCGGCATTTTTGTGTGCACGTCTACCGCGTTTCGTAATTGCCAAACACTCATATGAAAGTAGGTACCAGCAATAGCACATTAGCCGTGTTTCGGTAAAAAAAATATTTCTACGCCTGATACAACTTTTTGTACAGCTATTGCTCCACACATTGTACAGTTTTTTTCAAGACTCTTCGAAATAGCTGAAGTACGTCCGATTCCATCGAATTGGAGACGAGCTATTTTGATTTTTGCGCGAGGAGATTTTTTGCGAGTTTTTGACACCGTGTCCCTCATTTGCCTCAACGTGGGAGAGAGGTCGATTTCCATGAGATTATGCGGATTTCTCGTTACGGGGGATGACAGACAACCCGTTAGGGTGATGACAGACAACCCGCTATGACACAAATTTCACGACACAACACCGCCCGAGACGACACTGAATTCACTCTTGCATGCCTAACCATCGATGGATCGGATTTATGTTCACAGTGCCAGTTATGAATTATGAAAATGAACCAAATTCATCGATGATTAGGTTCGCAGGAATGAATTCCGTGTCGTATCGGGGGGTGTCGTGTCGGGAGATTTGTGTCGTAGCGGGTTATCTGTCATCACCCTTATGACGAGAATTGAACGATGCGACACCACCCGACCCAACCCGAAACTTATTCCAGTAAACCTAATTGTCGATAGATTTGATTTATCTTCATCACCCTTGACTGCTGCTATCTGATCCATCGATGGTTGGGTTCGCAAGAATGAATTCAGTGTCGTGTCGGGTGGTGTCGTGCCGTGAGATTTTTGTCGTAGTGGGATGTCTCATTACCCTTAAATTGTAACATTTTGGCTCCCACGCTTCCAAATAAGACGTACTTCAGCTAATTTTGTAGCTCTTTTAACCTTTTTCAGATTTTTTCAATCAAATTGATGTGTTTCAATAAAGTGGAGAACGAGTTTGAAAAAGATAATGGGGGCAAATCAGGAACACTACCTTTTTTAGTAATATGCGCGCAGTACTAGTTGAAAATCAAATTTTGCAATTCTGCAAAAAACATTCCCCAATTTCACCCATTAATGCCCAGGATGACACTTTCGTGGCAGCCTTTTGAGTCTCGGTATGCGGTACAAAAAAACTTTCAAAACAATTTCTCAAGGCCTACATTCGACGTAAAATTGTCTGAACTTTCCATTTCCGTTTGGGGCATTTCTGAAGAGCTACATTGAAGTTCTTGCAGAAGAATACGATTTTTTTCATTTCCAATCGTGTTTGAACGGCATTTCGATGCCTAAAATCGATACGTACGGCTCTGGAAGCTTAAATAACCGTGGCATTGGGTCCTGAACTACAAAATCTATGGGTGAGAAAAATTTCAAGAGGCCAGTCTAGGCCCGAGATATCGACCGAAACGAAAAAATTCTTTTTCGATACACTGTGCGTAAACAAGCACTTTGCGCACAGTTTGTTGACTTTTACTCACAGCCTATCGAAAAATACAGTTAGATACACGGGCGTAAAACCTATTATCCGCGTCCTCGTGATGATTCCGACCCTCGCCTGCGGATCGGGCCGGAAACCCATCACTCGGACGCGAATAAAACGTTCTACGCCCTTATATCGAGATGTACTATTGAACGCCTTCTCGTCGTCGTTTAAACCTCTCAACCTTTACGATCCCGATTCTGAGCATCAAATAGATTCTGAAAAAATATCATACGACATGTTTTACACGTACAATTGTCTGTTCTTCTAGATAGCGTGATCAGAATTGGGATAGGTCGAACTTTGAAGCGAGAAAATGCGTATTTTATCGAATTATACCTTTTTTTCATGAGAACATCATCCCAAATCCGATTCTCAACGTGAAAATCGGTACATTATCATTCGAGATGTCGAATTATCGTATCTGCGCGATCTGAACCTCAGGATCAGGCCATGCGGCTTGAGTACGATTATACGTATATATGTACTATACCCTTCATGTTTGCAATGATTATTCGGAATGATGAGAACCAAAACAAGAAGCGCATGAATAGATTGATCAGATCTTACACACAATGAAAGATCGTTTCCCACATGTCTTGGAGTAATGACATTGTTTTCTCAGACATTTTTTCATGAGTTTTATCGACTGTATGGGCTTTTCCCAAATAAAACTCAGCAATTTCCAAGCCCACTTCATTAGTTCCATTATTCTTTTCATCGTCGCTCGGTCTCGCTACGTTTTTCAAGACTGTTGCAATGGTTACAGATGATTGGATGAATCTGAGAAAAAATGGCCAAGTATACTTTTTTGGTCGAATACTCGGCATCAAATTACTAGAATGTGAATATTTTGACAACGTGCCCGTCATACGCATATCAGCGCGATCGAGAGCACTTCCGGCGTGATGATATTCCAAATGTTCATGCTGCGTTCTCATACTATGATTCTGAGGTTTAGATCGTGCAAATACGGTAATTCGACGTCTCGAGTGACAATGTATCGATTTTCACGTTGAGAATTGGATTGGGGATGATGTTTTCATTGAAAGAGGGTATAATTCGATGAAAATGCGCATTTTCTTGCTTCAAACTTCAACCTATCCCAATTCTGATCACGGATCCGAAAGAACAGTCCATTCAGGTAGCTCTTCAGGAGGGCCTCAAACAGAATTCCTCATTGCATATTTCGAAACTTCAGACAATTTTACATCGAAGTATGCCCTGAAAATTTTTTTGAAAGCTTTTTCGTACTGAATAACGAGCCTCAAAAAGATGTCATGAAAGTGTCATCCTGGGCATTAATGGGTTAAGACAAAAAAGAAAGGAAATCTGATAAGACGCGTTATGGTTGGTTGCGACACTTTTTTGGCGTATCCCTTGGTGAATTAGCACAAAGAAGTCAATGTTACCAAAAACTAGTCTTTCTGTTCTAAGATATTTGCCACTTAGGGTCGGTCAAAAACGTCTTTACTCAAATTTTAGCGTAAGAATTGTGAAATACGCTACAAAAGGTCATTGGCGGAACGCTTTTTCTTCTTTCATTCATGTTACAATGATTATAGTGATGAAGTCTTTCTTTTCGAATAATCTCATTATAAACCATTGACCAAATATAATGTTACCACCAGTTTGTCAAAATAATTCACGAGGAGTGTTGTAATGAGATGGGGGAAGTATAGAGGTACCATTCAATAGATCTCGGCGAGTAAAATGAGGTGGCTGAAGTGGATTTTGGATTGAGCTCGAACTAGGGGGTGAAAAATAAGGGAAAAGTTAAAATTTCCGCACCGATACAATACTTTCCCTTCGAAATATAAAAATCATATCAAAATGCGAACAATTGTTAGTCAGCAGAAGATAGGGCTACTTTTGCATCATTCAAACTAAAACGGCACGTTTATTCAGGAAATATCGAGTTAGGGAGGGACAATCTCTTTTGCCCATTTACCTGTCTCTCTAGCACGTGAGGGGGCTGTTCTGCGGAATATGCCAAGACTGGATTATTCTGTGTGATGGTGTGAGTGTACGAGATTGTACTCAGAAATGCGCATGGAGATCCGGAAACCACGTCCGACTGGATGCACGGATAATAAGATGATGAATATGCCATCTGAAATGAAGATAGAAAATAATACCATAGATCGGTTGATTTCCATATACTAAGGTTCTTTTTGCATCATTCACATGCAGATATAAAACTTTTGCTATGTGGGCCTACCTGTTCTGAGTTCCCATCGCAGAATTCTGGAGCAGCAATGCCTCGAGTAATGTTTACCTGTACCATTTCTTCAATGCAATACTCGGCACTCGATGTAGTCGTTGTCATTGCAGCGTAGAGTGATGCATTGACGGGAGACGATAGTTCTAGTACACGATAAGGCCAAACGCCCAGCGTGGTTTATATTATCATTGTAATGTTTTCTTGACAAATTTTGGAAAACTCTGCATTATTGATTGTAAAATGCTGTTGAACATCATTGGATACTGTTCCAATAGATTTTGCGTTTTTTTTGTTTGGGTATGCTCTATTTGATGATCTTTCAATGCTTGAACGCCAATACTTAATTTATTCTGAGTGTTCAATGATTGGTAGTCTAGACCCAGCTGATGAACCTTCTCCAATGTCTTTTTAAGCATACCTGTAAGTGAATGGAAAACATCTTTCAATGAGTATTTTATTCAAGTGTCTATAAGAATTCTACGAGTTTGGAGAGTCGTACAAAATTCTCACAGAAGAGTGTGAATTGAGCTTCTTCGGGTGATTTTGGGTTCCACACGAACTCCTCTGCTATTCGAGAAGGGCCTGCTTTGCTATTAGGGCTTTTTGAGGCAGCGTGACCTGCAATAAGCGTAAAAGAGAACCATCGCTATTCTCATTTTGAACTTGAGTCCAAATATCTTGCGAAACTCAACCATTCTCTTCTTTGCCGCCTTTTTAGAATGTCGCACCATTGGATACCAAAGATAGCGAATCTCCGCCAACAGCGATTTGGAACAAAAAAGGTTTTGACCGTTTGAACATCAATATGACTGAATTCATGTAAGATCGTCCGGTAAAAATGGTCGACATCTCTAGTTGTCTCGGCAAAAAATATATGATTCCTGAGACAAAATGAAGGGACACGTATTTTTCTGTCATTTTACCTCTAAACTCAAAAGTCGCACAACTAAGAGAATCGGTTCCAGGCAAAATAAAAAAATACGTGTCCCTTCGATTTATCTCTAATATCATATATTTTCCTGCCGAGACAATTGGAGATGTCGACCTCTTTTACCGGACGATCTTACATGGATTCAGCCATATGAGATTTTTTAAAGATAGTTTCGTTGAATTCTGACATTAGGTATAATTCAATACAGACTAACGCGATATGACGGCACGGTACCATCCGAGGCAGTGTAATATTTACTCTCGTTTTACCAGATCGTTTCTTTCACTAGAACAGCTGTTTATATGCCGAATTTAGTCAAGGGCACGTTGAAAAAAGTTTTTATGACGAAAAATCGTTTTAATCCATTGCGATGGACTAGTGAGCGACAATCAAGTTCTCGATATAAAAATCGTAGAGTTTTCATTCTTCTAAGTCAAAAGAAGGAACATTGACAGAGCTTTTTCCGTGATCTTTCTAATTGAGCTCAATAAATATATTCGGAGACGTATGTGGTCAAATGCGCGAATAGGTCAAAGTTGTAGAAAAATAACTCACCTAACAGAGCAGTCAGCCTATCCTGGTCTAATGGTCGTTGATCTTGGGGCTCTTTTTCCTTATCCTTGGGCTCTTCGTCGAGTTTCCTTCGCCCAAACAAGCAACTCGACCTCAGCTCTTTCTCAGTGAACATAAGAGGCAGCGCCCCGTTGATGACTTTCTCGATGGTTAATTTAGGATTGTCTACAATGGCCAATTGTATCGTCTGGTGTGTATGCCGGTATTGCAACCAAGAGGCTTGACTACTCCATGAAGGTCGAGTGCGGCATCTTTCAAGCTCTGAAGCCCCCGTCGCGTGATTCTAAGGAGCACAGCAGGTTTGCCATGTAAACCACGGGTACTGTGTTCTCGGCAAGTACCACAAGAATCTGACCGACTACGAGAAGCATAGAAATACTATTTGATTTCAAGTCTCGTTCTAATCAACACCCACTCCATCTCCAACATACATATTCAATGATTCTTACTCGATGCAACAGAATTCATCAGCTGATCAATCGCGACGTTAATTCCTTCCGGTCTTCCTTTTTTTGCCATATTGCAATACATGATGAGCGTCAGATTCAATTCTGCACCATGTCGTGATTGATATGGATGTACTGAATTCTTTTTCGAAATCATGTCTACAATATAATCGTGATTTCTGATGGCATAAAGTATCCTATCTAAGATAAACCGTCTTCTCTTACGTGGAGTACTCGAATTGACTTCGAATAGACTACTATCGACTAACTCCAATGTGTTGCTTTGATTCACGTCTCGATCGACCGAGTATTCGGATACTTTTTCAACCTCAACGCTGATCAACCTTGTCAGGAACTCACATCGTTATATGTGTGAAATCAGTAAGAGTCTCCTCCGCGTATACAGGCACTCTCCTTTCTGTTTCCACGTCTCTCTCCAATTCTCTCGTATCTTGCTGAATTTTTCCGTTTCGGACGAAGGATCAACTGATCGAAACCGAAAGTGAGTCGACGAAACGTGAGTTCTTCATGAACTGCTAGCTTTTTATAAGCCTGTGTGGTCTTTTTTGTGCTCGCGTCAAAGCTGGTATCACTTCTCAAATGAGACTACATGAATCGAGGCTAATGTCGGATTGTTGATTCATCGGTATACTCGTCTCACTGAGCATTCATAGGTATATTTCTTGAAAATCAGAGTGGCATATGTTTCTTGGTTGCTGTATCGTACATTATTACATCCTCCAGCTGACATCGTACTTCACACACTTACTTGATGAGAAATCTGTATGAGTGTCTGGAAATAAGGAAACTGTTATCCTTATAATCTATTTGAGGTTTTACTCTATGTTCTTTGTCAAGTTTTCGGACCAGAATGAATGAAATATGGTGCAGCCCAAGTTTATTCAGAATAAGTTATAAATCTGAGAGAGAGATTTTCTCTAATTTACATAATTCGACCAATTCTGCGCTTATAATTGAACTGCCAGCACGGTTATCACGCTCGTGTCACTGTCCATCTTCATGTTTTGTATGTAAGACACAATACTACAGTGTGTTCAGATCTTGACTAGTCATCAAGTTTATCTTCAATAAGTTATAAATCTGAGAGAGAGACTTTTGCAAATGTCTCTAATTTGACAGATTCTGCTATGGTATCTGCGAATTGTCAGTACATCAACGATCCACCTTCTGAAGTGGCAATATCATTGCTCGATTCTGCTAGCTACAGCCGTGTCGGTAAACATTTTCTGTGTAACAACCTCTCCACCGTTGACTTTGGTACCTCAGGGATCTCTTTGGGCAATTCATCCACGTATAGTATTGAGCTTCTAGCTATAGCATACGGGTGTTCTATGTAATACTCCAGTGCCATCCATTTACGGGGATCAAGGAGTATCTCGTGAATACCTCTTTTATCTATCACGTTTGTGTGACCAAACATAAAAGATTTGTGGTGGCCATGATTGATACCCATCATGTAGACACTGTCACCAGCATCACCATCATAGGATTTGATCTTGTCGAACATACATTCTCTATAGTTGGATTTTTGTATGCCACAGTGGTGTTTCGCCTCGAAATTAGTCCCTTCCTTAATCTGCTTGTCCCTGGGTCTTGTTTTTGCTAAGGCATGTTGGTGTTCATCTCCATGCTTTGTATTAGTGATTTCTCTATTATAATTAAATCTTGAAAGTGTGAAAAGAGTTTGAATTTCAACAAATTTATTTGGCGTAAAAGCTTTTCAACTGCATGTTATGTTTATATTAGCAGAGTGCGACCACTCTGTTATTCTTGGAAAAGAGAAATCAATCCCAAAGGGAACAGAGACCCGCAGTGGAAGACTATTGGGGAAGAAAAGGGTGCGTGGATCTTTTTAGGAAAACTCCCATACAGGAGTTTCGCACCGATATCCTCGGATCGGGGACGGAGGACGTCGATGAGACACAAAAATTGATTGGGAAAAACTTGGCTCGGATCGGGGTTGGAGCCTTCCTGGGCTAAGATGATACTCGGTCAAGTATTACAATGATGCTTTCGATTAAGTACCGAAGCTTTATTTTGGAAAATTAAAATTCACTGACAACCACGATAATATCTACTTGACGAGGACGTACTGAATCCGGACGCGCGCGCGAGAGAGAGAGAGAGAGAGAGAGAGAGAGAGAGAGAGAGAGAGAGAGAACTACTAAAATTGCAGAAGTTTCACGGTACCTGGCAACCTGTTGATTTTTTTATAATAGTGCGACAATTGATTCGGCCTTGAGGATCCAATAGTGGCTGGCTTTTGAGATCTGTTGGTATTTCAATTATCTGATTCTGATTGATATCTCAATTATTTGATACTGATTAATGATACTGTACTCATCGGCTCTTTGCCGGAAACTGAAAAGATCGGCTTCTAGCCGAGGGGCATCCTTGCCCAAATTCAACTGTTCGGCGTCTTGCCGAAGACTAACTTCTGGGCAGCAGCCCGAAATGCTAACTAACTTCTCTGGCAAGGATCCCCTCTTTTTAGAAGCTACCAACGAGTAATTCTTACGAATTACAATTTGGTGGCACAAAGGAATTCCCCACCATGTCTCTCTTTCTCACGTCTCAATTTCTTAGAAAATAAAGTGAGCCGTGGGACAGGATGATACGTGCATCTCCAATATTTGCAAATTGAGAAATCGTGGCAAAACTGTCACGTGCGATAATCATAAGAGTTTTGGTCGAGACTCTGTTTACTTTTTATTGCTTTTGAAACGTTGTCCGGGCGTACAGAGTCTCGAGGAACTGAGCGCGCTATCTCATCGAGGAATCTACTGAGATCGTTAAATTTGTCTCTAGATCGATCTTAACCTCGGCTGAGTTCGTGCGCTTTGGAAAAAAGGTGCGCCGGAGTAAGAAGGGAACAAAAGGAAAAAAAATATTGACTATGTCTCATGACTATATCTCATCGAAAAATATGTAACGTAACACTGCAAGAAACATTGATAGATATGCGGATGCTGCATTTGACTCATCCTGCTTCATAACGGTTTTTCTGATGCATTTACTTCATTATGCGCGACTCACCCGAGCCGCAGTCAACCTAGTCGCTCAAGTCACCCGAGCCACAGCCAACCCAGGCCTCGCAGCAGATATCTCTTCCCTCTGAGGTACTACGTGAGCGAGTTATTGAAAAACTACATCGTAAAATGGATCAGCGATTCCAATCGTTGTTTCCGTGGCGTGGCAAGATATTGAATTGAGGAATAATGACTGCGTTCCGAAGAATAATAATTCCAATAATAACGACTGCGACCCATCGTCTCCAGCCTGAGCCTGGCCGAGCGGGACCGTTGAATTAGCCAATAATTAACTGTTTTAATTGTTCTTTTGATCCGTTTGAATTTATTGTGGACACTCTGACCGACATATGAATTTCTTAAAGAGTGAAATTGTGACAGATTCAGCTGTTATATTCTGCAGGGGATTCGCGTCAGAGTATTTTGTGAGATTACTTTATGGGGTCAAGGGGTGCCTTCCCGATGGTGTTACATCGGACAATTCTCCACGTGGAAAACTGACCGATGGTATATTAGTTTTTATTTTGTACCCTTTTTAGTCTCGCGGGACTCCGCGAATAACTGGGTAGGTACCCGATTGGAAAAAACGTAATCTGAATGAGTTAGTTTGGATCTATTTGGCGCGGAGTTCCATGGGCGTTTCCATTCAATCCTTTCCTTAGTTTCCAAGACTAACAAAAGTCTGGCGTAGGGAGAAGGATGCGTGAAAAGACCCGTGATCGGTTCTGCCTTTCTTTATCCTGCACCGTTTCATCGGTTCACGATAAATAAAGTGAACAAATCGCTTGTTTCATAATCAGGTTTCACCCATTTCAAACAGTTAGTCTTTATAGTATTTTCCACGAACCTTTTTCGCCGAAATGCAGTAACAACCGCTCTTTGAAGGTGATCTCAGCGAATTCGAGTAAATCTCTAGTAATGATGGTTGAGCGAGCTTTCGGAGATCGAGCTCTTCACGATAATTATTTGGGACAAATGTATTAAATGACAAAGAAATATTCTCAAAGAACAAGAACTTGAATTTCGATTTTCACTGTAGATTAAGCTTTATTTCTTAGGGACTTGAAATCACAGAATTGGAAAAACAGATGTGGAATTTACAACTGAAAATCTCGTCGCGAAGTGAAGAAAATGATGAAAATTCGGGACTTAAATCACCTCATGGTGTTATGTCCCCTCTTTTGTCTAATGCCACGCCCGAGCCACCAGAGTTTCGGCAATCAGGGGGAACCATTCCCACTGTGTTGCCCGGTCGAAGCTGTTCTTGCCCACACCTCACCTATTCTAATCTAGATGGAGATGGCCTAACTGTATTGACAATTCGTTGATAGAATCGATGAGTTGTTTTTTACAACTAACCAGTTTTTCTAAAAGATATCCCTTCACCATAATAATGATATTTCATGCTGAATCATATTCGGCATCTTTACTTTAAGTCCCTATTATTTAATATTCGTTTTTTTGTACGGCACATGTGCCATTTATTTTTGTTTTATTCCTTCAACATAGAATGGAATGGTATTGAAAGTTGTCATAATAACTTAAACATGAATGTGCATTTGTTGAGACCAAGTTTGTACTCAACCGATACCGCACATTGAAGTTAGTATTTCCTACCGATGCACTAATACATTTGCACATAGATTGATATAAGTATATCTATAACTATTTCCTTGATGATTCATAAGTATTCCAAAAATAATGGTACAATGGATAGTATACTAGCTACAAAAGCAGGAGAACACTATGTCTTAATATTATTTTAGTGATGATATTTCTTATGGTTTAATTCATTCCTTTACTCTGAAGTTCGAGTTATTGTTAATGTGAAGCATTTGCTTATCATTACATGGTAAAAGGGTTTTGATCCTCTTATCTCGACACGGTTGTGTCGCAATTACGAACACGGAGATTCTCGCGTCCTCGGATATGATTTATGGTCGACAGACCGGGAAAATCACAGTCAGGCTACGTATTTGGAATTTCTTCACCATCGTGAATTTCCGGGTCAATGTCTTGCATCACATTAAGTGGCCCAAAAGATCGACATGGAATTAATAGTGGTGTTATCATGAGAGTGATGTTGTGTAATTGGTGAGTGTAGGGACAACGTCCGTCGCTATAATCATGTCGCGTGTGCCTATTCTTAGGGAAGGGTAGGTAAGGGTCAGAGTATTCGTGAGCTCGAGAGACAGCGATACGCCTCTGTAGTAATGTATAGTGTGGCATGGTTGATCTTTACAGATCTTTACATTTTCATGTTAACCTTGATAAGTAAATTTAACTCTTTTAACTTAGAAATACCCCATAAGAATCTGATGACAGCTTCTTTTCAGACATCTGGATGAATGAATTACTAGTAGAGAATAGGCTGTTATATTCTCTATCAATCAAACAGATTGCATTTCCTCTATTTCTCTCACATAAAGAAAAGCCTAAAACTTCTATAGAAGTTTTCCAAGCATCATGATCTTGTTCATAAACATAGACTTTTTCAGACTCAAATATACTTCTCAGTAAAGATCCTGAATGAGGAATTTTGTCTATGTAAGTCTTCCCAAAATAATTTATTTTTCCAAGCTTGCCGTCCATTTTGATGCCGTCTATTTGGTTGATGGACTAGACAGAGATGTCAACGGCTCATGTCTGTTCCCAATTTTTTTGTGCCCGAGAGAAAATGTGAGGTATAGTAGTGGTCAAGGATGGGGAAAAAAATTTCTTTGAGGATGGCTTCGACATCACAATAGAATGATTGGTAAGGGACTAACTATGTTGATTTTCAACACCTCGAGTGCCTCAGTTGGGTGCTTGTAATGGTTGTCGAAATTTTTGTTCTTACTCGACGAAGCTTACGCCTCTGACATTCTCTACATGTCCAAAAGTGTATAGTTACATCAATTCACATTCTCTACCACATGAATTGTCCACGTATATTTAAACGTGGGCTTAAATATACTTGAAACTGAAAAATGTTTTCGTGGATACTGGTGAATAAAATATCATCGCAAAAGTATCGATGAAAACCTTGAATAAATATGTACATACTTACAAGTACGTAGCACATGTTAGGAATTCCATCAAGAGTACCTTGAATTTACAACTGCAATCATTGATTCTGATATAATCACTCGATTTCTTTTCATCTACGTCCGACATGATAATGTCATTCCATCCTTTATGCTGGCTATTGAATAGAGGAATTTTTGAGAAGTGTTCTTCTTGAAATGATGAAACTGTTTCTGAATAATGTAAGCTCTTCCGGTAATTGTTTTATTTTCGATACTCAGATCTTCTGATGGAGGAGAAAATCTGACTCATTCACATCGTCGATATTTCTTCCGTGTGGATTTTGCATTCAAATAAAAAATTCAATTCACCTGTATATATTATTAGTAACGAAGGAAATCCAGGAATGAGGCCACCGCTTCCCTCAGAAACGATACCGATATGTATAAGTTCAACCCAAAACATACGAGACCCATTAGTTTGATTCCTGCGCCGAAACTGTGAGGACGATTCGACAATCCACGTGACCTGTTGATAAATTCGCAGAGTACAATTATACGACTTTGTAAATATTTTGTAAATGATGATTCGAATACAATAAATTCATTCCTAATCTTTGATTCATATTGATCGATGGTTTAGAATGTTCCTATCCTATCTGCCCAAGGTTTGTTAAGAAAGACCCCGGTTGCTCAAAATATTTGGAGGGTGTGAGTAATGGGTGCTCATTTTTAACACCGGAGTTAATGTAAGGTAAGTATGCCCAACATCCCCCCTAAGTTGTTCTGTTGATAGTTTTGGCCTCCTTCAATATTTTTCAACGCACTTTGGCTCATTTCAAAGCTTGTTCCAAGATCTTTGAGATGAATCAAGGTAGGCTCAATTTCGACGAATAAATCGTGAGTCACCCGAAGTAAACTTTGGGAATATTTCATTATCTTACTAGTGATGGCGAAGACCATCATCCATCACATCAAACATTTCTCTCTTATATCGGCTATTTTAACGAGTATTCATCACTGACAATAATCTCCAAGGGTCACTTGAAATTTCGACTTCATAATAGTATATTATAATACAAGGGCGCAAACGATGGTTTTCCCACTTCGAGTGACATTATTTAGGCCCGAGCCGCAGGCGAGAGTCTAAATAGTCACGAGAAAGCGAAAACCATTGATCCCCGAGTATCATACTATGTTTTTTGATCTTTTGTGAGCAAATGAAAAGCGAAAAACAGTGTGCAAATGACTCATTTGCGCACAGACGATCAAAAAATTTCTATAAATCATACACGGTTGTCGCTTTTCAGTGTTGGTTCAAAATTTACTGATAGATGATTCTATCAAATTGTTTAGGACGAGCATTGAAAATTGTTTCACAGAGATGTTTTTTTTGAATCGTGTTTTTGATCCGAACCAAGCAAGGAAGTCTTACATAAGTATCAATGAATTTGATGGAAGAATTCGTTTCAATTCATGCAAGTTTTTAAATACCAAGCAAACGTGTGTTGAGGATAATCTAAGACTACAGATTAGTCGATAACTCACTTATAAAGTATCCATTCTGATCTAGCCAATGACTGAGGTCTCATATTCTGCAAAACTGAATATGCAGCTGACTCGCCGATTTCTATCGCTCCATCAATCGTACCAGGCCAGTGCTTTGCATATTCACTAGCAGCAAAGAAAATCCTAAAATTTACACGATCGTGAATTACAGTTTCAAGTCTGTTGATGCAGAAACGTTGATATAATATGATTAATGTTTCGGATTATAACATGTGTTGATGCGATGTTTCATAGAACTATCCAGATCTTAGGTTATCAAATTCAACTCTGAGTATGAGAAAAGTGCAATTTAGGTAGTGAGTGTACACAATTTTGTAAAATAGTCATCTCAGTTATAATGAGCTCTTTGGCACCCTGTTGTACTTTTTGAATGACTATGTGACGTCATATGAGAAATGAAGCAAGTCAGACCGAAAATTTGGTACATGGTTTCAAAACCTCTAGATGATATTAGTAGTTCCTCGGAAACAATTTGCATTAATCATTTTCAAATTGATTCAGATCGAACTTATTTTCAACTTCTTCTCTTAGGGTTTCCTGTACAGTCCAGTAGTAACGATTTCCGAGTTCACCCTCATTGTGTAACACACTTCATGAAATCATCGATGAAGGAAAAAACTGTTACCAAATGTGAGATTATATCATTTCCACAATTCTTTCCTTTCGACTTTTATGAAATTACCTTCCATGATTCCTCGTTGAAAAGTCATAATCACGACTTCTCCAGTTTCCAGGTTTTAAAACATCCATTGGGCTGCCTCCCATAATCATTGTCCAATCTGTTTCTGAATAACTGTCAAATCCTGGTGCACTTGAGTTGAAGAAATTCTTTATTGCAGAAAAAAAATGCTCTTGCGAAATAGAATCGGTATTTGGTTTCGACAGGAAACCGGATACGTGCGATTCTTCATCTTCAGTGCAAGTCGCTTCGTACACTATTTTAAAATCTGTTTTGATATTTCGTGCTGCTATGATCGTTTTTACTGAATCTTCAAGCTCGCACAGTAGGGGAAACGTCGCATTGAAAATTACATTTTCTCCTTGTACAAAAGAAGAGAGCGTGTTCATTGCATCCGGTGGCAGCTGAGGTTCCACTGTGATTTCATTAGTTATACTCGGAGGCAGAGCAACAATGACATAATTGCACCTGAGTATAGAATTTTGAATCACATTAATCATCTGTATCGGACCAATTAGGGATGATTATTCATTCACTCGAGAAATCAAGTATTAAAAATCAAACAATGAGTCGATAAGGTGAGTTTTGCATTATTTTTCACAGTTAACATACGCGATATTTAAGGTAATTCAATAATTTTTACTTGTAATGTCCATTTCCAGTCCAAACATATGCTCGGTCGTCGTTGAATTGAATTTTATGAACAGACTCAAAATATTGAATGCAACTGCCTTGTTTGATACTCGAAGTCAAGGATTTGGCGATATTTATAGCTCCACCCTGTTCGAGGAGCGTAATCATATCATTAACCTTCAATTTAGAAATAGATTTCATGGGATCTTCAGGACAAAGTAGAGCCACGCGTGCCATAACAGAACTCATACAAAATTTCTTACTTGAATGTAAAACCGATCAGGATCTCCCAATGTCACTCTGAGCCTCTTTATAAACCCGCCAGCTCCATTCAACATTGTTAAGTACCAGAATGCAGAAATATTTTCCAGGTGAGTCATGCCTTTCCGAAAAAATGTATGAATAGATTTTTATTAATGTAGGAGGTACCGCAGGTTGTTGAGGATAAAACAATTACCACATGTGGCGTATATTAGATTACGGCAGATCAGGCGGGATTTGCGAAAAAATACTAGCCGACAGAGTAGATTTTCAACGCTAGTATTTGATAATTCTTCAGCAACCTCTTTCTTTTTGTGAGCTTTCAAACGGCTACTCTTGCTCATTTCGTCTAGCTGAGATTTTATAAAATTGATTGCTATAATTTTCAGGCTTACCCATAATATACTCTGGATGACACAGAACCGTTCAATTTTCAAGCAAAACAAATGTAAATAAAAAAAATTTTCTCACTAGAAATTTTCCAGTTTACAAATTATGGAGACGGAATTCACAAACTCAAAGGAGGGAAGCAGTATAAAAAAGAACGTATTGTGTAAATTATACCTTCTTGATGAAAAAATTGACTTCCCCTTTCAAATAATTTGGTAGCTCTTCATCTTGTACTTCATCATTGATTAAGTGTTTCACTTTATGAACATTCCGGAAGTACTCCCGCTTTTTCGATATGTTCAAGTTCTGAATCATGTTGTTGAGTCTTTCTTGCATGTCGTGCACGTGATACGACCTGCTTTCGTCAATGGATATCAACCTGCCACCAACTGAACCTGTCAATTACAGATCATTTCACGGTTGCTAATAAAAGTATCGGTGTAATCTTGTACATGGGCCAAGTGCACAATTTTTACAAGACTGTTGGATAACTAAAATCCAGATGAAACTGCGGAGAAAATATTACAGAGCAAGATTTATAATGATCATTAGGTCGAGTCGAAAAGTGGAAATTTTTGAATACGCTTACGCCTGGGGTCACATTTTTTGTCATTTTGCACGCAGATAAAGAAAAAAATTTCACTGGGATTTTCAAAAAGATATTTTAGGGTAGAGCACAAGCCGTCAAGTTTTTCAAAAAATGAAGTAAAACTGTCATTTCTACGTTATTCTCAAGAGTGAAGTTACAGCGTGTAGAACCTATGAAGTTCTATAAATTCTAACTCAAATAGTGAGATACTGATCGGAGAAGAATAGCGCCAATTTTTTCGAATACACCAATTTCTCGTGCATTTGATAACTTCTCATAGAGTTCGTTTCAATCGTCCGCAAATTATTACACACTAAGTGCCCTCACGTGTGTTGGTCTGTTGAAAATATTCCCGGTGGTTTTAGAACGCTCACGGTGCGGGAAAATTCAGCTAATATGGTTAGACGATGACGGAAGTGTCAAAACCCGTGCATAAGGGACGCTAACTCCCCATACATGAGAGAGGCCGGAAATCGCCCATCATTATCTGCTCATTATATACTATGATCATAGCATATTAGTTAATCATTTTCTCTCCCTAGCTCTCTAAAACCATCGGGATCGTTTTGAGCAGGTCAAACTGCGTGTATATAAACATAGTGTGGAATCATTTTTGATCGATTGAAATGAACTTTACAGGAAGTTATCGATTTTACAGGAATTTGGTGTATTCCGAAAAATTAGCACTATTCCTCTCTGATCATTACCTCGTAATTTGCAAAAACCCATAACTTTTGAGGCTCAAGCGGGCCTGGTTTTTGGGTTCTACGGTCAAAAATACGGCAGGAAACATTGTTTGATCTCTGTTTGACACTACCGGATATAGGTTTTGCTCACTGTAACTTCGCTTTTGAAAATAACGTAAAAATGATAATTTTACTTTATTTTTGAAAACTCGACGGCTTTTGCTCTACCCTAAGATCTCTTTTAAAAAATCCCAGTAACATATGTTTTCGTTATCTACGTACGAAATAGCAAAAAATGTGACCCCAGAGGTAACGATAGTCAAAGATTTCCATTTTTCGGCCCGGCCTACTGATGATGTCTGCCTTATCTGAACCACTTCAGAGAATGAATTTGGAAAAAGGAATTGGACACAGTTTTAGGACAAAGAAACTGAATTCTAAGAGCTATTCGCGCGCCACAGGAATTCTTAAGAATCTATATAAGTATTCCTCGGTTTAAAAATGATAAAATAATTTTTCCTGTCCTTTGCAGAAGTTAATTTTGCATATTCCGAACGATTTTTTGACGTAGACCCAAATTCAAAAGTGGTAGTCCTGTACTCCTGTGCTTAGAGAGAGGTAACATGTCAATTGATTCCAATTTCATGCCGACAATTCACTTATCCACTTTTCGGTAGACAGTATTTACCTAATAACTAATCATTTCCAGTAATAATTTTTTTGAGTGTTTTTGAAGACATTCGCAGAAAGGTTTTGAAAATGTTATGATTGATGTGTCGTGATCACATACATAATTTATTACTATGATTTTTTGACTGAGAAAAATCAAATTTGTGTATTATCACGTCTCAGTCCGGAACATTTCCACATCTGTAGATTTCCTTATAACCATAATTCATGTTGCTCGAGTTTGATGAAGAATGTGATTTGTGCTCTACCTCTCAGTTTACGCGGGAAATAATATCAAATGGCTGCTTGGATTGGCGAGCGGATACACAATTGAGTGAAGATCGCGGAAATAAACTATTGGATATCTTACATGGTGAGAATTGACATCAAACCTGTTTTCTCTACGAGCAGAACATTCAATCCGGCCGCAATCAATCTATTTGCTGCAGTCAAACCGCTCAAGCCAGCTCCCACAATCACAACATCGTAATCAGTGTCGTCTTCTTCAGGATCATGTTCGTCAAATTCTGACATTGGCTGGTTCATTATTGAAGGTAAGAGATAATCTTCCAATACCCAAAGAGACACTTTGTGAATTTGTTATGATTTTCGAATCCTGTGCTCCAGGCTGTTTACATTAACTATTCTCAAGCCCTACGTGCTACGTCTCCATCTTTTTCAAACTTTCGCGGTTTGTAAGTGATGCTTCTGATCTTGACTGATAGAGAGCGCCGCGATAGGTAGCTCAATTTTTATTGCGGCTTGCTCATCTAGGTATATATGTTTTATTGACTTACTTCGAATCGCGTGCTGTACGCAGCTGTGCGATTTGTGTGGAGTGATTGTTTTTAAAAACTATTTTACGATTAAAAAAGTGCGACTTGTAGGAGAAAATGTCCCATCTAACTACAGATATCGTTGACGAAGATGCGGCTGATCTTCAGTTTCCAAAAGGTAACTATATCAACATAATATTTTCGAATGAATCCGATACATCGTGAACACCAAACCGGCTTGAGGTTATCTCATTTTTTCGCTTTTTCCATTTTATAATTGTGATATTGTTAGATTTCATTCTTCTTTCAAGTTCGCTATAAAACTTCTTGCCTAAAGACTCACTATGCAAGAGAAGAATGACAGAAGAACTTCCTCGTGTCCAATATATACCCTCATTAATGTCTATCCTACGCATGTATCCGTAATGTCCTATTGAGATTTTTTGTCCAAGTGAACCTTTTCTTTCTTTCAGACTGGACATTAAGTGACAAGCACAACCATGATATTGAGATGCCAGTTGAGAGGAAGAAAATGTTTGCTTCGGACACTTGTTTTACATGCAAATGCTCAATATCGGAGCCATATATTCAATGTGCCGTGTGCAACAATGTCATGTTGTGCTCGCAATGTTTTGCCAGAGGTCAAGAAAAAGATGGTCACCGTAATGATCATGATTATGTGGTAGTCAAAAATGATTTTCCCATCATAGAAAATTGTGATTGGGCAGCTAGAGAAGAAAAGTTGCTTCTTGATCTATTACAAGAATGTGGTTTTGGAAATTGGTCTGACATATCTCGTAGACTACCAGGAAGATCTCCTGAAGATTGTAGGAGACATTATATGCAGAATTACTTTGACAAGCAGTCCATGCCTGGGCTACCATGCTTCAAAGAAAATGCTACCAGTCTATTTGGTCCTGAGCCAATTCCATATGCCTTCAAGGTAGAAAATGTTGAAGATCCGCCCAGATTTGCTTATGATACAGCAGCTTACAATCTGTCTGCTGGTTACAATGCAGCTAGATCAGACTTTGAAACTAATTTTGATAACCACGCTGAAACGACAGTTTCTGGTTTGAAATATAATGAATTTTCACAAAGTGATCCGGATTACAACTTGGGTCAGGAATTGCAAGTTGCGATTGTAGATGCTTACAACAACAGACTGAAAGAGCGAGCTCGCCGTAAAAAGATAATGAGGCAGCATGGATTAGTTTCTACTAGGAAAACATTAGCATGCATGTATAAGTATGATACGACAATATCTAGAATTTTGACCGGCAGACTGAGAGTATTTGCCCAGCTAGTCAATGGAATTGAGTTTGATTCCGTATTGGAGTGTATGCATCTGATCGGGCAACTAAAAAATCATCTCAGACAGCTATTTGTGTACAGAAACAATGGCTTGAGCTACTTTCATAGTGTCCCTATGTTTATTGAACTTTCTAAAATGAGAGAAGAGTTTGAAAAAGATAGGAAGCAGTACATTAGCAGCTCAGAATGTAATTGGCAATATCTGATACCCCATGTCACAACTGAAAATACTGTGGTAGATAATATACCCAAAAGGAGGGTAGCTCCCCCTCTGGAGATACACCCGGGCATGACAGGTTATGAGAAACTATCAGCTTCTGAGAGAGACCTCTGTTCTACTGTTAGAATTCTACCAGACTCCTACACTCAGATGAAACTCATATTGATTAATGAGAGCAAAAAGTATGGATCTGTGAAATTAGCTCAAGCGAGAACACTCTTAAAGATTGATGTGAACAAAACCCGGAAGATACATGCATTCTTGGCAAATGAAGGATATATCAATGGCAATTAAGCTAATAACCCATCAAAGTGTTCATAAGATATTCAGACTAGAAATCTAAATATCATATCCTGAGCTGCAAAATCTCAGGATCTCCAACATGCAGAGGTTTGGATCTACTTTCATTCATGCATTTCATCAATATCTCAGTCTTTGATTCTTGAATAACAAATACAATTTTGAGAATTACAGTTTTTAAAAATCTACCTCTTGCTTCTTTGTTCAAATTTTGATGTACAGCTTCATCATAACTGTTCCTTATCTGTCATTCAGATTGATTAATTGGCCTTTGCTGACTCAGTTCATACTCTTCTCCAGATCTTCCCAATCCATGAGATAACTTTGAGCTTGTGTTTGAATAAATGTCATGTCAAGCATATATCCTTGAGTGACTAAATTTATTGATTGAATGTATTGCTATTTTCAGAGTTTGAGAATGCTGACACTCTTCTGATCTCAGAAGTACACATGCTCCTAGAACATCGGAAAGCTCAGAATGAATCGGCCGAAGAAGAGCAGGAATTCTCAGAAGTTTTCATGAAAAGCTTAACATACACAAACCGTTTCCGAAAATTCAAGAATAAGGAAACGATTGCTGCAGTCAGAAAGTGAGCATTTTGTCCACCCATATCTCAAGTTCTACACAAGAACGTGATTTTACATCATTGTAACAATTTAAATGTTTCCATGGATTGATTGCATGATTCATTTCCAGTCTGCTGAGTCAAAAGAAGCTTCACAAATTCGAGTTAGCTTCAATCGCTAATCTCTGTCCTGAAACTCCAGAAGAGGCCAAAGCCTTGATACCAAGTTTGGAAGGTCGTTTAGAAGATGAAGAATTGAGGACAATATTGGATGATATTCAAACAAAAAGATCACTTCAATACTAAACAAGTACTTTCAAATTCATTTTGTCACGTGTGTCTAATGTCTCTTGAAAATGATCACGTTCAGGTAAATACAAGGAAATCTGGGAAATCAGCTCTTCTCCTTTGAAGGAACTATTGTGTTATGAAGATGAATTGTACAGAAGTCTGAAAATCAAATAAGTTGAGATAGATTTTAAGCATTCCGAGGATATTTTTGTTTTCTATAAAAAATTTGCGCTGCAAAATCGCATGATAATTCCCCATCTAACGCATTTGTATTCCAAAACTAGTATGTAAGTACTTGAGACGTGACTAATTCTTGATATATTTCATATAGTTTTAGTCCAAGCAACCATTTCATGGTTGACATATCTCAATGTAGAAAATGCTTCAAGAATTACATGAAACTTTGGATTAAAGCTAAAATCATTCAAAAAATGAAGGGTTTACGCTACGAGTGTCAGTTAGTGCCACGTTATTATTATTATTTTCTGGCTTATTTTGAACCATGATGTTAAGTTGATCTGTGTACGTCTACTATTACAATAATAATCAATTTGCTACTATTGTCTGAAATTTACCATGGATATTGCAGGATATTTCTCTTACCCTTCCACGAGTTTTAATTAAGGTAGAGCTACGCTCCCTTTGAATTTAATAAGTGGGTATTCATTCGGTTGTCGGGTTGCGTCTGATATTTCATTGATGAGAGAAATCAATGACCCGAGCGTCAAGTTCACTTTTTTCCAGAGGAGACAAAGATCGGAGGTCTTACATTATTGAACCTACATTAGGTATGGTACTGAAAATCACTCGTCTTTTGTCGAAATTCCCTCATGAAAATAGCGTTGACGAAAGAATTGATCGGAGATGATCAATACTTTGCGTTTCACCGATTTTTAGCATGACAATCTTAGATTTTCTCGTTGATACTACAGAGAAATTTCAGAAAAACGAGTTTCTTCGTGAAGTGATCATGATCAAAAAAGTGGAATGGGGTCAGTTATTCCCAGGCGATTACCGTATTGATTTTTCAAGTTGGATAGGCTATGAAGAGAATCGATTGCTTATAGTTTCATTGGTATGTCACGGGGATGACCAAGGAATGATATCGACTATTTCAGTCCTAGATTTCGTGGATAAATAATCGGATTAGTCTAAAAGAGAACGGCCATTAACTTCAATTTCTCGATACTCTCTAATTCCGCCATCAATGAGTTAAACTGAAAGAGATCAACACTAAAAATTCTCCGACACGGAAAAAATTGAATAGCTTCTTGTAAATGTTGTCGGTGAATAAAATACCTGTGATTGGTTCTCAAATTTCTTGTAATTTGATTGTATTGAAGGATAACAAATTTACAAACTAATTCTTGCTAAACTTTGCACTCGAGAAACTTGGCTCTAACAACTCGTCATCTCACTTTGATATCGTTTTTTTAGAATTGCACTTTACCCGGGACAATCTCACGAGATAAATGTAGGTAATTCCATCATTTTATCTTTCACGTATCAAAATTTGAGTCGAAATGATCGTATCGTATGATTTTCATACAATTTGCTCCTACAGATCGGTGTCTAACCCGAAACCTATCTCTTTTCAAGAGAGGCTCAAACACAATTTTTGAACATGGATCGGCTGAATTTTTGGAAATTTTGATCAGGATTGGTTTGTGGCACATCTCGATGTAGGCGCTCTTTTTTGATACGCATCGCCGAGCTCCTATTATGAAAATGTGGATGCTGATTGTCTAGTCTTTTATTGAAACTATTTTTCACTATCAATTTAGGAAATTTCGGACGGTGCTACTTCAAAATGCAGTCTGCGATTGCAGGGATATTAATATTCCAAAATTTTCATTCTATATAATACGGCTTACCAAATTACTCAAGCACCACACCTATCCTTTCTCAGTATTGTTAGAAGTTTTGTCTATTGAAAGTTGAAAGACTTATATTTTTTTCTTTCCCTATTTTAAGAATGCATTTGGTTTCGTTGAATTGTTTAGAAAATTTTCTCAACGCAATCGAGTTTACATGTAAGTATGACCTTCCGTCTCCTCGCGCTGTCGACTATCTTTTTCCCGTTTCAATATTTTTCAACGTTTATCTTAGCCGATTCTCAAAAGCTCATCAAATTCTAAAAATTGATAGCCGAGCTGGATTCTAAATAGACCAATACTCGTGAAAATCTGGTTCCAGTTTACAAAATGTGATTTCTGATGAAGAATACACAAACTTGCCGTCAATACTTTACCTCGTGGATCAACTTTCTCATGTCTTCAAATTGAAGAATCAATTCAGACAGTCATAATAAGTATTTCAACTTCAGTGAAAAATTTTGTGAGGGTTCCAAAGTTTCTAAATGAGAAATTCAATGCGTATACGAAGAATCCTTCAATGATGCATACTTTTTCATATCCTGAAGACAATCTTATTCGTCATTTGGGAATTGATCCTGTTTAGTACCCCTGTTACATTTCTGTTAAGGTATCGGCCGGTAAACTGTTATGAGAAATTGATTTCGACTCGTCCAGGGAAAACTACCCACACGCGACCCAACATTCACCCTTTGCAAGTGGCCTGCAAGCTCTTTAGCTAAACGGCACGTCAATCGCAAATCCACGCCGAATTTACCACAACACCGCGTGTTTCTTATCATCAAGACTGATATCTCCCTGTCATTATGCATTCCCTAATATCCTTAAATATTACCATCATCATGAATTCAAAGTATTGGATTTATTCAATCCATGTGCATCACTGTTTTTTCGAAAACCAAAGCGACGTCTATAGGTATCTTTAGTCATTTTGTAACATCATACGTTGAATTTTAATATAAATTTTAGTAGTCTGGGTACTGACTAGGCAAGCGATGGTCAAAAGTCGAAAACATGGGTGAGATTATGATAGCTTCTTATAAATACGGTTCTGCACATGTCTAGAATTTTCATCTGACGCCTTACACCTCGTTTTAGTAAGAAAAATTTCCTCGTAGATGTATAGCAAAGGAACCTATTCCAAAAATTTCAATGCATTCGGTTTTCTAAATTTTCGTGCAATTGTTACTCATTTGAACGATGGCGTTCTGATACACTAAAGTGTCAAAATAAACTCATTGTAATTTTTGCTTATGGCGGTGGAACCTGATGAAATACTGGTAAGTCACTTAATTTGCCTTCAACATCATGCGAAATCGTTGGAACATTGCGGAAAACAACTGGTATGAGTATACGTGATCATGAAACCACGAAAATGTGCTAAGTAGAATATACTGTTCCTTGACAGGATTTGTTGTGGAAAAATATGTTCCATCAGAATATAACTTGAATATTAGAAAGAAATTCCCGAGAGTTGTACTGTATTTCTTGTTCAACAGATTGCAACATCCTTTCAACATATTACGAGAAATTCCGAAAAGCATGATTCACCCAGCACACTCATATTCTATGAGTGATTTGGAATTTCCGATACGTTTCGGAGAACTTCCCGTTAATATTTATTCCAAAAGTCCGGGACTGGAACAAAAATATGCGAGTCGGGTGAATGAACTAAAATTTAGAGAGAATTCGCGAAACTCAAATATTTGTGCGCCTAAATTTCTTATTTTTGATGACGTTTCATACCGGAATGAAAAGCGACTCACCAATAATTTTGGGTTTTCCACCTATAATTCATAGAGCCACGCCGAAGCACTTAACCCTGCAGCCAAACCACAATCGATAAAAAATAATTGCAATAATCGATATTACGAACGTTTGGAATATTTTTGTGAAAACGATGGGTTTCAATTACGTATTGTCACAAACTGTTCCTGCCCAGAAATGTGAACTAATGGTAGCATTTTCGGAACGACAGCATCTTTCTCACAATGTTTTTGTGAAAATTTACACTGTAAAATAATTTTGAGAAAAACTTCAACAAATGGGTCGCTACTCTATAACCACTGGAAATTTTGACTTTGACCTCTGTTTACATATCATATATTTAGCCTTCCAACCATTGGCTGAATTTTCTACTCATAGTCGAAACATTAAGTAGGAAGTCAAACAACTTTTTACAGTGTATAATTCAAGTGTGCCATATTTCAGTGCACTTTAGCGGATTTTAAGTTCAAGTTTAATAACTGGAGCCAAGCTATCCTCATTCCTGCAAAAGAAGATTTTTGATAGTTTCCGAGATAGAGCCCGATTTGACTTCATCATGTATAAAGGTGAATCTCAGAATTCGGGTGACTTTGTGATTACGAACTATTTTACGTCTCAGTAGACATGGTTTTCGGCAAGCGAAGTCTTCCACTGGAAATTTTCGAGAATTCCAATCCATCCTGGGGATTGGATGGGTGATAGATTACACTTTGAAGAATTGAATTTTTCTGACTCACGGCCGTCGTCACCGAGATGCGAGAGCTGACGGAAGTTGTTGGTGTGTCACAAAATTTTTGTCATTTTAAAGAATCGCTCTCGCTTACGATCCTGTCATCGGGGCGATAAAAATAATGAAATTCTGGAGACGGGATCTGATTCAACATGAAGAAATCTATAAATCTAGATAAGTCCCATTGATGTCATCTAATCCTGGTGGCTGTTGTCTCGATGGGAAGGAAAATTGCTTTTGCGTAATTATGTTTTTTTCGTATGGGACATGGAAATGTGGACTTTGTTGCAGCTGGAAACACGTGTAATTTAATCTCTACGAGAACCGAAACGTAAATACAAATTGCCCTCATCTTAGATCTAGCCTAGGAGGAATGTGAGGCTTATAAAAATTGAGAATTGACGCGGTAACGTGCATTTTGGTCGTTGTAGAGTATCTCTATTTCGTAACAGAGGCCATTATGGGAAGCATCGTATAATGTTGACCATGACTTTTTCTCACTTTTCTGATACCAAAGTCACCTCATCTCTGCGATGAAGTACTGTGCGGCAAAGCTACAAAATGAGTTACGCGACTATTTTATCATTGTTTGAGTACTACTTTACCCAAAAGGAATTTGCCGGGTATGTCCTGCCATGTTAAAAATTTCCAAATTTTTCACCGAATTCTGAGATTTTCCCATAAGAGGTCTGGTTTGATTACATTGCATGAGCTTTTTGTACAATCGGAATATCTCGGCTTGCCGGCATCCAAATGAGACATTTATTAGCTCATCATTTGCAGCTATTTTTCAGTTTTTTCTGAGTTTTTGAGTAACGTAGATGAATTATCACGGAGTTAAGAACAAATTCAGTAAAATACCATTGGGACAAATAAGGCACCTTGTACTTTTTTTTGTAATATACTCGTAAATTCGGCGAAGAATCGAATTCTGCAATTCTACAAAAAGCTTTCCTTATTTGAAAGAAAGAAAAATCAAATCAATTGGCGCGTTGGTGTTGGTTGAGCCAATCTTTTTTGGTGCCATTTTTACTGCCCGGGAAGAAAATAATCGAAATTAGCAAAAACGATATTTTTGTTGTAAAGAATGCAGAGATCATTCTGGATCATCCCAAAGTGTTTACTTCCTCATAATCTAGCATAACAAATCTGAGAAGAATGCGTGGAAAAATCTCTGCGGATGCTCTCTTTCGAGATCTTGAGTGGGGTCAGATGAAGCACTGCACTTACCTTACTTATTAAAACTCTGGGCCCAGATTTGATAGTGTCCCAGATCAAGGATCGTGTTTAGAGGGCCAAATCGTACAAGAAACTTATTGTCGTTCATCTAAAGACATTCACAAGATACTATAAAATTCTTCTCAGCCCTCGGACTATACGCAACAATGATCATCATCAATCATCGAGTCAAATATCTAAATCCACATATCCCATACCCTTAGAATACACATCAATGCAGGTCGCAAGCTCATTTTAATTTTTGAGCTTTTAACAATTTTTTATAAAAGTTTCCTAAGCCATATAGAATTCTAATCGCCCGTACAATCATCATAACAATCATCATCAGTTTTCAACAAAAAATTTTCAACCACTATGATCTACTAACGAATTCATCGTAATACTCCCGTTTAGCAATACTGATGGAAAGCTTGCAAGCTCCTCCCTCTCAATCTATCCGTATCACAGTGGCAACATGCATATATACGAAAACGTCAGAGCAGCCTAGCACCGGAGTGTTCCTCGCTCTGAGAGTGTTGCGCGCTCGGTGTATTCCGGAGATAGCCGAGTTCTACCGAAGCGGGGGTCAAAATATGCTGGCTCAACCAGGAGCGCTTTCAGTGCCATTCGAAAACTCGCGCGTGTCGTGACGTTCAGACTCTGATGTGTCTCCGGATCCGCTCTCTCGCTCTCTCTTCCATATATTAATCTTCTCTTTTCGTAAGAGACGACCTTATACCACATTTTTTTATTTTATATTATTGTAACTCTCTTTCATTCAATTTTTCCGTGTGTCAGTGTCGTGCAGATAAAACTCAAACTCATCATCATCATCAACAACAACAGTGTTTAATTAATCAAAGTGTATTTATCAAGTGTTACAAGCTCTGGTTCAGAGTTAAAAGAAAAAAAAAGCAGAGGAACAGGTAGGGAAACAGTGCTTTGCCTCGGCAAAAAAAAAGAAAAAAAGAAAAGTGTGTACGCGATGTGATGACGAGATATAAAATTTTTTAATTCTTATCTAGGATGTAAGTGATGATAACAATATCAAAATGTGATAATACTGAACGAGTGTGTTGACACCGGGTGAAGCTTGCAAGTTGCCGTCTATATCTAATTCATCTGCCGCAAAAGGGTCATTTTATTAAGTGTGTGTACCTACTTACTTACGTATACTCTGCATGGTGTATTAGTGCCGGACTACTGTTTGAATAAAGTGTATTTGACGCTGATGCCGATAGCTGACCTGTCGCTCTCATAGCTCTTTCCGGTGAGTGCATTATAAATATATTTTTTCTTAACTCGTGTGTGCATGTATCTCGATTTTTCGTTAACGGTGATGTTATCGTGAACATCAGTTGAAATACATCCTCTTTCCCCCCCCCCCTTCCCAAGTGGACAATTGTGATATTACAAGCTGAGTATTATTATGAATCTGTGTGCTCTATTGTTTACGTTGAAAGAAGGCCGGTCAGCCTCTACCATCATGTATGTTCTTGATGTATTTTGATTATTTTGAAGCATTAGGAATACCATTTAAAAATTGCCACCAAAGCTTTTAATGATTTAATTTCGAATCTGAGATTATCGTTAAGCTTGTGGTTTTCTGGGTAGAAGCTACAGGGTACAGAAGGGGATTTGGTCTGTGACTTTTGAGGTTTAGGGGTGTGTAGGGTAGAAAGTTTGAAATGAGGATTATAGAAGAGAGGGAGAGAGAGAGCTTGCGGAGCTTTGGACTCGAGCGACACTTGCTTCGAGGCAGAGCTGGCGTGGAATAAGCTCGGTTGAACTGATTCGACCCGAAGGCGACATCATACGCTCGAGTGGCCCCGATCAAAATCGTTATGCATGCTTGATTTCTGTTATATCGCGACACTTGGTGCCTGAAACATTATGCATAACGAAATTTGAATTGAGAAGATGGTAGGAGGTTTCAAATTATCATAGATCATCAGTTCTAGGTTTCAAAGCTTTCTTTGAGGTAATTGTTTTTTAAGAATTGTTCTGTTTGGGATTGAGTTTCAAAATTTCTATACTTTTGTTCAAATGAGAAGTAATGTTGAGCGAATACAATTCATTCATTAAAGTTGAAGTTGATGACTGATATTATAATGCATAGATCATTTTATCTTTCACAGCATTTGATACATTCTTTGTGGCAATAATTATTCTGGTTTTTCCATTCTGGGTTACAATTTTCCGCTTGGGATAGTCAATATTTTTTTATGAGACTCGAGATTCAATTGATCGTATAATAAGATTTTGATGACTAAGAAATCTGCTTTCAATCAGAAAAACTTGGCAAAATTCATTCGGTAGATTCTTCGGTGGTTTTCACCCCAATAAGTCCGCTTATTGAGGTAAAATAAATGTAATTAGGCGCGGAAAACAGTACTGAAATTCCAACACGTTACTTTTATGCGAGGAAAATATCCCTTCATTTCGAACCAAAATTACACGGATTTCCAAAATCTTGAATGCCTTTCTTTCACGTTATTGCGATAGTCATACGGCTGGTTATGACTTCGTTGAGCATTCAAACTTGAGTATGAATCAGAATTGACCATATTTTGTGATTTTTTTTCAACGAGTTCTACTGACTTTGGTATCGGAAATAGAAAGCACCAGTATTTTTCAAATCAGAAAAAATCATTTTACCGAGACAGTTAACAAAAATCACTAATGAAGTCTATGGATTCGAATCCAAACGGCTCAAATGAGATTTGTGATGAAACAAGTTCGATGACTTATAGAGCTCTGAAACTTTACGTTAATTCCTCAAATCATTTGACAGACAGCCACACAATTTCATCCAAAATCAAAATTTCCTCCAAATGGATTAAAAAGTGTAAAGCATGTTCCATCTACAAAGAACATTCGAGTCGAATTTCGAGAACACATGCAACTACATTATCTCAACGCATCATTAGATTGATAAACAACGCAATTCTCATTGTATGAGGAAGAGCTGAATGATGCAGCAGTAGTGTGGAAAATTTGTGCTTCTACTACTTACACACACCACTTATTGACAAGTATATATGCATGTATAGAATCAAGAAGAAAAGACTGTATAACTCACTCACGCGCATCGAGAAGATAAAATTTGAAAAAATATATACTTCGCGATTAAAGAACGCTCAGCGCCACTGTTGCATATACGTATTCATCGACCACCATGCTCACAAGTATTATGAAAAAGAGGAGTTGGCGTGTATTATGATACATATATGAGGTATTCCGCCGAAAGTGGGATTTTCTGTGTTCCAAGCTCCCCCAAGTTTCTAAGGGTTGGAATGGACTTTATATCAATCTAGTGTGTATTCTATTGGTGCGCAACTATGTGAATAGTTTTAGAGACGATCCCAATGTTCCTGTATTTTGTAGTGCCTGATAAAGGGTCCAAATGTCCATTCCATCCCCTGCAGACAACCCAACTTGGACTTTTGAATTCATCACGACGCATATGCAGAGTCAAAAACCCCCATATGTGACTGTGCACTTCAATTTGTAATACTTCAAATAACATAATCCACCACTTTGTGAGTCAAAATTACTTGCTTAGTTCGAACACGGCCATCCAACATTTTGAAGACGGGTTTGCACCGAAACTGTTCGCACAGCACTAATTAGGTCGGCAAAGTCCCCGATCGTCTATTGATCCTTTCTAACCAATGAGATTGCCGCATCTAGAAACCCAAATTCACCTAATCCATGTGCAACATTAGTCGACATATTGTGCTCCTCGCTGGGTCCTTATTCTATAAAATTTTTCGCGCTGCAGGGTGGGAGAAAACCCAGGCATTTCCCATTTTCGCCTAGTTTACAGTTAGTAAACAAATTAGTTTTTCACTTTCATCACTACAGGTAAACATCATCTGACTGTACTTCATACCCTCCCATGCAAACTCCCAACACTCTTCTTGACCATACAGTTCAAAGTTTATGGTCGACGAATCATCTGAGCATGGAATCGAATCATTTTTAGACAACAATCAAAGTGATGGGTTACTTAGAAGAAACGTCGATTTATCGCTCTTTCCATCCCATGCCCGAGGTAATAAATGACTAGAATAAGGCCTTTCTTTTATAAAAACATTTTCTTGAAGTATTTAATTGCATTGAAGCAAATCTAAAAGTCTACGAATAGTTGCCGAATCATGGGAATGTTTTTTGAAGCAATATGTCAGTTCCGTCCCGTGCACGATCGTATAAACGTCGTTATCTCACACGGGACCACGGTTGTATAAACGACCGTGGTCCCGTGTGAGATTCCTTAATCTTGGCATATCTTTGTCTGACTTCACTTTTGAGATACGTCGCTCTAGGTACTTCCCTTTTTAGCCCAAAAAAGTGGAAATCAACTGCTATGAGTCAACGGAACTTGTCCAAGTCTGAAAAAATTTTTCGGCCAAAATCCAAATTCGCCAAAATCACTCTTGGTGACAAGTGACAACGATGAACCCAAAAATCCCACTTTTGGCGAAATCAACCATATGTATATTTTCAAGAAGGAGGGTAAATCTCAGACTACGATTTTACAATGATAGTTGGAATAGTACTGACTTACTCTCTGAAAATTATACCCACAGACACACACCCACACACACTTCGACGACTTATCAATCACTATACATTAGCCCTCTCGTAGTTGAGGCCTTTAAAAATCGATCATCAATACAAGCAATAGAGAACTGAATAGAGAAAAAAGATATATAGAGAGATTACGTGGGTGTCTAATCTCTCACAGTATACGATGATTTATATATCTATAGGTAAAATATGTCCCTCGATAATTTAAAAGTATTGAGCCACTCGCGTATAAAGTCAATAAAGTATATTATAGATCTAAATTGATAGCATACAGCCAATAATTCAATCTTATTTATTTTTCTCATCTCTAGATCTCTATATGCGCATACTTCCATCTTGGAATCTATCTTTTATCCGTAAAAACGAAATTTCTCTGTAATATCTTATCGTGTTATCACTCGCAAGGTTTACATTGGCATTTCTGTCATACATCATCGTTTGATTATTATCGAGAACAAAATATAGTTATCTCCACAAAATTGTAAGATCATTCTAGATTTAAGAATTCCTACTAAGTTGAGTGTACTTAATTAGATTCCAATATTTTTGTTTTGCTCACTATTTCAACTCATTTCAATATTTCTCAAATTACTTCAGCTCATTTTAAAGTTTGTTTCAGGACCTTCAAAAAGAGTTCAAGTATACATTTGATTTCCGCAAATTTGAACCGAACTATCTTAGTTTGTGCGAAAAAAGATTTTTTGCGAGTTTTTGACAGTATGTTCCTAATTTGCCCCCACGTGGAAAAGAAGCCTTCTGTGAGATTCACGGATTTTTTATATGTTTGGAATATTTCGGCTCTCAGACCTCCAAATGAGACGTACTTTAGCTCATTTTGTAGCTTTTTTTACCCCCTTTCAAATTTTTTGAGTGAGATTGATGTATTGGAATGGAGTGGAGAACGAGTATGGAAAAAGACTATGGGGGGGGGGGGAATTAGGAACACTGTACTTCTTCTAGTAATATGAGCGTAGTATCAATTAGAGATTGAATTTTGCAACTCTTCAATTTCAAAGTTGGTAGCAAAAGAAAGAAAATGAGCTAAGATACGTTAAAATTTGTTGCGCGAAAATTTTTTGGCGTTTCCTTTGGTGACTTAGCTAAAAGAAGTCGAAAGTACCGAAAATCAGTTTACTTGTTCTAAGAAATGCGTGGGTCATTTAGAATCAGTTCAAAACGTTTATTTTCTCATATTTGAACGTAACAAATATGGAAGAAATGCGTGGCAAGGTCTACGGGAGCGTACATTCGAGAACTTGAGTGGAGGCAAATTAGAGAATGGGGGCAAATTAGGCACAGTAACCTTGATCACTTGTACGCGAAATAGTAATGAATGAATGTACGGTTATTAAATTTTCATTCACAAAGAGCTAGTGATGTGTTTGTTTAGATGATTCGTGTGTAACGACCAATGCAAGATTGATCTCGTTTTTGTTATGTTGTATCGGACCGAGTATCGGACTGTTTCGAAATGGTAATCGCCTCAGGCTGTATATTGAAATATAGAACATTTATCACAAAGAGTCAGAATGTGTAAGAATCATCGAAGCTGATATAATTCGTTATGCATGATGATGATAGTTATACAAACGATCACTTATGTATTTTTGTCGAATGTGGTTATTTCTTTTCGTATTATAAGGCTTCCCGAAGTAAAATTTGGATATGATGATTTTTTTGGGTAACGAGTGAGTTTTTTAAGATAATTTTATTCAAGCTCAAATTATAGTGGAATTTACAGTTATCATTTGGTATGATGGATATGTGTACGCTCAAATATTTGACAATGCGAATAGCAAATATACTTTATTCAAATTCCTAAGGAATACAGGGATATGCCTTTGATCACGATATTTTATCAAGTATAATGAGACGGATGTAGTATTCAGATAGGGAGACGTGGGTATTACTCCAATTACAAAAATGATTCATTCATGCTTTTCTTCTTAGGTTTTGGGTTACTGTAAATATCTTCAAACATTTCCCGCATTGTATGTCTATGTGTCGGTGAAAGCATTATTCTCTTTGTTTCATAAATGGGAAATATTTTGGAAATTCATACTAATATATAGGGCCTATTTATAATATGGTATTTAATGAAGAAAATGGACGGGCCTATTAGTCCAATGTAAAAATCACCTGTACATGGTGTTCATGAGATGGAAATCTAAATTTAAAAAATGTACAAAAATTTTAAACAAGAAATGAGTCAACAAACTATGCGATTTTTCGATCGGAATAATTCTCTGTCCGAACGTGAAACATGTTGATTTCACTTTTTTCGAGATTTTTAATTTGAATATTCATCAAAATAACAGCAAAATTAGGCAACTTGTTTACCAAGAAATGATACATTCGTCAGATACATTCTGAAACTTATCTAACTTCAGTTGAAGCAACCAGAGAAAGTTACTCTTTTGAAGCTTGTAGCATTGAGTGCGCTGTGGTGCTTGCATCTATCGATTCTTCGTGACAAGTGAATTTATTATTATCCTCCGTAGAAATTAATTAACCTTCAAGAGACTAGTAATACGCCTTATATAATTATGATGTCATGACTTTTGGATTTGCTATTCTACCAAAAATGAAGATTTTTTTTCTTTCATGTGATATGGCTACTTCTTTCGTCTTGCAATGACGAACGAATTCCGTTTTTGAAGTCGAAGACCGGTCTACTCCGGATTGAGTTACATGACCATCCACATTTTCATGTTTTGAGCGAATTTTGTCGAAGTATTTTCGGTTTGATGATCAGGAAAACTGCGGAAATATGATGATTTGTGCAGTCCCTATCATATTTTGGTGATAACTTCCATATTTCTCATTTGAAAGTCAGTATTTATGGAAAAAAAAAAAAAAAAAAAAAAAACCAGAAAGAGTTGCTCAACGTAATACCTTGCAGAATAGGCAATTCTGGGGTGATTTTTGGTTCGCTGACACATGAATTTATCTACGTGACTCAATTCCTACAGTCTTGTAAATTACCTCCGATTTTTGTTTCCAAACGTTGAATTCAATCAAGAAGGACCTTAGATAAACCTATTCAAAATTTAGACTGTTTCCGAAAAGGGCTGCTACCAAGCGTCGCAATGAGCATCATGGCATGATCGTCCAACATTCATTTTTTGGTTTGGAAAAACGCAAGGGTCATCTAGATTGATTTCGATACGATTCTTTTAGATACCCATTTGCTGCGCACGAATTACAATGGTGTCCAAATATGTTATTATTCACATTTCATGGTCCAAAAAAGTATTCCCTCGTTAAAAGTCAAAAGCTAGGGATAACACGTTCATGAACGTTGATGATGATATAAAACGCGAATGAGCTCGAAATTATTCTTTGAGCATATATATATTCTGACAAAAAAACAGTCAAAAAACTTTTGTTTGAAGAGCCTCACCTCTACATAAATATTGTGTACTTGCTTCAATACAATTACTAAACTGACCTGAGAAAAATAGTATATTATGTGTCGAGTGCCAAAAATCTTTATTCTTCGCGAAAACTTTGCTGGACGTCGGAAGATTCCCAACAAAATTTTACGAAAACTTGTTTCGTTCAGAGCTCAAAATTGAGCTCAATATGATATAGAAAATATTTACGCCTGCGTAACATATACATGTGAAGCCGGTCAAGTATCGACCATTATTAAATTCTAAAACAGCCTCAATTCTCGACCATATCAGAGAATTCCCAAGAATTCCTTTCACTTTTAGTTCAGTCATTATATTGCAGGTTTTCAATAATAAATATTTCATGAAAAACTAGTCCAATATCCTGAAACAAACCATAGTTGCAGATCTCTCACAGTATGTCAAATATCCTCGTTTTGCATAGCTCTGCATAAAAGTAACGAGTAGCGCACGTCGCGATGCAAAACTACACTTGAAGTGCACAAACTCTGGACGAAATTGTATCTTTCAGCCTCGTTATCTCGCGTTTCTCTGATTTGCCTTGAAATTCGTGCAAGCTTGGAAAAGGGATTTCATTTTAATTATCTAGATGCCATTTCCATCGAAGCAAAAATCGTTGAAAGCATACTAAATGGTGGGAAAGAATTTGCTTTAAATGCAACACCTGTCTTCCAATTACTTCCACAATGTTCCCCTCACTTTTCGCATTTTTGAGAACTCAACTCAACTCACTAATCACGACGTTATTAAGCAGGAGACTGCGTAAGTATGAATTTCAATTTTTTCATTTATTGAGAGAATCAAGTTTCGAGGTTCCAAAAATTCCCAAGCAATTTGTTTATGCATTATTTTGGATCTTATACATTGTTTCAAAGTCCGCATACTCTGATATTCCTTATTAACTATTAATTGGATGATAGGGAGAATTTTATTTCTCACACTGCCTCCGCTTTACAAGTTTTACCCTGATTTGAAGCCGTTTCTCGATAAAGTGAGCTCTAAATTTTCTGCCACAATGAAATTGCATGAGAAAGTAAGTAGTTTGCGTCGACCCCGAATCATTCCTGCGTTCTCCAGAAAATTTGAAGTGATTTTTCTATTTTTCGTGATTGCTTAGCTAAGAAAGCACCGGAGAAATTGCGTTCAGTGAAATTAATGCCAAATTTTTTGAGTTCAACCAATCTTGACGTACCTTAGCGCATTCGATTCCTTGTTTCAATGCCTTCAAGATCCGTCCTTCAAAATTGCAAAATTTGGATCTGGAGCTAATTTATGTGCAAAACACGGAGACGATTTGTAAACAAGGATGCCAACATCGGAGTGTACTCAACATGCCTTCCACATATTTATGTCGAAAGGGTGCGCAGTACGACTTTTTTTACCACTCAGAACGTGTTTATCACGTCAAAATAGGTCAGAAATAGTGTTTCGAACCACCGAAAAGCTCCAAATGTGCGTGCACGGCGATAAAAACACTTTATCGACGATTTCCATAATTTGTTTCGGAAGAATTGAGACAGTTCGGCTCCAATTGATCCCAATTAGACGTGGTTTAGTGCATTTTAAAGGTCCGAAAATAAGCTTCAAAATGAACTTGAATACGTTGGAGAATGTTGAGGTAGACCAGAGTTGTTGGGGAAATGGCTTGATGGGGGTAAGTTGGGTACACCATTTTGTAAACGCTAAAAAATCACTCTTCGGAAAAATTAAGACAGCTCGGTTCCAGTTGATTGAATTTGAACGTACTACGATTCATTCGAAAGGCCTGGAAACAAGCTTCAAAATGAGTTGAAGCATGTTAAAAATTGTTGAGGTACACTGAGAAAAAATTCTTGGTCGTACGGCCAAGCGTATTGTCGTACGACCAAAATGGTATTTGCTGCAGAACAATACCGATTTTGTTATCGCATCAATCTAACGGTTTGGTGATCTGGTATTAGAGCCAGAATAGTTAAATATAACACGTATATTTCGAATGCCCCGATACTTAATGGATTAAGAGTCATATTACGGTTCTTTTGCTACAAATGCTAGCAATTTTTTGCACGGGATAGCACCGCAAAGGGACAAATATAATCCAACGATTTTTTAGGTTATTCGTGCCAGATTGGTTCAATAACGAAATCATTTTGCTGTGGTGACAATCCAGTATTGGTCTGACGGCAATACCACGTAACAATACAGTCGTATTGTTCCGACGGCAATATTTTATTCTCAGTGTAGACTAAAGTTATTGAGGAAATGGCTCAATGGGGGCAAGTTGGGTACACGTACCTTATATCAAATAATCAATCTCCCCATAGTTATTTTACCCTTAGACCGTCTACTCTTTCCACTATTTTGTCTGATTTTTTTTTATTCTTTCGTCTCATTTCCTCTTAAAGTTTCCACTCCTTGTCGTATACTTTTCGAGTAAAGCTCTATACCCAACCTAAAGCAAGATGCGTAACTGATTTAAAGTTCCATCAAGTTTGTTTCCTTTTCTTCAAAGGTATAACAGCGACGACGACGAGTCGATGAATCGTGGCCACGGAAAAGGCGTGTTGGCAGACGTTAATTTGTGGCCGTCATTTACACGTTCCTTGACATCTCGTGCACGATGCAGCGATTGTCGTTTTCAATCTATAACACACATACACACACCACACACACATCAGGGTTCTATACATGCATGGTTTGAGATGGAACGCGAGTTTCAACGGAGCGAAAGTTTCGAACTGGGATTATGAAGTGCGAGGAGAAAATTGTTCAGCTATCAAGATTCGTGCGAAAATCACTGATAGAAGGCGATGGCGAGTGTAAAAGAATGTTATTCATGGATTTTGTTTTGGGGTTGAGAAGGAGAGTATTTTCAAAGATCCATGAATCTTCTTCAGCGTTTATTAGAAACGAAGAATCGAGAGAGAATGCATTTCTGAAGAATTGCCTTCTTATTTTGAAAAATTATTGAGTGTTCCCACATTAAACACGCCATGGTACATACTGTACGGTATTTATTCTCAAAATATATTCAATCCAACAGACTCGAACTGAGATGCGGACGTGGTCAAAGCTCCTTTGTAAGCATTTTCAAAATTTTCTGATTACATGTCACGAGAAAAATTGTCCAGAATGAAAAATTCATCGCATAATTATTTTCTCTTGTACTTCACTCGGGAAAAAATTTCTCTGATGTATGCTTTCTTTTTGATCTTTTCGTTCCAAATGAAGCATTTATTTCACTGCAAAATGTGGAGCTAAAGAACTTTTTGCATAAACTAAATAATTCATTCTGAAATTAGTATTCCAGTTCAAAGCGTAGAGAGAAAATTCTAATTCAGTTATGAATGCAAAATAAATGCTAGTCGTGGCACTTTAAAAAAGTCAATTCAAGCGAGTGGGTTGACCGTAGATAGTATCTCACATTTGTTTTTTTTTTTTTTTTTTTTTTTTCAAGTGAGGGGAAAGTTTGCTCTTCATTCGATATGGTGATTGTTATCAAAAGCACCGAATGGATATGGGGTGAATATTTCATACACTTCATAAATCGATAGCTTCAGACCAAAACGGCAAGACACAGTACATCTGAGATTTTCAAAAAATATCTTTGATATCTTGAGGACTGTTCTTTAATTGTCATGAATTTTTGGAAAAACTGCTTCCGCTCATACAAATTGACTCCTGTTTCAAAGGACATAACTAAAATTTCACGTTCATCAACTTACACTAAAATTGTCAAGTCTGAGCGCGGCTTCAGAGCTTCAGAGTTCTCATGATAAAAAATCATAACTACAATATTCTGTATTCGCACGACCATTTTAAACATCGAGAACTCATTTTTCATGCTTTGCCTGATGACCAAATTGTTTTGAGTTCAATAAGGACGTATGCGCAAATCACGGCAATCATGTATCATCATTCATTAAACTTTTACGTGGTATCTATAGTTCAATTCGTTCCGTTATACGTAGCCACTTTGATAAGCTATACAAAACTATAATAATATTAAATTCATGATTGATAATACGAGGTAAGTGTGCCTAATTTGCCTCCGCTTAAGATCTCGGATGTTCACACTCGCAGAACTTGTCGCGCATTTTTCTTACATCAGAATATGGAAAAATAATCCTAAATGGCTTATGCGTTTCTTCGAAAGAAATACTGTTTTGCTCATGCACTTTATTCTATTTTCTCCTAGTCATTAAAATCTATGACAAAAAGATTGATGCCATCAACTTCAGCGTACTTTAGCCCATTTTTTGTCTCTGTTCCAACTTCGGAATGCGTTGCTTGCAGAATTGCAGAATTCGATTCTCGGTCAATTTCATTCCCGTATAACTGAAAAATTCAGTGTGCCTGATTTGCACTTATAGCATTTTTCTGAGTTTATCCTCCGTGCCGTTCAAATTCATCAATGTCACTCGATAAATAAAAAAAAAAAAAAACGAAAAAAAACGTCAAGAATGCTGCAAAATGGGCTGAGGGAACGTCTCATTCGTACACCCGCGGGAAGCTGAGAAATCCCAAATTTACGAAAAACCCTTGTAATCTCATAGAAGTAGGCCTCTCAGACACCTAGGGGGAATTAGGCACACCCTATCGCAAAATCGCCAAAACCTCGTTTTGGATAAATTGTGATATCTTATCTACAGCAGATCAAAATGAAATCTTCTCCAGCTCATCTTGAAGGTCTTGAAAAAAGCTCTGAAATGAGCTGAGATACGTTGAAAAATATGGGGATAAGCTGAAATAATGAGCAAAACAAAAGTTGCGGTGGCAAATTAGGCACACTCATCCGAGAATTAAAATGGCATGGGAAGGAACCTCAGATGTGGTAATTCTTCAATAGTATTTTTCGATACACTGTGCGTAAAAGTGCACTTTGCGCACAGTTTGTCGACTGCACTGAGAATAAAATATTGCCGTCTGAACAATACAACTGTATTGTTACGTGGTATTGCCGTACGACCAATACTAGATTGTCACCACAGCAAAATGATTTTGTTATTGCAGCAATCTGGTATGAGTAACCTCAAAAAATCTTTGGATTTTAATGATCTTTCACCGGTATCATTACGCGCAGAATGGACGGCTTTCGTAGTAAAATGATCGGGATGTGATTGTAACTCCATCGAGTATCGGGTCATTCTAAATATACGAGCTATATTTATTTATTTTGGCAGTAATACCGGATCGCCAAACCATTCTGATGGATTGATGCGATAACAAAATCGGTATTGTTCTGCAGCAAAATATCATTTTGGTCGTACGACGATACGCATGGCCGTACGACCAAGAATTTTTTCTCAGTGTGTTACTCACAGTTTATCGAAAAGTATAGTTACTTAGATACACGGCCGTAAAACCTATTATTCGCATCCTCGTGATGATTCCAACCCTCGCCTGCGGCTCGAGCCGGAAACCCATCACTCGGACGCGAATAAAAAGTTTTACGCCCTTGTATCGAAATGTACTATTTCAATTCAAGGGTGGAAAGTTTGGTCTTGCTTCCCGAGTGATCGTTTTCAGCCCGAGCCTTGGCGAGGGTCAAAATTATCACGAGTAAAGCAAAAAAATTTCACGCCCGAGTATCGAAATACTTACTTCGATTGACTGGGCGTATATGGTGAACGGAATTTCACCGTGCGTGAAGCAGTGCTTTACGCACAGTCGACCGAAAAAGTTATTTTGCCATTCTCGTCGATATTCTATTCTTCTACCACTCAATCGTCCTTACTTCAAATTTATGTCTGTCCCTGGGTAAAACTCGAATACTAAATATAAAGAGACCAAATAATCAGTATAGTTGCATAGTAAGTATAGTTGCACTAATATACTGACATACATCAACTTGGAAACAAACCAACCAAGAAACAGGTCACTTATTCGTGCAGTCTATATATCCTCTTTATTTTGCACCCTTTGAAGCTTATGATAAGCCATTCTTTCTCACTCCCTGACTCTCACATTTTTGCGAAATGTAATGCAGGAAAATGAGATGAGAGCACAAGCAGTATAAACAGCAGTAGCTATGAGAAGCAGATTTCCATTGACTTTCATTCGCTCGCATACGTAGATATACCAACTCCAATGATGAACTTGATGTGAGACTGTATAACTGTGACACTCGCGAAGCTGATGGGGCCAATATCCGCGTTGTGAATGCGTTTTCATTGCTATCTATGAAGACTTATATATCTAGATGTATATTCAGATCCATTGCAATTTTTACCGGTAAAAATGAGGGGTAGAAGAAAAGAAAATGGAAGAAAAAAATATGAATGAAAGAGGAGGGTAAAAGATGGAAGGCTTTCTATTTCCGTCGAGAGTTGACTTCGTACTTTTATTTTCTGGAGTCTCTTCGCGCATCTCTTTCTATTTTTAGGCTGATTTAGCTCTCATTTTCTTAACGTCTATATATTCATACTTTTTCACTGTCTTTCTCTCTCTTGAATCGCTGGTGTAACGACATGCTTCGTTGGTGCAATGATTATGACAACATTACGCTACATTTGAAGGCTGTCTGTAAAAGAAGATGAACATATTTTTGACTGAAAAGTAATCTCTGGCAAGTTTATTTAGTACATACCTTAATTTTGACGATTTGACATATGTCAGTTAGAGAGATACGTAGACCGAGTAGTCATAATTTTTTAGTAGAAATATATTGGTATCTGGTCACTATCTAGTGAAAAGATTCAAATCATATATATATATATATATATATATATATATACAATTTTATATGAAATCGGTCCATATCAGTACTTTGTTATGAAAAAGTGACTGCAACTATATTTTTGCGTCTTGAGCTAGGTAGTTGAAGAACTTTCGCTCACTTCAGTGGACGAGGCTAAAAGCACTTGACAGAGCTGCTTGAAATTTTCAGAAATAAAATAGTCCAACCTTACACTTCCTGTGGGCTTATTATTAGAGGAATCATCAATATTTCCCAAAATTTTGAATAGATACTCAGATTTCTAGTCGTCAATCATCTAAAATATTCGAATCAACACGTCGGAAAATTGACACTTGGTCTCTTGACTCGTGTCCTCGAAGACTAATTATGTACTACAAATAAATTATTCAATCTATCTTCACAATGATCTGTGGAAATTTTCTTTTTAGTCAGCTTTCTTGTTATTATTCTTGAAGAAATATTGTAAAGTGGCCATGCGAAGCGTGAAAAAATTATTCTATCAAATAGATTTCGTTGCTATACGTACCAAGTACTAAAAAAAATTTTGGGGAAATCTTACGACGGTATCTTGCGGTGAATTTGCTTTTGCAAAATGCTAGGCTCATGAAATTTTTTAACATGGATTTCTTACTCGATTTCTTATCATTTTTCATAGACCAGTGTTATGCTTTCCGTGTCCTTCCTTGTTGATCTTTCAATCATCAATTGTAAAATGAGGCCTCTCACTCATTGAACTTTTCGAACCAGGTGGGAACGGCTGTGGCTGATCTGTTACTGACGCGGCGTGGCTTCCCTTCATTTCAATTTTCAAACACGACATCAGAGAAGTTTAGACGCTGAATAACATATATACGTGATGAAAAGCACCATTATAAAACGAAACACAAAAACAACATGTTCAGTGGTAACGAGTCATTTTCACAAACAATTATCAATCATATGATATTGATATGTATAGCTGATGAATAATTCGGCTGTTATAGTGCTTTTGATTTCTACTTTGTATTAAATTTCCAGCATCCCTCGAGTGCATTGGTATGAAGTACCCACCAATGTGATCTTATTTCTTTACTTTTGTTTCGTTTTACCGGACCTGCATCACAAGAGCTCGCATCTATAATTGAATATCTCAAATGATGAGATAGATGAGATCAAATAACTCACCAGACCGATGGAATCTGGGTTACGAATGCGTTTGATACTGATTGTCATCTGCTTCTTCATAAAATTGAACTCATGGAATTCTGATAAAATTCATCAAACCGACTGATTTGCCACGCTCATTTTCAACTCATGTGCTGCGTGGCGTCTAGCGATTTCTAGCGTACATGTACAAATGAAACAAGTGTACATCCGGCTTGCATTTTATTGGAAAATCTCATTGATTCCCGCAGGCGCACTTTCAATTTGCGAAATTCGTGACATGACATCGAAGTATCGAACATTTTCCCGCGTTGAAATTTTGAAATCTCTCGAATAACACCAAACATCATTCGATCGTCGAGTATAACGAGCGAGACTCGTTAAATTGTCCGAGGGTCGATGTCTGCCCGTCATCGGCAACCAATTATATAACACCACTCATTTATAGGTCACGGAATAATAAAATGCGAGAGTCGATGTCCGCTTCACGATGCAGGATATTCATCATCGCGAAAAAATTTCTGAGCCATCACGAGCAATTCCAGCTTTCAACAGATATAGCTTAAGGGGAATTACTGTTTCGCACTGTGAAATACATAATGCTTACTACAATTATTGCCTCTCTCGCTGCGGCTTGTTTGGCTTCTAAATGTTCATGATAAATCAGAGGCCCCTGAAACGCTTTTGTAGCTCAAAATTGATATTTGTGAAATGATGTGTGATGATCAATGGATGGTATTAAAAAGAGGTAGCTTATGAAGTTCGTATAGACGGAATGTTGTTGAACTGCTGCCGCTAATAGTTATGACTACCTACCAGCCTGTCCAGCCACCCACTCATCAACCTGTCCCCTAAACGCCCGACCATTAAATCTCCCGTGTCCTATCTATGACCCACATGGCCACATATTATAATTTAGTCAGTCCATCAGCCGAGCTCAACCTGTGCCATACGGTCTCAGACCGTTCCAGACCATTCTGGTCGGTCTCAGGCCATTCCAAACCATTCTAGACCGGTTCAGAACGCCTCAGATCGTACCAGAGCATCCTAAACTGTTCTAGACCGTACCAAACCGTTCCAGACTATTCTAAACTGTATCCGACCGCCTTTGACGTTTCAGACCAGTCCAGACCATCCTAGACCGTACCAAAACGTCCCACATCGCACGAGACCATCTCAGACCATTCTTATAGACCTTTATGTACCATCCCATGTAAAACATATGATTCCATGAACATATATAATCATACGTAAAACCGCTTTAAATATTTTATTTTTACTCCAGGAAGTTGTGATATATTGATTCAAACCTATTCTAATATCAATACGTCATGATACTGACTATATACTACTGAAAATTTTTTTCCAGGAGTCGGTCTCAAGTTTTCAAAAACTGACATTCCCGACGAAAAATGATATTTGATGTGGATTTTCCCTTTTCAGTACTTCAAATGTTCGAAACCTGAGAATGACTTCGGGAAAAAAATTTTCTGAGTAATATTCAATCATCACCGTAAAGTATTGATGTTGAAAATTAGTATATCACACCTTTCCGGGATGAAAATGACAAATTTTGAAACCGATTTTGTTTATGATCATATATGACCATGGAATCCACGGATTCCATAGTCATATATGTTCATGGAATCTTATGTTCTACATGGGATTCGAAACTGTACCAGATCGCCCGAGGTCGTTCCAGACCGTTCCACCTCCTTTCAAACCGTTGCAGAGCATACCAGACCATTACAGACCGTCCCAGACGTTTCCATTTCATTTCAGGCCGGATCAGACCATTCATCTACTCTATCGGTGAGTGAGTGGGTCCCTACCAACCCATCGGTCTATTGACCCATCCATAACCCATAGGGTGACCCATTACACTTGACCACTTCCACACAGGCAAATCGGTACGCAGTATCCGGCCAGACAAATTTTAATTGAGTATAATAATAATTTCATTGTATTTTTTGAAAAGACCTTTGTCTAGGAGACTGATATCAAGACGAGAGTTTATGTTGACGATTCGAAATCTGGTAAAAGATAGTTCAAAATTAATCTGGCCAAAAATTTTGTAATAAATGTCTACTTGTGTCTCATTTCCGATGTTATTCAAGTATCATCTATTCTGAAAGATTTTTCATCTCTTCCTGACAAATAAACCTCTTTGGGATCAACACCCTTGCAAAATCAGAACATCTTGTTAACTATACATTTTATAGAATATCAGTCTGTTCATTTGTTGTCGCATTCATTTTACGTTGAACTTTATCAAGTTGATTGGTTTTCAACTACGAATTCGATTAGTTTTGAATGACCGCAGATAATGGAATCTAGGTATTCCCATACTTGTGAGGTCTTATACAAAAAGGTATATTTGTATGTATTTGAATATTGTAACGATTGCATTGCACTGCAAAAAAAGTTTCCAAGACTTATAACTGAGCATGGTTACGGAAGCTCAGCGATTCTGGTAATTTATTCAATTTTTGATTGACCGTGTGTAGTGTTATGGACACGAGCTGTAAATATTCGCATCCCGAAAGATTTTTTTTGGTCGGAGCCGAATGCGAGGTTCGGAATCTTTCAAAGAGTGCAAAATTAATGTTCTGCGGATGCGTATCGTACGCTATTTATTGAAAAACTGACTAAAAGTGCGAAATATTCGCGAAAAAAGAAAATCTTCGCGCACAGTGTGCCAAAATATATATTCTGATGAATATTCGGCCGCGATAGATATTCTCGCACCCTCGAAATTAGATTTGACTCTTAGCTTCAAATCGGGTTGAAAAAAGTCGCTCTTGATAAGGGAACCAATCCTCCAGTTTTTTCACTGAAATAGTACATCTTGCATCGAGTTTATGACGTTGTAGCTCGCTTCTGAGCGATTGGTTTTCGGCCTGAGCCGTAGGCAAAGGTCGAAATAATCATTCGGAAGCGGGAAACTTCATGATTGAGTTGTGAATACTATATTTTTTGCAATTTTGTAAGCACCCAAATATTGGAAAATTGCAGAAAATACTATTTGATTGAACTTAACTTTGAGACTGATCCCTAATTGGGGTCAAAATCACTAAGCCGAACGTAGGTACTCATCGCAACTTTGTAATTAACCACGTCTTTACTAATTAATAGCAATTAGTCTGCTGGACATTACCGGTGCTGCCCAGCTCACAATCAGTCTAATGAGAATACGAGTGATGGTTCGAAATCACTAACCTGTTGTAAAATTATTGAAACAACTTGTATCAGTCACGTCAACTTTTTTACAATGTAGTATATTTTGTGAGATGTTCTGAAAAGTATTTCATGACATATTCCACAGTGTTTCAAAGTACAATTTGTGAAACACTCTGTGATTTTTATGAAGACCAATGTATTTTTCGTAATAGAATCTGTATGGGATCTAGTCAAAAATTGTCAAATCCAGTGAAATACTGCTTAGATCATCAGTCTTAGGAATTCAATGTGCCGATAATTTTTTTCCAGAGACTCGTCACGGAATAAGTGCTCAATAGCCGTTACAGACTCGTCAAATCTACTTTAATTTCACAAATATTCCCAAAACATTCAATAAAAGAGATTTTCCGCTTAAAACTGGGATCAATGTATAATAAAGACCTAATGTTAGTTGATTCCACCTCACCTCATAACTCAATCACAGAATTTGTAGTTCCAATTTCAGCCTACTGATCGTAAGCCAAACTACCTAGATTGGATTTTCTTCTGAATCACGCCTATATGTATCAACTCTTCTCTGAGCATTTATAACCAACTTCATACACTTGCAATAACCGTATACTTACCTTCACACATATCATCATCCTAATAATGCATTCAATATAATGCGGCATCGGATCAATTGTACATATCATTGGTGACGACGTTCCGATCGCGACATCGGAGATCGACATAAACATACGTCAATCGCACATACTCATATGATGGTCACGTGAATCACGAGCTCAATAAACTCTCCCCCATATATATATCATCGCGTGCATAAATCACATTCAGTACAAATGTATGGGTATAGTTATATAAGGTATTATCGCGAGAACTTGCCCGGGGCGAGTAATGAGATCTTGAATTTCAATGGGCGAGAATCACTAGTATTCAAATTTTCCTATACACGCATCCTATTGGGACTAAACACGCGATAAGCGCTCTTATCTTTCGTCCGTGTTATTCTTATGGAAGACATCCTTAGCAGCGCCATATTGGCGCTGCAGTCCCATTTAAATTAACACAGAGGTTTACTCCCAATTGAAATACACTTGATACTAAAGTTTCAGGATGATCCGTCGGCTTATCTTTTTTATTTTTAAAGATTTAGGCTCGGAAGGTCAGTTCCGTGGACTGTGATTTTTGGAATTCCGGCAAGACACTCATCGTCAGCTTTAAAGCGATCAATATCTTGGGTATTCTCGAATTTTTTCTTCAAACTAAAATGTTGGATCAACTTTTCTCCATAAGATTTCATGACCAGAATGATGAGTTTAGTTCCCAACCCATGTGCCTTATTTTTGTGATGCGATATTCACTAAAAATGAGGAATCTTTTTAAAATGTCAACAGCGCATCCTAAATTCACTCTAGGTCACTTTGTCCTGGGCAAAACTTCAAAAAAAAAATGTCAAAAAATCAAATGACAGCGCGAGAAAAGGCTCAGAATTCGAATTCTGAGTGCTGCATAATCATTTATAGCCAAAAATTAGCCGTATAATTAATTTGGTCAGTTCCGTAGACACCATTCTACCCCACTAGAAATCAATTTATCTGGGTACAAACAATTTTTTCCATTGAAGTATATGACAGGAACAGACAAAATCAGCGCGGAGAAGATCTTACGTCTACTCCATTACTTTTGCGAAATGTCAGTTCCGTGTACGTCAGTTCCGTGTACTCATAATAACCCGATTCCCGGGATATTCAATAGGACAAACATACACAAAAATGAAATTGTATATTTCTGCATCCATTTTATGGGAGATTTATTACTATATTATATGCAAAAACGAATGAAAAATATCAGCATAATAGGTATTATGCGGATGGTCAATTATCAATTTTTGGGTTTTTGGACACCAAATGTGTAAGTTAGCACGATAATGCCCATATGCATAATAAACATATATTGAAACGAACGATTACTTATTCGCTCATGATCTATATATAAGTAAAAGATTTCACACGAGGCAGTTCTTGCATTCGCGCCAACTCTCTGTGATGATAATAAAGATATCCTCTGGCGACTCTCTTTGTACTTCATACGATCACCGTCAGCATCTTTGGATTCTATTATACATATATCTATTCATTCGAGATTTTGTTCGGCTGTTATCCATCCGTCTGGCCATCTATTTTCACCTCAAGTCTACATATGTATATACATGTATATAAACCAATATATTACTTTTGTGTGTGTGATGGATATGTGTGTGATATGCACTTGCAGAGAGTCAGTCACGGATGGCGCAGAGCTTCGATATTGTGGACGCGGAAACTGGCGGAAAATGAAAATTGTTTAGATATCTAAAGAGAGAGAAAGCCCAGCGAACGTATGCAAGACAGGAACAGAGAGAGAATTCAATTCACTCGCGCGGAATGAAATCGCAAGCACTGTATGGAGAGAGATGAGAGAGAGAGAGCTTTATTTGTGCTCATGGATAAAGAGATGGAAGCTCTCTTTGTTCTCGTGTCAAATATTGCGATCGCAACCCCTGCGGAAAATTCTAAATTATTCAGAATACAGGATTTTCACGGCACGATCTCCATTCCCATGTACATACATATATATCTATCCAATGCTATTCTTCCTTACCGAGGTACTGAATAATTTTTGAATTTCCCGCGCTTAAACTTTTCCATCCATTTAAATATGTATTCTCCGACATAACATAAATACTTGATTGTGTATCTGGAATCCGGATTGTTCTCTCGGCTCATCGACTCGTGAATCATATAAATTCGAGAGCCGAATGATTGATTAAATTATACAATTTCGAGGAATCATCATCTCACGTGGAATATTTATTTGGTTATTTCAGTGTTATTATGAATTGAAGCTTTATATGTATATTGTATATCGGTAGTTCCGCGGAAACTTCGATATTTGGGGGGCGAAAATGTGCCAGCGCTAAATCTCACTTCCGAAGGTTCTAAGATGTATTTTTCGACTTTTTGAAACGTATGAAGTATGAATAAACTTGCGCACGAATGTAAATTTTCCCACTCATAAGTACCGTAAGGATAGCATGGAGAGACGCGGTAGCGTCACACGGACCTGACATTTTGAGGCGCGGCACGGACCTGACATTTTGACACTAAAATTGATCTCACGGCCAAACGGTTTGAGCTACGGTTTTGAGGGTTTGAATATTGATTTGACCATTAGATACTTTGAAAAAAATTGATTAGGACCTCTGCAGTCTCGCGATTAAGGGTCACACTAATACCATACAGACCTGACATAGAAATTTATCAAAACTAGATTTTCACGGAAAAGTACTCCCCAAAGTGTGAAAATCAATTTTTTTCGATACTTTGGGGTATGCAAGAGTTGCGCCTGACAATTTACCTGAAGACTAAATTGGTGCGAAAAGTGTCTGGAATGAGACAAATTCACTTTTATCGAGGAAAACTGAGCGAGTAAAAGTCTAGGCAAAACTGCGCCACAAACTGGACGTGCTCAGCGCACACACAAAAAGTGGTCTTTGGGCCCTCATAGCAATAGGATTTGATGCTCCATGCCATTATATTTGCCTGCCCGAATTCCTAACAAGTTTCTTAGTGGTGCTACACACTCACAAAATCCGAAAGATGGAAAAACCACATCACACGGACCTGACATTTTGACCCCTTTTTCGATGATAATTTTTTCCGGTAGCCCCGGATCGAAAAACTGACGATTGCGCCAGAAAGAGCACAGAAAAATAAATCGAAAATGATGAGTGAGATTTCTTCCTCAAGCGTTTTAAGGTTTCGTACAAGCAGGCACACATTATTTCAAAGTTTCCGCGGAACTACCGATATGAGTGATTCCGCTGAAAAAAGATCTCACGTGTTCCAAGCTCAATTTAAATTCCTACGACTTAGAATGTGCATTACAGCAACTTTCTAAGGTGTTTTGATGGTTTTTGGGACCATCTCAACCTCTCTGAATTTTGTAATGCTTGGCGAAGGGTCAAAATGCCAATTCCGTCCCCTGTAGGGATGCATCACTGTAGGCAACCCGACTTCGACTTTTGACTTCACCACCACGCATATGCGGAATAGAAAACCCTCATGTGCAGCTATGCACTTCAATTAGTAATAATTCAAATGAGATAACCCCCACTTATTTGTGAGTCGAAATTGAATCCCCAGCTCAAGATAAATGTCACAGCCATCCGACATTCTGAAGACGGGTTCGCGCCCAAAATTGCTTGTACAGCACTAATTAGGTCGGCAAACTCCCCGATCGTCTATTGAGCTTTTCTAACCAATGAGGTTGATTTTTAGATACCCAAATACACCTAATCCATTCGTGACACTAGCCAAAAACTCGAATCTCCACCCAAGCGCTCCACATAAACGTGTTTTCAAAATGGCGCACAAAATTTTCTATCCTTTCCGTCCTCATGTCGTACTCCTGCCTGGCGCACTGTGTCGCTTTGTAGAACACATCTTCTGTGGTTGCATTAGACCAATAAAGTCCACAATTAGGTGCCAAGACGGTTTTTTTTTCTTTTTTAGGTAAAGCGTCCTTTCTGTCCCCGTCTGGGACCCATTATCCTTGCCATATTGTCAACCAGGGTTACTTCGAACAGACGGGGTTACTTTGAACATTTGTCTGAATTCTTCTTCCTGGCAAAGTAGAAATGCGCAAAAATTTTACGATTGATATGCTCGATAGTCTTATGTTTGGACAACAATTTGTACCGGTGTGGGAATCAAGGGTGACACTACGCTTGTCACCCCTGCTGGGAGTTTCTGTTAACTATGTGTGATTGGAAAGCATGATTTTGGAGGAAAAACAGGCTTTTTCAGTATTTTCACTCGAAAATCATCATGCTTTATAGACACACACAGCTGATAGGAACTCCTACACCAGTGCAAAATATTCTCCACGCATGCAACCATCGAAAAGATTAGTACTAGAACCCTTGTGCATCCCTATTTTGCTAATTTCAAGTATCCAAACAAGTGTTCAAAGTAGCCCCGGTTGACGGTATCTTCGTGTGGCCTCAATTTTGAGATACGTAACCTCGTACGTAAGTCGATTGAGGGACTCTCTTTTGGGTCCAAACGAGTGGAAATCAAATGCTGAGAGCCAGTGAAGCTCGTTCAGATTTGTAAATGATTTTTCGACCACAATCGCTCCTTGCGACGAAAAATCCCGATTTCAGCGGAATCGCTCATGTATACGTACGTATACATACACATTCAAAACGACCGAGCTTTTCCCGCAATATAAGAGCATCAGAACATCAGAAAGAGAGAGAACTGTATGATGGTGTATATAAATTCGACGAACAAAGCCTCTGTGACAGACAAACTCTTTTTGCGCTTTGTGCCTTTGCCCGAGTGGTAAGTTACCTATATATATTATATGTAGAGGCGTGGAAGAATACCGCGCGCTTTCCCCGGAAAAGATAAAAACAGCAGAGCGAATGAGATTATTCGAAATTCTGAAGTAAAAGTTGCGTATTATACTTTGGTGTATAGATGTATATAACCGCAGCCATCACGAACGGGTGAGTTTGTAAAAACAGTGACAAAAAGCTTGAGATAGAGAGATATTCGAGTTTTTATCGCATTATGTCACATTGTGATGTCACATTCAAATGTGACAGAGTATTTTATGTTCCACAGTGAACTCGCACATAACCAACAAAATTCAATTTTTGTCGTCCAAGAGATTAAGATGTCGAGATGTTAAGTTTGCACAATATGGATTGGGAGTTATTGTCAATGCTCCTATATAAGATAGGAAAATAGTAATCATCGTGCTTAGGGACTGTCCGTTACGTCTGGGCGTGTCAATTTTCGGTTTAGTGCGTCATTTCACTCCATTTGCTTTTTTGAAGGACGGAAACTGATTCAAATGTTCCATAGAACGGAAACAGATGGATTTATTAATGTGAAATCGGAACACAGCAGAAAAATGTAAACGTTTGAAAAATTATCTAAACCTTTGAGGATAATAGTTAACACGTTTCTTGCGGCGCGTGTCCTTCCCCCTGTACGGGGAATTTTGGCCTCATGGGGAATAACATTGAGCGGAGCCCACCGATGGGAAGAATCACCGATTTCAGCCTCCGCAACGAAGTCCGACTATGTAAAAATCCTAAGAAAAATACATTCTTTTATAGTTTTTTTTATATAGTTTGATGCATTTTCATCTATCTTCAACCTTTTTTCCTCAGTTTTTCACCTACTTTCACGCGTTTTTCTATCATTTTTTTACCGTCATATTTTGAAATAGTTTTTAACTAAAATCGCGAGTAGTGGATGTATTCAGGCTACAAAAGTGTTCGAATGTGCGGAATAGCCATACCAAGCATGTACCCAAAATTGATTTTGTGGTTCTACCTCGAGTTTATTACAGACTTCCATCAAGATTAGCTAGATTTTGATGAATATGATGATTATGATCATTTGAAACAGAATAAACGATCTGTCTAAAACCTGGCTCAAACTACCGAAGATGAAGTATTCGAGGTCCAAGAATCAATTGTGGCAATTGGCATCGTCCGTGGTATACACTAACAAGGATTAAGGAATACATAGATTTAGTATTACTGAAGGATGTCAATCTGTCACAGTTATCTTTTTTTGATGCCACCGGAAAATAATCGAAAAAAGAACCTGAAATTCAATTGATAATACCTCATTGTGGAGTTTTTCGACGAGATTGGAAAAGAACATGTTGTAAAATTGTGTAAAAAAGTCGTACGACCGAAATACAACCAGTCTCTAGAAGAGCTCATCACTCTCAAAGCCTCTAGAGAGCAGTATACACAAATTCGTTTGCCGTTTGCCACGAGTAAACTCGTGTACTGAAATCAATTGACCCTCGTGTTGTGTTTGTACGTGTGCATGTATATGTAAACCTTGAGTTGATAAGACAATCGCTGCCCCATCTGCGCACTTGGTACGTGATTGATGTAAACAGGTCCTCCGTTAATATAAAAATCGCCGATGAAAATCACGATAATTGTCACGTCAATGAAATGATTGAGCAACGCTCGAGGCAAACGCTAATTCTCAACTGTCATTCATGCCGTTCTATATATTTGTACGCGTTGTATTTTATGAAGAGTGATTGAAGTTTACAAATATTGAAAGCTTCGTTTGGAAGTTTCATTTTGATTTCAAAAGCGCGAAGAGTATTGTGTATATGAGTGATTCCGCCAAAAGTGGGATTTTTTGGGGCCAAAATCGCAACGAGGAGTGATTTGGATCAAAATAGTACATTAAGTAACAAGGGCGCAAAGTACTTTTACGCACGAGTTCCCGAAATGAGTGCGTAAAAGTGAACTTGGCGCACAGTTGTAACTTCTGCGACGTGAGCAAAGTGTTTTGCGCTGTGCGCAAAATAACTTTGCGCACAGTGCAGAAGACTTTGCGCACCGCGAAGCGTGCGCAAAGTTTCACTTTTACGCACGAGAATTTCGGGAACGAGGGCGGAAAAGTTGCGCCCGTGTTGCTTACTATACTTTTTGATATTGGTGCGGAAAGTTGTTCTCCGCGGTCTATCCCTCGGAAGGCGGGGGAAAGGGAGGGCGAGGACGGGGTCCAGGGGCGGAGCCCCTGGTGGGGGTGCAGGGGGCGAAGCCCCCCGACTGAAAGAAAAGTTCTGAATAGTAGATTTCGCACCGAGATTATGAGGTTGTAGCTCGCTTCTGAGCGATTGGTTTTCGGCCCGAGCCGCAGGCGAGGGTCGAAATAATCGCTCGGAAGCGGGGAACCTCATGATCGAGGCGCGAATGCTATTTTATGCAATTTTGTAAGCACCCAAACATCGGAAAATTACATAAAATGTATTATGAAAAAATCTTCATGATATATCATATTTTACCGCATCGCCAGAAAATTTTGATTTCAACTTTCAGAAGTACTAATAGAAGACAAATGTAAGATATGCAAGTAATCGCACTGAAAAAGTATTATCATCCATATCAAATAAGAAGTTCTCATCTTTATAGAAAGCTACACCATTAAATTTCATGGCAAAAAATTTGATCTCCGAGTCATCTGAATGTTTGTAAAATTTTTTGAGTTCTTGCAAATATGGAAAATTTCGACTGAAGAAAACGGATATCTATTAGGAAAGAAATATTCAAAATTACTGGACAGGTATGAACAATTAAAGTTGAAACATTACATGAGTACGCTATGATTAGGATGAAATTTAGGAGTGAAATACACAAGAAACTTTCAACATTTTATTAATGAATAGGTGGAATTTTTGAGTAATTAGAAAGTTTCGAATACAAAAATAAAAATTATCCTCCAGGGAATGGTTGGCATCAACCATAATTTGTCAATTACCTTAGAAAAGCTCACATTTACATTTGAGTCAACGCTTAGTTATCTCAATCAATTATTAAACACAAATAATAGATTTAATGGTATTGAACATATACTTTCAACTAATGAGGTAACATGTTTGAATGTTTGAGATTTGTTGAATACAAAAAAATTTCTCAACATTGTGGTACCACAAACATAAGCTCATTTTTCATCTCAAACAAAAATATATATATTTTATGAGTCACATAGCATTCAGAATGATCATGAGTCAGTACAAGAGCTAGCGTTACTTAGATTTCTAGCCATGACTAACGAAATGAAGTTATAATTGATTCCGATGAATGGAACTTTGACTTTAAATAGACTTGACTCTGGACTTATACGAACTCTTTGACACGATAGACTAAATAACTCTCATTCAATGAGACAATCTGTTTGAATGTATGAGCTTTGTCGAGTAGAAGAAAATTGCTCAACATTGTGGTAGCAAAAACATAGAATAGTTTTTTCTATTGTACAAAAATATATATCCTATGAGTCACACAGCACCTAGAATGATCATGAGCCAGTACAAGAGCTAGCGTTATCAGATTTCTAGCCATGACTGACAAAATGAAGTGATTATTAGTCAGTCCGCGAGAATTCGAAATTTAAATTGTCTTCAGTGATGGTCCGTGAATTGATCGCATTGCGTAAACCTCGAAATTGGGTGGGATATGAGGTACGATGTTTTTGCACGAAATCAACTTTGCACACTAATAAGCGAACTTTGCGCACGATCGCGACAACTTTGCGCACGATTTCAAACTTTGCGCACTGAAAATCGTGCGTAAAAAAGAATTCGCTCAACTTTGCGCACCGCACACTCACCCGCAAAGTACTTTTTCGGCACAACTTTACGCACACAATATCAAAAAATTATTTCAAACCCAGACGAGTTTCGGTGGCTTGTGTCCATTGATTTCCACTTGTTTGTGCACAAAAAAGTACCTAGAGCTACATATTTTATAAATGAAACCAGACGGAGATTATATGTCAAAAGTTCAAGAGGTTGCGGAGGGGGACGGAATGGACATTTCGCCTCAAATGATATCACCACGGATCGCTAACTAATCGTAGACTTTTGTTCATATAAATTTGCTGTGATGCAACCAGATACTTCAAGAAAATGTGTTCTACAGAGCGATTTAGTGAGCCAAGGAGGAGCACAACATAGGGACGGAAAGGACAAAAAATTTTGTACACCATTTTGAAAACACGTTTATGTGGTGCACTCGGCCGCGAATTCGAGTTTTCGGTTCATGTCGCGCAAGAATTAGGTGTATTTGGGTATCTGGAAATCAACCTCATTGGTTAGAAAGGCTCAATAGACTATCGGGAACTTTGCTAACCTAATTAGTGTTGTGCGAGCAGTTTCGGCGCAAATCGGTATTCTAAATGTCGGATGTCCGTGCGCGAGCTGAGGGTTTGATTTGGATTCGCTAATTGGTGGATTACGTTGTTTGAAGTATTACAAATTGAAGTGCATAGCTACACATGAGGATTTTCGACTCTGATATGCGTGCAGTGAATTCAAGTGTTGAAGTTCGGTTGCCTAGACAAGGGACGGAATTGACATTTCGACCCTTTATCAAGCTCTACAAAATACGGGAACGTCGAAATCGCCTCAAAAACTATCAACAGAGTTGCGCACCAACATAGAATAAACCTCAGAAGATTGTTGCAATGCACATTCCGACCCTTACAAACCTGGGGGAGCTTAGAACACGGAAAATCCCACTTTCGGCGGAATCACTCATATAGATATACCAGACTGGATTCCGTCGTAGATTTTTCCAATCTCCGTTATATATAAGCTGACAGCTACCTTATATTCGTTCGACAGACAGCGAGTATCGATGTTTAGAATCGTCAAGGATTCGAATGAATATAGTTGAAAAGCTTTACCAGAGGTACAATATCATTGTACTACTCGCTAGCTCAGTTTTGATGCAAGCTCGTCTTCATTTCGTGGAATCCTTGGATATATATCATTCCTTCATCACCGTTCTAGCTCTTATTCCTTTCCTTTTTATCGAGACAGTAATAAATGAGAATGAAAATATTTTTTCCCCGAATTTACAATTTCATGTTAAAATTTTTTCACAGTTTTTTTATAATGTGTTCGGAGAATACGAATAATTTGATTTTGTGGTTTCGAAGCGTGATGTGTACAATATTTTGCAAAAACTTTCACTTGATGCACTAGAAGAATGCAATAGTGAGATAATCTTTCAGAAATCTACTATATTACACGATGTACTTTTCGTGATCCCTTGATTTATGAAAAAGAATTCAGCCAGATAAATTCTCTACTCTCTCCGAAACCATCAGTGAGAACTCACTGAATTTCAGTTAATCTGGGATCAACTCTGACTGATGACTTCAGTGAGTAGTTTCAGTGAGTATTCACTAAAATCACACTGAAACTTCAGTGACCGTGGGTGGTCGGACGAATCCACATCCCTGAAGTTTCAGTGAGCATCACTGAAATTTCAGTGAGAACAGTCACTGAAATTTCAGTGGCCTTTGGAGTCGGACGAGTCCTCATCACTGAAGTTTCAGTGAGCATCACTGACATTTCAGTGAGACCATCCACCTGAAATTTCAGGGACCTTCGGTGTCGGACGGGCCATCGTCACTGAAGTTCCAGTGAGCACCGCTGAAGTTTCAGCGAGACCATTCACTGAAATTTCAGTGACCATTAGAGTCGACCGGGCCATCGTCACTGGCTGCGTCTACATGAGACTGAATCAGTACAGATTCAGCATAGATTCCTGCCCGTGCGGACGAATAGTCGATAAAACAGAGCACAAAAAGAGTCCTGTTTTATCAATTATCCTTCCGCACGGGCAAGAATCGACGCTGAATCCGCGCTGAGTCAGTCTCATGTACTCTCTCCGTATCCATCAGTGAGAATCCACTGAACTTCAGTGCATTACGGATCAACTTTGACTGATGACTTCAGTGCATATGCACTGGGACTTCAGTGCATATGCACTGAAGTCATCAGTGACCCTCACTGAAATTTCAGTGACCTCGAGGGTCGGACGGGTCCTGATCACTGAAGTTTCAGTGAGGGTCACTGAAGAATCAGTGAGATAATTCACTGAAACTTCAGTGACGTCGGGGGTCGGACGGGTCTTGATCACTGAAGTTTCAGTGAGTGTCACTGAAGCTTCAGTGAGTATCACTGATTGATCAGTGAGCTTCACTGATTCACCAGTGAGAATTTCCACTGAAATTTCAGCGAATATGATTTGCCGGGACCCTTAAAAAACTGAAAATTACCTTGAACTTGCTCGTCTGCTGCTTCGCTTTTGCTTTTTCTATTTGCATTGGCAATGATCAAACAGAGAAAAAGCATAATCCGAACCCCCAACGTGCCCTAGAAATTGATGAAAAATCGAGAAAGCAAGAGTGATGGAAATTTCAGTTACTATCATGACTTCATGAGTTTCCCGAGCAATGGTTATCCTTGTCAAAAGAATGAAGCTTCGCAACTATACATCCCTGAAAATTGCATCGAATCGGTGTCTTCAATCAGTTGGACACTTTACTAAATTGTACTTGCCGACATTGTCAGGAGTAGGATTCATTTTGATTATTTTGGAGGTATAGGATGAATTGAATGGGGAAAATTGAAGCAGGAGTTTGTCACTTATAGCAAAATCATAACTCAGGCATCCAAAAGGCAATTCATGATGTCAATTTCAAGTTCTACATAATAAAACTTTCATAAGAAAAAAAAGGTCTACATAATGGAATCGTAAGAAATTCAGAATTATATGGTTCTCAAGTCATGATTGTGCTATAGGTAAGAAACTCGCACTTATAGTAATAATGAAATACTCAGATTCATTCATGAACTTTATTATCTTGATTAAATAAATGTTGACAAAAACAAAAAATCAGTGGTGGCAGAATTGCTCGACGTTACTGAAACATCTGAAGAAAAAACACCTTGTCAAATCAATCAAAATCTGCATATGCATCTGCGCCATCAGATGCATATGCAAGTTCTACTGTAATGAATCCAATCAAATGCCTGCGAGAACACATTACATCACTTATCTATGACAAGTCCCGGATTTTCTTATTATCACATCTTAAAACAATAAGATAGAAAATAAAGAAATCACGAATGCTTTCTGTGAACGCAACAAAGTTTCATACTGCTGATATCGACAGACAGTAAGCTTGATGAACTGAATGCATGTCCATCTGCCTGATACGCGCAGCAGGAGATGAACATGAGAAAATTGTACAACTTTGGTGGGTACACCGGATTTAGAACTTGATACAATTCAAAAAGCAATCAATTTCTCAATGAATCAATCATCAATTAATCAACTAAACAGCTCGTTTGGGACTGTACCCATTGATGACAGGTATTTACACCTGTTTACTTTATCCACTAGCTCTGAGTAAAGAAGAAAAAATCATATTGTATGATAATCTAGTAGAAAAATAGAGGAGTTTGACTGCTCATGAGGCAGAATAATTCATTATACCGAGATTTGTGTAGATTGTCTCAAAATACTTGAAAAAAAACTGGAATCATCACTCGATTATACAGATTTCAGTGTGAAACTGACTTCGGAAAAGTTTTTTTCTGAAATTGATCACAAAAGAATGTCCATCAAAATTTGATCCACTTAAATAAACTTTGTTTGGCAGAGCGGTGTCATTTTTGTGCGACAGCTCTCATTCTTCCATGAAAGAAAGTATTTGATGTTGTAGCTCCAGCTTTGAAGCTATTTTCTCTTACAAACTAGAATTTCAATACTTTGTGGAGCTTGGGTAGATTCAACCACAGTCTAGCTCACACGCTTTTTCAAATGTTCCAGCTCTCTTATGAAATGATTTTATATTACAACCACCCGGGTCTTCCCCAAAAATAGATAAGACATTCCTCGAAAAAAATGCCCTCTTGGCAATTGTTGTCTATTACTGATTCAAGTTTATGTTGAAATGAAGAGCGATCAAGATGAAAGAAAAAATCCGAGGTCAGATATTCACGATGTGTACAAAGCACATGTAAATAAAATGATCTGAAAAATCAAAAGTCTCGGATGATTGATATATAGATTAAAAACTAATCATCGCTATCTTCAACTTCGTGAGTATCTTGACTGGAGTTGCTTTCGATAGCGTCCGAGTTGAAATTGTGAAGAGTAGTATAGAGAGAAGCTACCACGCCTGGTTCTTTCCTGCTAATTTCATAAATGTGACAGGCCGAGAACATGAAATACGCTGCTAAAAGAATTTAGCAGAATGCTTTCTCATTGCCATAGAAGAAGTCAACTAATCTCATATTATTCACTCGAAAATTCAAATACATTAAGGCGAGGCCGTAGTCCGCGGCCATCTTGAAAAAGCTAGGGAGATTAACCAGAATCCGTTCTGTGAATATCTCAAGTTTTACTTAACCAAATCCCTTCATATTTCGTATGCGTTAACAAAATGCATGTGAGAATTGCGCTATGGAGCAAAATTCCACGAAAGTAGAGAAAGAAACTTCCATGAGGAGCGCTGTACAGATGTCGTCTGCTCCTGTGGTGAGGCATGCTGTTATACTTCATTCTATAATTTTGTGATCAGCTCGGTTTTTCTCACTTTCACTCCATAGCGCAATTTTCTCAAGTTCGGAGATGATAGTAAGACCCTTATTTGTTGATGATTCTCTATAAAACTTGAGATAAATCCAGAACGGCGATGAGTTATACACGATGACAGCCATAATTTTACGTTTCTTCAAAGTGGTCAGACTGATCAGCGGGCGCGAGGCGGGACAGTAGAGACCCTCCAGGTACGGGACAGCAGCAAAACCGTCTGCTTCGATCATGCACGTTCCCGATCGTTGTCATCGCGGATAATATGTTGTAAGACTCGTGAGCCGCGACTTCCCGGTGGAAAGCGACGGCCCAGGTGATGACATTATATGTCGTCATCGACCGGACCCGGGTCCTTTGTCGCGCGAGATTTCTGCAATCAGGCATGGTGGTGAATCTGATAGTCGTGCGCTGTCAACTTTGCAAATTTGCATGCACGAGCCCTTGAACAAATACAAAATGTAAGTGTTTTGTTTGGACCTCTAAACCAGTTCTGATCATTCTAATGATTGTAATGAAGGTTCCAGTTTCAATATCCTATATCCGAGTCATTTTGAGAGATAAAGTCAGTCTTGGAATATTGAATTGGAGTTCAAATCATGTCTGCTAAGATCCCTGCATTTTAGAGGGATAATTTCATGTTCAGTTATCTGAATCCATTGGGAAATACTTGAGTTCTACAGGTTTCGTAAACAAAAGTTAGAAACTTAGTTTATGAATTTTGCTGTACTCATCAAGATAAATTGAATAAATATAGAATGTACATGTTTTGTTTGACCCTCTCTGAACCAGTTCTGATCATTTCTGATGATTCTAATTAAGGTTGCAGTGCCAAAATCTTAGAATACTTGGTAAGAATAACGTATCCGGATCATTTTCAGAGATAAAGTCAGTCTTGGAATATTGAATTGGAGTTCAAATCATGTCTGCTAAGAACCCTGCATTTTAGAGGGATGATTCCATGTTCAGTTATCTGAATCCGTTGGGAATTACTTGAGTTCTAAAGGTTTCGTGAACAAAAGTTAGAAACTTAGTTTATCAATCTTGTTGTACTCAAGATGTATTGAATGAATACAGAATGTAACTGTTTTGTTTGAGCCTCTCTGAACCAATTCTGATCATTTCTGATGATTCTAATCAAGGTTGCAGTTCCAAAATCTCAGAATACTTGGTAAAAATAACGTATCCGGATCATTTTCAGAGATAAAGTCAGTCTTGGAATAATGAATTGGAGTTCAAATCATGTCTGCTAAGATCCCTGCATTTCAGAGGGATGATTTCATGTTCAGTTATCTGAATCCGTTGGGAATTGCTTGAGTTCTAAAGGTTTCGTGAACATGATTCAGAAACTTAGTTTATGAATTTTGTTGTACTCATCAAGATAAATTGAATAAATATAGAATGTACATGTTCTGTTTGGGCCTCTGAACCAGTTCTGATCATTCTCATAATTCTAATCAAGGTTTCAGTTTCAATATACTAGAATACTTGGTGAAAATGGCGCATACAGGTCATTTTGAGAGACAAAGTTAGTCTTGGAAAATTGAATAGGAGTTCATATCATGTCTGCTGAGATCCCTATATTTCAGAGGGATGATTTCATGTTCAGTTATCTGAATCCGTTGGGGATTACTTGAGTTCTAAAGGTTTTGTGACCAAAAGTTAGAAATTCAAATTGTGAATTTCATTGTACTCAAGATGAATTGAACCAATACAGAATGTTTAGTATCTTGTTTGGGCCTCTAAACCAGTTTTGATCAATCTAATGATTCTAGTCAAGTTTCCAGTCTCAATATCCTAGAATTCTTGGTCAAAATGACGCATAAGGGTCATTTTCAGAGATAAAGTCAGTCTTGGATTATTGAATTGGACTTCAAATCATGTCTGCTAAGATCCCTGTTTTTTAGAGGGATGATTCCATGTCCAAACTTTGGGATCAGTTGAGAATTGATAAATTTGTATTTTCTGAAGTATTCCCAAAATTGAAAATTGGGGTCTCTGATAATACTTCCTTTTCCAAAGTTCATGATCAGTGGCTTTCTGTTCATTCAATTTTAATTATCAAGTGAATTGAATTGCACCCAATTGCGTCTGTGGTTTCCACTATAGGTACACATTATTTCCAAGGCCCATAATGTATGTAGGAGGGGCACAATGTCAAGACCTCTGATATTAGTATGCGAGAGAGGTACATACAATATATCCATATCCATAAAGTATATATGTATATATACATTTATTCACCTTTGTGAACAGTGTTGTTGTGTGTGTGTGTGTGTTCACACATATGCATCAACAATCAGTATGTTTACAAAGGTTAGAGTGTCCGGGTGGTGACACGCCTGCTGAATCGCAGTGGTGCCACCATAAGTTACTAGGGCTCATCCGATATAGCGGCAGACTACGGCCTCGCCTTAATATGTTTCATTAATCAATTCTCCTCATGAAATTTTTATTAAAATATTTATTCATCCAAAATATCAAAACGTCTCCTAACCATGATCCAGAACATGAGATATTTTTTCGAATTTCTTTATACTGACTTTCTGTAATATCAATTGATAAACATCCATGATCCTTCATTTATCTTTGATCTTCATCTTCAACATCAATCAAATCCACGATATCCTCCTCAATGTTTTGTTCTTTACTATCTTGCTCTAATTCATCATCCTGTGTTTGACATTTTACTATGTTAACAGGTTTATGGTCTGATGAATATGATTCGTATACATTGAAAAGGGAATGAATCGGTTTGAAGAAAATCAAGTAAAATTGAGTATTTTTCTACAAATTAGTTATTTGAAGAATAAATTATGGAGTGTAAATTTCAATTTGCAGTAGGTGGAACAGAGTGATAATAACGTAAAGGTCTTTATTGATTTTCATTAACGCGAGGGATTGATTGATTGATACAGAATTTTGGTAAACAGGTGATTATGTTAGGAAAGAAAGCAATTAACTGTCGGTGAACGTGAAAATTGGAATAAAAATGTATCATTTGGAACGCAAAATTTCGAGATCGATTTGACAAAATCTTTTGAGACTTTGTAGGTGTATTTTAAAGACTGTGACGATGATGCCAGTGAATTTTGAGCATGATCGCATGAATATTTTTTGACTGTTGAATTTTTTAATGAGAAATTCGAAATTTTTCGGAAAGAAGCAAATCTTATAAATGATTTGTACTTCATTCGACTATATGAAAAAAATGTCAAGGAAGTAATTTAGATATTTTTCGACGTGCTAGATCGATTCGTTGATACAAAATTTTGGTAAACAGGTAATTATGTTAGGAAAGGAAGCAATTAACTGTCGGTGAACGTGAAGAGTGGAATAAAAATGTATCATTTGGAACGCAAAATTTCGAGATCGATTTGACAAAATCTTTTGAGACTTTGTAGGTGTATTTTAAAGACTGTGACGATGATGCCAGTGAATTTTGAGCATGATCGCATGAATATTTTTTGACTGTTGAACTTTTTAATGAGAAATTCGAAATTTTTCGGAAAGAAGCAAATCTTATAAATGATTTGTACTTCATTTGACTATATGAAAAAAATGTCAAGGAAGTACTTCAGATATTTTTCGACGTGCTGGATCGATTCGTTGATACAAAATTTTGGTAAACAGGTAATTATGTTAGGAAAGGAAGCAATTAACTGTCGGTGAACGTGAAGATTGGAATAGAAATGTATCATTTGGAACGCAAAATTTCGAGATCGATTTGACAAAATCTTTTGAGACTTCGTAGGTGTATTTTAAAGACTGTGATGATGATGCCAGTGAATTTTGAGCATGATCGCATGAATATTTTTTGACTTGTGAATTTTTTAATGAGAAATTTGGAATTTTTCGGAAAGAAGCAAATCTTATAAATGATTTGTATTCCATTTTACTACATAGAAAAAATGTAAAGGAAGTAATTTAGAAGTTTTTCGACGTGCTGAATCGATTGGCTGATACGGAATTTTGTTAAATTGTGATTAGAAAGGTTTTATAGCCCAACGGAAGAGAGGTGTGTAAAAGATATAATAAAATGAGCTTCAATCGAAATTCCGTTTTAACCAATCGATTAAGCACGTCGAGAAACGCGTAAATCAACAGCCTCAGATTTTTTGAGCAGGAAAGAGAGAATATTTTTAGTTTTTAAGATGAAAAAAAATTATACATAAATGAAAAAAAATTCATAAGTATAAAAGTAATAATCGGGGGCACTCAAAATCTAGCATTCCCATCTAAAGACGCCTCCGAACATGGCATGAAAATTTCAGGACGATCTATCAAACCAGTGAGGAGTTTTGCTGAGCGATAGAAAACAACATACATACATACACACACACAGACACGGACAGAGGGCTCGAAAGACGGGGTTGTAGTAATTTTGTGAGGGGTTATAACGAAAAACTGTGACCTACATTCGATAGATCTTGGCAAAAGGAAGAGGACTATACCAATTTCATGTATTCAAGAGGTTCACTGGAGGAGAAAAAAATTTTTTTAGAAAGACGAAAATTCTGCTGGCACCAAATGAATGCTTTCTCTTTTGAGAAAGCAATTGTGAAGTTCAAATGGATAAGACAGATTTAGGACCTCATATGTTTTGAAAAGTAGATCTAGTATGTGCATCAAGTTGTCTTTTTTGTTTCTTTCAAGTAAGATTTCGTCGGCATCGATACAGTAGCTCGGGGATACAAAGTTGGCACACTCAATGTGAGGTTGGAGGCTAGTCTTTCTACCTTGTCGTTTCTTTTCCACCAAAGTGGAGATGCTTTCATTTTCCTGGAAGAATGAAAATATTCCGTCATTCGTTTTCTTAATCAAAATGTTGAGAAGCACTCCCCATAAAAATTTAGAAAATTTGGAAATTTTGTCGACAGTTTTCTCATTACTAAAGATCCTAAAACAATCATCCACTCACTTAAATATAACAAAGATTACAAGTAAATGTCTTTTTCGTCAACACTACCATAATGGATTTTGAAAAATTGCCTGTGTGTCTCATCAATGGATACAAAAAATTCTTTGTTTAAAGTTCGGGAGGATCAGAGCATCACTACATTTTAGGAGTTTTGAGGCATCATTCGCCATCAAGCTATTCCTGAATGCCAATATCGTGTGTAGGTTTATCTAGAAAAACATTTTCCATGCATATTTATTCACGCGTGATCAACTGGATTCTATGTTAGGATCTCCAGAACAATCCTGAATCGATCACACACGTTTTACCAACAGAGCATGGAATTGTAAAAACTCGTGTTTAGGGCGTCTCTCGCCTTGAGAATCGCAATCAAAGAAGAAGAAACGTCGGCCTGTTCAATTCCAGTCATTTTTCGACGTTTCCCCGAGCCACTATACACGAATATAATTCGAATGGAGATAACGGAGGACTGAAGACTTTCAAAGTATGTATTCACTCTGTTGCCCTTATCAAGTGGCACTATGAATTTTTTGATGGTCATGCTCCGTTATCAAATCCTATCGAAAATGTTTTTTTTCTCCAGGGGAATTTCAACTTCCTGGCGTGTACGGAGGAGGGGAGAGTTAATAATGGACACAACTTTGGAATTGTACATAACTCAGATCGAAGGTACTACACCAAGTTTTTCCATCGATGTGAATGGAGTCCTGCTGAAGAGGGGAGTGAGGATCGATATTCTTCATACTTTCGACCTGCTGTTCAAGTTGTATCAGGTTCTTAACCTGATGTACTCACCAAAGTTATACATTTTACCATAATAATCACCTGCTGCGTTTGACTACATCATGATTTAAGTTCTAATTCGATACTTTGTGGATGCAGTAGTCATCTAAATCTCCGCTCTCTATTGTTCGATTAAAAATCATTCAGTCCCTTCTCAGATAGAAAATAGACAACAATTGCCAAGAGGGCATTTTTTTTCGAGGGATGTCTTATCTACTTTTGGGGAAGACCCGGGTGATTGTAATATAAAATCATTTCATAAGAGAGCTGGAACATTTGAAAAAGCGTGTGAGCTAGACTGTGGTTGAATCTACCCAAGCTCCACAAAGTATTGAAATTCTAGTTTGTAAGAGAAAATAGCTTCAAAGCTGGAGCTACAACATCAAATACTTTCTTTCATGGAAGAATGAGAGTTGTCGCACAAAAATGACACCGCTCTGCCAAACAAAGTTTATTTATGTGGATCAAATTTTGATGGACATTCTTTTGTGATCAATTTCAGAAAAAAACTTTTCCGAAGTCAGTTTCACACTGAAATCTGTATAATCGAGTGATGATTCCAGTTTTTTTTCAAGTATTTTGAGACAATCTACACAAATCTCGGTATAATGAATTATTCTGCCTCATGAGCAGTCAAACTCCTCTATTTTTCTACTAGATTATCATACAATATGATTTTTTCTTCTTTACTCAGAGCTAGTGGATAAAGTAAACAGGTGTAAATACCTGTCATCAATGGGTACAGTCCCAAACGAGCTGTTTAGTTGATTAATTGATGATTGATTCATTGAGAAATTGATTGCTTTTTGAATTGTATCAAGTTCTAAATCCGGTGTACCCACCAAAGTTGTACAATTTTCTCATGTTCATCTCCTGCTGCGCGTATCAGGCAGATGGACATGCATTCAGTTCATCAAGTTTACTGTCTATCGATATCAGCAGTATGAAACTTTGTTGCGTTCACAGAAAGCATTCGTGATTTCTTTATTTTCTATCTTATTGTTTTAAGATGTGATAATGAGAAAATCCGGGACTTGTCATAGATAAGTGATGTAATGTGTTCTCGCAGGCATTTGATTGGATTCATTATAGTAGAACTTGCATATGCATCTGATGGCGCAGATGCATATGCAGATTTTGATTGATTTGACAAGGTGTTTTTTCTTCAGATGTTTCAGTAACGTCGAGCAATTCTGCCACCACTGATTTTTTGTTTTTGTCAACATTTATTTAATCAAGATAATAAAGTTCATGAATGAATCTGAGTATTTCATTATTACTATAAGTGCGAGTTTCTTACCTATAGCACAATCATGACTTGAGAACCATATAATTCTGAATTTCTTACGATTCCATTATGTAGACCTTTTTTTTCTTATGAAAGTTTTATTATGTAGAACTTGAAATTGACATCATGAATTGCCTTTTGGATGCTTGAGTTATGATTTTGCTATAAGTGACAAACTCCTGCTTCAATTTTCCCCATTCAATTCATCCTATACCTCCAAAATAATCAAAATGAATCCTACTCCTGACAATGTCGGCAAGTACAATTTAGTAAAGTGTCCAACTGATTGAAGACACCGATTCGATGCAATTTTCAGGGATGTATAGTTGCGAAGCTTCATTCTTTTGACAAGGATAACCATTGCTCGGGAAACTCATGAAGTCATGATAGTAACTGAAATTTCCATCACTCTTGCTTTCTCGATTTTTCATCAATTTCTAGGGCACGTTGGGGGTTCGGATTATGCTTTTTCTCTGTTTGATCATTGCCAATGCAAATAGAAAAAGCAAAAGCGAAGCAGCAGACGAGCAAGTTCAAGGTAATTTTCTGTTTTTTAAGGGTCCCGGCAAATCATATTCGCTGAAATTTCAGTGGAAATTCTCACTGGTGAATCAGTGAAGCTCACTGATCAATCAGTGATACTCACTGAAGCTTCAGTGACACTCACTGAAACTTCAGTGATCAAGACCCGTCCGACCCCCGACGTCACTGAAGTTTCAGTGAATTATCTCACTGATTCTTCAGTGACCCTCACTGAAACTTCAGTGATCAGGACCCGTCCGACCCTCGAGGTCACTGAAATTTCAGTGAGGGTCACTGATGACTTCAGTGCATATGCACTGAAGTCCCAGTGCATATGCACTGAAGTCATCAGTCAAAGTTGATCCGTAATGCACTGAAGTTCAGTGGATTCTCACTGATGGATACGGAGAGAGTAGACGCAGCACTGACATTTCAGTGAGACCATCCACCTGAAATTTCAGGGACCTTTGTTGTCGGACGGGCCATCGTCTCTGAAGTTTCAGTGAGCACCACTGAAGTTTCAGCGAGACCATTCACTGAAATTTCAGTGACTATTAGAGTCGGGCGGGCCATCGTCACTGAAGTTTCAGTGAGCATAATTGAAATTTCAGTAAGCATCAACTGGAGTATCAAAGGCACCTACTCAACTGGCAAAAAGACGAGAAACGAATCCGCGGAACCTTTTTGCCAGTTGAGTTAGCGCCTTTGATACTTCAGTTGATGCTCACTGAAATTTCAAAGAATGGTCTCGCTGAAACTTCAGTGGTGCTCACTGAAACTTCAGTGACGATAGCCCGATAGCCCGCCCGACTCTAATGGTCACTGAAATTTCAGTGACTGGTCTCGCTGAAACTTCAGGTGTGCTCGCTGAAACTTCAGTGACGATGGCCCGCCCGACTCTAATGGTCACTGAAATTTCAGTGACTGGTCTCGCTGAAAAATCAGTGATGCTCACTGAAACTTCAGTGACGATGGCTCGTCCGACACCCAAGGTCACTGAAATTTCAGGTGGATGGTCCCACTGAAACTTCAGTGATGTGGACTCATCCGACCACCCAAGGTCACTGAATTTTCAGTGCCACTTCAGTGAATACTCACTGGAACTACTCACTGAAGTCATCAGTCAGGTTGATCCCAGATTAAGTGAGTTTTCACTGATGGTTTCGGAGAGAGTATGCTCATTAGGATATTAAACTTTCAACTTAGGAAAATGATCTTGAATCATGAAATTCTCCAAATTCTTTGAAGTTGCTTCAAATTCACGACAACCGCGGGATAACGTCAGCAATCCAACATGCTAAATTTTTTGAAGACAATTTTGGCTCTCTGTTTATTTGAGCGATCGTCCACTAAATTTTGGAAAATAATTCTTTCACATGTGATAATTGAAACCCTCACTTGCAGCTCTGGACTATAAATAGTTTTCAAATAATCATTATGCGGGGAATAATCATTCTGAAAATTTACTTCGAGCGAATCGTATTGAAGATTATAATTCCAGAGTTCGGGTGATGAATAGGTCAAAATGTATTTGTGATAAAAGTGCATGCAAATAATATTTCTTAGACAGAATCCTTCACACAGGACATTTTGGTATGAGGGTAAAACAAATTTGAACCATAGGTACTTTCTGATGAACTGCGAGTAAAAGTCGACAAAATCTTGGCAAAGCATAATCTTATACGCACAGTGTGTCAAAAATGAAACGAGATTAGCTCGTTCTCGAAAGTAGAACTTCGTAAAGTAGCTTGACAATCAGAATCGGCCTTTCAAAAGTCTCTCCTTGAAAATTGAATTTCCTCCCGTATATTCGTACCGGTATACCTTTCATTCTGAAATAATATGACAATTCTATATCCGACTTGATCTCTTGACAAAAGGAAGCTGTGACTTGCATTCTGATGTGTGTAACATTTTTCAGCGTCAGAAAACGCACGAGTAGTGCCTGAATAGCTTCCATGTATACAAAACTACAGATAGAAACTACAGATACTACATCCACGTCACAGCAACAAGAACCCGCATTAATAACAAAACTCCAGAATATACACTTGAGGTTATATACAATGTCAAGAAGTGTCGGGAAAGATGAATGCCAGAATATACTTCTTATGACGATGTTGCCAATCAGTTTTATACACTTCATGTTTCACATCATACGACCATTTCTATCTCATACAATCATGCCGAATATCCACTCATCATCCACAAAGAGCAGCAATAGTCTGCGACAGATTCCCATCGTGTATCTGTTTTATCGAATGTAACAGCTCTATAGTAGGTATATATCGATACGAAGCACAGAATCGTTGCTAATAAAATCTCATGTACAAATATACAAGTCGTGGTCGTTGAGAACGATCTCTTCGTGATGAGAGAGCCCCTCAATAGTTATTACTGGGGTTATAAAATGTATAGCATGTCGGCTTTGACTGTAGTGTCAGCGGAATTTGTTATATATGTAGCCGAATTGAGGCAATTGAAAAAACATCATCGTCAGGAACCCGTCACGACGAGTTTGCACGGAATCAACTTTGATACTTTATGGCTTGTGTTATACAGGGTAAACGACCGCCGAATAAAATGAATTTTTGACCAGCATGAGTTCTGCTGGAGTGAATGTGAAGGATTACGCCGAAACTTAATTTTTTAAAGGTTAAAAATTACCGAGTAGTAGTGATTAACTCGCTAGTGTTTACGAAAATCGATCCATTTTCCATCAATTGACTTAATGCATGGTTTGAGGTTAACCCTGTAGGAAAGTTACACGGCTTTATTATAGTCTGTTTTACCGCCAACTCACAATTACCACGTTATTGTTATGGCAGTCGAAAATTCCAGCCTCCATGAGAATAACATGGTAACTGTAAGTTGACTGTAAGTTGATTGTATCGAATTGTACGTTAAACTGTAAAACTTTTTCACGGAGAAGCAATTTACAGAGAAACAAAGAAAATCACTGGATCAGGAAAATGTTCAATTTTTGTCACAGATTTACTCACTATCGCCTTAAATTTGATAATGTCTTGAACGTCTTGTCCGGTAAAGTTACCGTGGTACCTGAATTGTGAGCTGTAGAAAATCCAAAAAGACAGACCGATGCACCAAAAATTCTACTTCCCGTATCCGCAAGGGGAAAAACTCTACCTTTGTTCATTTTCCCCACCCTGGTGCGCCTTAACCCTTGCTCGTAGCGACACACTCTTGGTCTAGAAAAATTCTACCCGGGCTAAAAAAAAAATTTTACCACCTCGGTTTTTCCAAATTTTCTATTGGGTTTTCCGTGATCAGTAGAAATATTTTCCAACCCCCAGCCCTGGTGTGAACGTGCTACATTACGTCACGTCCACATCAGCTTGATGCGACACGCCGCTGTAAATGAATCTGCTGACTGCAGTTGACCACGAGTCAAAACCTAATTACTGCTAATCACGGAAAACCCAATAGAAAATTGGGAGAACCCGAGGTGGTAGAATTTTTTTTGGGCCGGGTAGAATTTTTCTAGACCAAGAGTGTGTCACTCCGAGCAAGGGTTAAGTCGCGCCAGATTAAGTGAAATGAGTTAGTTCAGTGATAATTTAAAGAAAATGAAAACAGGTAGAGTTTTTCCCCTTGCGGATTCGGTAGGTAGAATTTTTGGTGCATCGATCTATCATTTTGGATTTTCTACAGCTCACAATCTCGGTGCCAGGGTACCTCTGCCGTCTTGTCTCTCACCGAAAGAGAAAAGTATCGTCCTTGCGCAAACTAGATGATACATTTTGTCACCGACTACTGCATAAAAATTTCGCGAGATTTTACGGACCAATTTTCAGGCCGATTTCACATAAGCCAGGAGACCGACATTTTCCTTCACCTTCGCATTTTTTGTCAGAAAAGTAGCCCCACAGAGTCTGGACTCTACAATCCAAATATGGAAACCAAATAGTGGAAAAAATTTTTTTTCATTGTTCAGAGTTTGAAGATAATAATCTCACGATTTTTAGATCTTGAGCTAATTTCGTGGAAAACTGGGAGACCCGATAAAAATATTCAAAGTTGATTTGTCGGGGAAACCGTAAAGTGGGGTGAAGGTGGACACCGGGTTTACAAAAAGGATCTCTTGAAATAAGAGCGGCAGTCTCTTAATTCAAGAGTGTGCAATTTGAAGAACAACTTGGCCTTTCTAATGTCCAGACCTCTTAATGTAAGAGGTGTAGTCTCTTACTTTAAGAGATCGAGTTTCTTAATTTTAGAGATGGTCTCTGACGATTGAATTCTAACCTAAAATTGCCCCGTTTAAATGAATGGTAGTCTCACTAAACCGTTGATCTTCATAAACTGAGTAGATCAAGATCGTGGATGGAGAGGCACGAGTTCTTTGTGTGAAGCTGCTCTCAACTCAAATGCGAGTGAGTATAACCTCTTCATATATCGGTTTAGGCTTTTATGGATCCGTGCTGATATATTCACGTGAGGCAAGTGCGAGTACGCCAGGCTTATCGGCACATATATTGGGGAACAAGCCGATTTTCAATACCGGGTTGGACAGGGTTACTGTTGTCACGCACTGGAATAAGAATTTCCTCACTACAAAACCGCGGCTCGCGCGTCGCACGCTCTGCCATGTAGTACAGATGAGCACTCATGTACAAACGTGCACCTACGGAGGTTTCAATAAAATTCTATAAATCATATTCATCCTATCAGATTCTACGGTGATGAGGTTTAAAGTGATCAGTTCTCAATTTAAGGGCATGTGAAAGCCGACTTTTACCGACCGAGCGGACCGTACTAAGGGTAAGGGAGGTTGGGTTAGATGTTACATATATGAATATATTGTAAGGGAGGGGAGGGGTGGTGAGAATCCTCCCCCCTTCCTCTGCGTCATAATAACTGCGTCATGCTTATTGATGCATACGTAGATTCATGACTGAATAGCTATCTTCTAGGTACACTGATGATGAGTTATTGATGTAAAAAATGAAGGTTCCTAATCACATTTTTTATATACTGTCAAGTATATTTTTTATGTGACATCTAGTGATAATTCTGCTGGGCTCACATTTTTTTGTATATACTTGCATTCAAGTATATTTTTTATGTGGCTTTTTTGTTGAACCATCACTTTTACTCTTGAGAACACATTTTTGTACTATGTGTGTGTACACATTTTTGTACTATGTGTATTCATTTTTAGTGAAGTGGTTTCTGCAGGAATATCTTCCTCGGTAACTTTTTCTAAGCAATTACTCGAATGCACATCTCTACACACTCTTGAGCTGTTTTGTCAGTTCCAAGGAGAGAAAACCTGTTCAAATGTGTAGTGATTCTGACACATCGCTGCCTCTTATTGGCCAAAGTCATGTATTCATGTTATCGCTGTACCTAAAAGGATTCATTGTGATAGTATCACTATTCATGTTATGGCATCCATTCAGATTGTAGACACAAATTTGACTCTATTTGGGACTCAAAACAATTCCAGAATTTCATGCAAAGCAACTCCACAAAGTTAACCTATTCCAAAAATTTTAGTATCCAAAGTTCATGATTTCAAACAGCTAGGAATTGGTAAATACAGATAGAAGCTATGTAGACATTGGAGTACATACATTCATGACATACCTTAAAATGAAGATGAAATCTCACCCCTCGAATACAAAGATCTCAAAAGACATAATTGGGAGCTCGTGGCATACTCAAGATCAGCTTTTGCTCTCGAAGTCACTCAAGCGAGCTATTCTGAACAAATATCTTAGGGTATTCATGTTGATACCTTGAAAAGAATGATGAGATTGATCAGAGTAATATGAAGGCACACAACTAAGAATGAGATTCTGAATTCCACCAATGAATTCATGGTATAATGGAATTTATGAGTTTCCAATTCCAAGTCAAAAAAGTTCCACAACTGGGCCAAATTTCAACAGATTGAAACAAATGAATATGAAATCATTCCTCTAAAATACAGGGACCTCAGGAGACACAAATTGGAGCTCACTGCAATGTCCACTAATTCACTTTTGCTCTAAAATTCACCCGGGCGCTCCATTTGGACCAGGTGATTCCAAGATATTCTAGTTGGAACCTGGAGTAGGATGGTGAAATCAATTAAACATGATTCAGAGGTCAACTCCTGGCAAAAAGAATCTCAATTTCATCACTACATTCTTTGTATAATGGAATTTACCAAGTAACTTTTCAATTTCAAGTCACAAAAACTCCACAACTAAGCCAATTCTCAATAGATTAAAAAAAGTGAATATGAAATCACCCCTCTAAAATACAGGGATCTCAGCAGACAAAAATTGGAGCTTATAGCAATGGCCACTCATTTACTTTTGCTCTAAGAGTCACCCGGGTGCGCCATTTGATTTAGGTAATTTCAAGATATTCTAGTTGAAACCTTCAGTAGCATGGTGAGATCAATCAAATATGTTCCAGAGCTCAACTCATGACAATAAGATACTCAATTTCATCACTTTCATTCTTGGTAGAGTGAAATCCACCTTGTGACTTTTCAACTCAAGTCACAAAATTTCCACGATTAAGCTCTAATTCTCAATAGATCTAAATGAATGAATGTGGATTCACCCCTCTATAGTATAGAGATTTTAGTAGATACAAATTGAAGCTTATTGCAATTTCCAAATATTTACTTCTGCTCTAAGACTTACCCGTGCTTGCTATTTTCATCGAGTATTTAGACATATTGTAGTTGAAACATCAAAACAGAATCATTAGTTTGCTCTGAAATCATCTGAAGGCCTCGACATCACAGGAACATTCTGAGCTGCATCAATACATATTCTTAGCACAAATAGATAGAGTTTGGTGAGACCGAAAGGTTGTAAACCTTTCTGATGAGCTATCTCATGTATAGCATTTTTTGCAAGTTTGGTGGATGCATGCTTTTCCTCTCAGTTCATCGATCAACTGGTTCCTCCTCTGATCTGTTTTCAAGTACATAACTTCATCTATATCTTGGGTAATGCTAACTCCACATTCTGTATAAAGATTTCTGATGTCCACGAAAGACAATTTCATACCTCGAAAGGCTTAGATTTAGATGTCAATATCAATAAAGCATTGCCTCGTTGCTTACTATTATTGTTAATTATTGAGTCACTCCAAGGCTCAGAATGATTATCACTGTCACTCTTATATATTCACTGCTTTTCAAATCAAGGAGCAAGTAATTGCCTCAAGAAACAGGATTGTCACTCAGATTGTCAATACTTGGATTGGTTCTCCTCAGATATGAACAAAGTTATTACTATTTTTCATAAAATTTTCCAACGAATGAATTTTCTGTTCCTGATTATTATTATGTGCAAGTAAAATATATAAGTACCGCGCGACAACTCACGACAGTCCATCACCGTTCATTCAAAACAATAACAACAGCTGGTGTGGGCGGTAGAGGACCTAACCCAACCTTGCCTCGACTCAGCCAAAATCACAGCTCATGGGCCTTCGGAAAAGTCATACTTCTGATCATTTTCTGAACTATTTGAGGACGATCTCGGAAAAAGTACTTCCAAGTATGGAAGCTTTCGGATGCGATCTATCATTCAAAAAAGAATCGAGTTGATCGGTTGAATATTGCCTTCAAACTTTGGTTTCGAAGTCAGGCGTGTGAGTATTTTTTCAGGCAATGGTCAACTTCGAAACCAAAGTTTGAAGGCAATATTCAACCGATCAACTCGATTCTTTTTTTGAATGATAGATCTGATTCTAAAGCTTCCATACTTGGAATCACTTCTTTGAGATTCACCGTAGAACTCGGGAGAAAAATCGATTTGTCAATGGTTAGGGTCGTCGGTAAAAGTTGGCTTTCACATGCCCTTAAGAACACACGAAATCTTCAAACATAATTCTCAAAGGGTTCTTATAGAATTCTCGAGATGTGGTTCTTGAGGGGTTCCTAAAGGATTCTTATATGCGCCACCAAAAAGCGTTCTGGAGGGATTCTCGGGATGTTCGCCAAGTGTTCCTGAAGGGTTCTTGAGGGGTTCTTGGAATTATATTATATATATATGGGGTTCGGAAACGATTGTTCAGACTTCACTAGGCGTCTTCACAGTGTTCTCACGTGAGTACGAAAAAGTATATTCTAAGATCTCCAAAGCCATCCTCGAATTGGTGGAAAACTGACGATCCCCGCACAAAAACAATATCGCGCCAAAAATTCGGCGCGAGAAAGGATCAACACAACCTAGGAAGGTAGTTTAAGCCACAAATGCCTGGATGCTGGAACCAAAAATTCTTTCTGGGGAAAATACCTCCCCAAAATCCAGGAAGGCACATTAACGTTTATATCTCTATGGCATTAACACGTTCATCGTTGTGACGGTGAAAATTGGCATTTTGACCCAAGTGCAATAGATACAAACGCGTGATTTCGCACTTAGGATAGTCAAACTTTTCGATTCGTCATCAGTATATATAGCATCTAAGGTAAGTGTGCCTAATTTGCCCCACTATTTTTGTTTTGCTCCTAGTTTTGGCTCACTTCAATATTTTCCAACTTACTTCACCTTATTTTGAAGCTTGTTTTAAGACCTTCAAAATGAGCTAAAGTACGTTCAATTTCAACGAATTGGAACCGAGATATATTAACTTTTTGCTAAGGAAGATTTTTTGCGAGTTTTCGAGCGTGTTCCTAATTTGCCCCCACGTGGAAAAGATGTCTACTTCCATGAGATTATACGGGTTTTTCGTATAATAGGGATATTTCGGCTCCCAGACGTCCAAATAAGACGTACTTTAGCCCATTTTGTAGCTTTTTTTCACACCTTTTCGAATTTTTTGAGTGAGATTGATGTATTTGAATGAAGTGAAGAACGAGTTTGGAAAAAGACTATGGAGGCAAATTAGGAACACTGTGCTTTTTCTAGTAATATAGGCGAAGAATCGGCTAAAAATCGAATTTTGCAATTCTGCAAAAAGCATTGTAAAGTTGTGACAAAGAAAAAGAAAATGAGTTGAACTACGGTTGGATTTGATCACAACAATTTTGTTTGGCATAGCTTTTAGTGGCCAACAAAAAAGAAGTCGAAAGTACCGAAAACCACTTTTTTGTTGTAAAAAATGCGCGTGTCATTGAGGCTCGGTCAAGACGTGGATTTTCTCATATTTTAACGTAACAAACATGAGAAAAATGCGCAGCAAGGTCTGCGGGTGCATACATTTGAGAACTTCAGTAGGGGCAAATTAGGCACAGCTACCTCATATACAAGAAACCTGCGAATCTTTTCAGTTATCACCAGTGGGGCCCGGCATGCGGTAGCCGTGCAAGCTGAATTTTGTTCCCACCTTACGCGAATTCTTTTTCGATTTGAGCTAAACGACGAGTCGACGCTTATTTGTTATTGCTCAACTCGTTTATGACAATTCGTCGTTTAGCTCGAATTGAAAGAGAATTCGCGTAAGTTGGGAACAGAAATATGCCTGCATTATAGGTGAGGAAGTACCAGCGGTACACTTGTTCTCATTTTTCTGTAATGTTCTAATGGTCTACAAACTCTGAATCATCGAAATTTTCACGTAAAATGTGATAAAAACTCTACGGTCGGGTTGGCCCGGCTTCTTGCAGTATACGGACGGGTCCGACCGTTGGGACTAGCTAAAATTTCTGGGGTTCAAGTGATTGACTAAAATACCAAAATGAGTGACCCCAAGGAGAATTCTTCAGCTTTTTCAGGGGCAATTTTTGATTCTTCGGTATTTTCCGAATAATTTGCTAGTAAGCAGTTCCACGTGCAATAAATGGTCGATAAAACATGGTATTCAGCATCGTCTGCGCATCATTTTTTACCTATTCTATACCTAAAAATGAGATCGGTAGCTAGGATCTCAAAGGAACTCTTTACGGACCTGGTGAGCAAATCGATTTAAATTATGTTTTTTTTAGATCAACAAGGGCTGAAATTTTTTCACTCGAATAGCTCTGGCTTGGAAACGAAAGAAGATAACAGGCGATTCACCGCATTTGGGAGCTGAGACCAAAATCTATCGAAATATGCCTTGAAATACTTTTTTGGAGATATTTTGGCTCATATGTAGGGGACTCCGTGAAAATCACTATTTAATTATGTTCTTTGGAAGCCAATCTTGAAAAAGTGTTAACACGCATATTTCGATGTAAAACTTGATGTTTCTCTCGAAAAAATCGTTTTAAGAGTGATTTGCGCTCCGTAATGAGTTTTAAGCGATTTGTTGCGATGGTATTTTTCGAGCAATCGGAACGTAACCGTTTTCTGTGCACGCGCGTAATTTTTCGAAATTGAAAACTCGCATGATCGATAGCCCGTGAAAATTCCTTTAAAATGACCACTGGTAAAGTTCATTTCAGTGCTGTAAAACCGGAGTTTTTAGCTCAAAAAGAACAAAGATATTGGAGTATCTCGAGTCCCAGTTACCCAATGGTGGGATCCACCGTTCCGAAATTCTCGAGCGAAATGCCGACGAGATTCCGCAAACTTCTCCATCCATTCTGTTCGCTTGAAAACGTCATGGATTCGGTCTAGGTGCATGAAAACGAACTTTACCGGTGGTTATTTCCAAGGAGAACAATACGGTAAAAAATACGGGCGATCGATTGCGCAAGGTTTTGATTCCGTAAAATCACGTGCTTGCGCAGGAAACGGTAGCGTTTTGATTGCTCGAGAATTGCCTTCGCCGGAATTCGCTTAAGACTCATTTCGGATCGCAAAACAATCTTCAAAACATTTTTCTCAAAAATAAGCATCAAAATTTACATCGAAATATGGGTTTTGAAATTTTTCTTAGTATTGGATTTTTGAGAAAAAGACTTTTTGGAGTTATTTTCACGGAATCCTCCATATATAAGCGAAATCACCACTAACTCAATATTTCGAGACATATTTATCAGGTTTCTTAACTATTCCAGTGGCGGTTTTCTGAAAAAGTTCATTTAAAACTTCCAGACTGACACACTTTCGTTGTTAATTTTTCAGTGCCGATAAGATGAACAACTACTGTACGAGGGTAATTTTATGCCTGAATCGTGATTTTGATGGAAGTAACCAGAAACTACTGGAAAATTCCCCAAATTCAATTGATGAAAATGATGAAAAACTGCTGCCAAATCATTTTGAATTCACTCTCTGAATTTCATACACTTCAAAATATTGAGGTATTCTTCCGAATTTTCATCAAACTGTTTCGAAGGATTTTCTAAAAATTTTTGATTATTCCGATGAAAATTACTCTCTTTGGTCATGGAACTATCCTGACAGAGTAGGTTCATCTTATCTGAAATGAACAATAAGAAGATTGTCGTTTGAAAATTCCGCGAGCACCTATTTGAAGCCACGATGACAATATACCCGGATGCTCGGGCCAAAAATATTGTCGGTGAAAGAATCGATCCCAAAACTCGGGAAGGCCAATTAAAGTTCCACAAATGCGTGTTGCTCGAGTCAACTATACTGGCGGTGAAAGCATTGCCCCCCCCCCCTTCAAACCCAGGAAGGCAATCAACTCCGCAAATGACCGGATGCTTAGACCAAGAATTCTTTCGGGGTGTAAATCAACCCCAAAATGTGGGAAGGCAATTCAACTCCCAAATAACAGAATGCTCGGACCAAAAATTCTATCGGGGAGAAAACCAATCCCAAAACCTAGGAAGGCAATCAAACCCTCTAATGATCGGATGCTTCAATCAGAAATTTTGTTCGGGGTGAAATCAACCCCCAAAGATGGGAAGGGATTTCAACACCCCAAATAACCAAGTGCTCTGGCCAGAAATTCTGTTAGGGCAAAAATCAACCCCGAAAACCTAGGGAGGCAATCAAAGCCCCAAAACCGAGTGCTCGGACCCAAAATTCTGGGGGGGGGGGGAAGTCAGACCTAAAAACTAGGAGCGCAATTAAAACCCCAAGTAACCAAATGCTCGGACCAAAAATTTTGTCGAGGGAAAAGTTATTTCCAAAACTCAGAAAGGGAATCAATCTCGCATGCCCGGATGCTCGGAACAAAAATCCTTTCAGGGAGAAAGTCAGTCCCAAAACCTAGGAAGCCAATCAAATCCGCAGATAGCCGAAATTTCTGCCCACGAGTACTGTTGTGGTGAAAAATCAATCCTAAATCCCATGAATGTGGTTCAACGCGCAAATAACCAGAGGCTCGGACCGACATCTTGTAAAAATCTGGTGCTCGAATCCTATTTGACTGTCATAATCCTCCTTTCTGCTGTGATTCTAGAGAAAAATACCCAAATACTGGACTGTCAGACCTACCGCATTAGAATTGGGATTTGCACTCCGAGTACTGCCATCTTTGCAATTCATACTCTACACAAATTTGAGCATTCTCGTTTTTGGGCAACTCTAAGTGCAGAGATAGAAGTATGAAATGTATAAATTCAAAAATTATGAACCGCCACCAGAGACAAACCAGCTCTTGAAGGAAAATCCGTTTCATCCCCAATAGTTTGATTTCAACGGTGCCAGTTGATAATCCGATTACATGAAAGATAAGCCAGTGAAAAAATTACAAGTCGCGAATTTTTCTGGTAATGGAATGTATCACTCGAGAGAAAAAATAAGGGAACTCGTGTTTTTTTGTTTTGCCCAAATTGACTTACCAGGAGAGGTCATCACATCCGGGTCACGGATTTGGCTGAAACTTTGGATACAGTCTCCTTTTAGCACCAAAAGATGAAACCCAAAATTATAGACCCCAACGCTCAAGCGTTTCTGATCTACGGCCAAGTAAATTAGCATTGCAGGTATACCTATATTATGTATTATTTTCAACATGGGCCTATATGGGCATTGATAAAGTTTTCCGCTCCAGCTTGAAAATGCTTGAGCGTTAGGGTCATTAATTTTGGATTTCATCGTTTGACACTAAAACAAGACTATTTCCAGAGTTTCAGCCAAATCCGTGACCCGGATGTGAAGACCCCTCCTGGTAAGTTCCGGAGGTACGCGACTTGGCAGATTGACAGCTCAAAAACGAATTTTTGGATAAAAATTTTCCAAGAACGAGATATCTTTGATGGTAACCAAATCATCTAGTCGAGCCATTTGGATATTATTGGGAGGTGGATGATACACACAGAACCTCACAGATTCGGCGCTGATTGGGATGACAGTGAAAAAATATCTTTTTTATTAAAAATAAAAAAAAAACCGATGTCCCAAAAATAGCCCCGCGAAATCGGCTGATTTTTTAGTAGTGCTTGGTGATATGTACCACCACAGTGGTTTTTGAGAACTGGAGCTGAAAATGACGTACGGCCTAAAAAATATTTTTTTCTGTCAAAAATTTTCTTTTAGTGCTTGAACTTGATTAAAACGTCATGTAAGGATTAAATATAAACTGGATACTGTCACGACGAGTAGCAAAAGCCTGTAAAGACATATTTTCTACTTTTTTTACCAGGGAAAGAAGCGAAGAGACTGTGGTTGTCGATGCACCACATTTATAAGCTCAATGGGCAAAAACATACTCATACTCATCGATGCAGTGGTGGCTTACGCGCTCTATGGAAATTAGGAAAATCGTATGAATTATCAATTATTACTTCATTACAGTCTTCCGGAGTTCGAGTTGGAACATTTAATCAACCAGATAATAGAGAACTGTTGAGATGCTAAAAATGTCAAAGTATATCGAGGATTAGAATAAATAATTAATGGTCGATACCATTGTTTTCTACAGTTACAGGCCATGTTATGTGTAAGCAACCACAAGTCTCCATCAGGATGAGTATGTTTTTGCATAATGACCTTAGGAATGTGGCGCATTGACAACCGCCCTGCGCTACTTTTCTCCAGTACAAGAGTTAGAAAATGGGCATTCATAAGCTTTTGCTACTTATCGTAACAGTGTCTAGCTCATATTCAATCTCTTATTACGACATTTTTGGCAGAAAACAATTTTTCCGACCATGCGGTGCTTCCAGCTTTAATTCTCGGAAATTCCTCTGGGTGTACATGTCACCAAGCACTACAAAAGGAATCAGCCCAAGTCGCGTGGGTATTTTTGAGATATTGATTTTTTTATTCTTTATAAAAAAAGCGAGTTTTTTTTTTCACTATAACGCCAATTGTGTGGGGTTCTGTGTGCATTATCTATTACCTCCTAACTATATCCGAGGAAATTCAGGTGAATATTTTGAATACCAAAATATTGCATTTTCAAAGCATCAAAAGAATTGCATTTTCAAATTTTAATTTGAAATTTTCGTATTTGAGCTATCAATCTACAAACCCGAGTATCTCTGAATGAGAGTCAATCCAGGCGAAACGAAAAAATACTCGTCCCCTTATTTTGTCTCTATAATGATTACCTCATCGGAAGAAATATCCGTGATTCGAACTTTTTGATTGGGGTTTAGTTGTCTTCCTGCATTTCAGAGTTAATTTTCCCCCGACAGAATCTTTGGTCCGAAAGTCCAGTTATTTGTGGGTTTGATTGCCTTCCTAGGTTTCGGGGTTGATTTTTTTCCCAACAGAATTTTCGGTTCGAGCTTCCGATTATTTGCAGGGTTGGTTGCCTTCCTACGTTTTGGGGTTGATTTCTCCCCTGACAAAATCTTTGATCCGAGCATCCGGTCATGTAGGGGTTTGATTGCAGGCCTTCCTGGGTTTTGGAATTGATTTTTTCCCCCGGGAACTTTTGGACCGAGGACTCGATTATTTTCAGGGTTGATTGCCTTCCTGGGTTTTTGCGGGGGATTCTCTGGTCGTCAGTAGTTGGTCTTGAGTTGGTCCGAGCATCCGCGCATTTGTGGAGTTTCAATTGGCCTTCCCGAGTTTTCGAATCGATTCTTCCCCCGACAGTATTTTTAGTCCGAGCATCCGGATATACTGTGTCATGGTGGCTCCAACTTGCGAAACTTTCAAAGGACAATGTTTTGATCGTTCATTTCAGATAGGATTAACCTACTGCGTCAGGATAGTTTTATGCCCGAAGAGAGTGATGTTCATCGGAATAATCGAGAAATATTAGGAAATTCTTCGAAACAGTTTGATAAATATTCTGAAAAATACCTCAACATCTTGAAGTATAAGACATTCGGAATATGAGTTCAAAATGAGTTGGCAGGAATTTTTCATCATTCCCATTATTTTCATCTTTAGTAAGCAGAATTGATTAATATTCCAGTGTCTCGAATGATAATGTATCGACATGATGGAAATGGATTCGAAATAAAGATTCCATTCGAAAAAGGTAGATTTATGTAAAAATACGCCTTTTTCACACTCTAAACGTCGTTCTATCCTGATTCTGATAACAGAATCTGAAAGAACAGACATCTGCACGTCGATAATGATTCGTGTGATATTTTACTAGGAGGTATTTGATGCTGAGAATTGAGATCAACAGGGGTCGGAGGGTTTTAATAACGATGAAAATGAGTTCCAAACACTTCTTGTTTTCGTTGATATCTCGAGTGCAGATTAGTTAATTAACATTTTTTTTGACCCATAGATTCTGTGATTTACTACCAAATGACACGTTCTTTTGACCTCCCATATCTATCGTTTTTGAGTATCAAAATGCCGTCTAAACACGACTTTGAATTTGAAAAGTCGTATCTTTTGGCAAATTTCCTCATAAAGGTGCTTCAGAGTCGGGTTCTGCAACTCTAAAAGAGGTATTCAGAAAACTAATCGATCATCTATTGAAGTAGTTACAGGTTGGCCACTTCAAATCCATTTGTGGGGCCAAGTATTTCTGATTTCTGAGGTTTGCGAGGATGAAAAATTAAAAACTTACTTCAAAATGTCTAAAGAAGGCATTCGATTTCTGGTTTGACGTAAAAATGTGTGGGTTCGCTGGACGATTCCTCCTTATTGTGGCTAAATTGCCGGCAAGATGAAAGAAAACTGTCCAGTGAACCCACGCATTTTTAAATCAAACCAGAAATTATTTGATCCGCCTGGACACAAAAAGTATAGCAATCTTTTTGATTAAAAAAGCAATCTTTTTGATTAACCATTAAAATCAGATTATATCTAAATGAGTTCGAATCATTAAAAGTGTAATCATTCCATCAAAAATAAAAAAAATCTGATATTTGTCATCAACCCCGTTTTTTCGGTGTACAGAAATCGGAGAGATTCGTCCAATAAGTGAATTCCAAATATTCATCTATGTAAGTCTGATTCGTTTCGTACGTGACCCGGTCATACATAGTCGGCTTTTTTCAAAATATTTGATGGCCAAGTTTCGAGAAATACCTCTTGAACCTTCCAAATGAGACTGGGAGTTGGAACATTTTCGACCTCCAAAAATTGAAGCTTTCGCGGAACAACTATATAATATTGCGAATAATAAATATTCACTTTTGAAAGTTGTTACTGAGCGATAGCGAGTTCATAAGGTCTCACAATGCGTCAAAAATTCAAACAAAAGGTTAAGACAGGGCTTTAGACTCTCATATCCAACAGCATCGATGGCGCAGTGGTCACGGTGGTGGCATTCCAACTTCGCTCAAGCAATGGAGCGTGGGTTCGATCCCCGGGTAAGACAAATTTTCAATTACAATATTAGGTTTTTTTCGATTGAATTATAAAGATGAATTAAAATAACAGCGTAAAACGTGTGAAAAGCGAGGTGAAATGTTATTTTTTCCATTAGATAAGTATTTAGAGAACCCCTCGCGAACGTCTCAAGAACCCCTGAAGAACCATCCCCGAGCGCTTCTCGAACGTCCCAAGAATCCCTCAAAAACCCTTCTCGAGCGCTTTGCGAACATTCAAGAGCCCTTCAAGAACCCTTTATCGTGGCGCATATAAGAATCCCTCACGAACCCTTCAAGAATCACCTCAAGAATTCTTCAAGATTCTTAAAGAACTCTTTGAGAATTCTAAAAGAATGGTGTTGCTTGCTGGGTTAAGAAGTTGTCACCTCTTCAATTCCCTGACTTCCCTTAAGACAGACGGTGCGAGGACACTGTTCTTGATTCAAGAGGCGTACACCTTCTTTCAAGAGATGGGACTCTTATTTTGAGATGACGAGCTCTTGAAATAAGTAAAAGTACCTAAATTGACCTCTTAATTCAAGAAAAGGAAATTTGAGAAGTGTAACCATTTTAAGAAATCCTTTTTGTATGACTTTGTAACACCAACGTAACACTTTTATTTTCGCATTTACTCTCAATCAGGTCATTTTAAAGCATCGTGCAAGCTTTCAATTGAAAGCTTTTGGATAAACCGACAGAATGTTCTACAGTGAGCCAGTCAAGAGTGAACGCAAGATCAAAAGTGTTACAAAGTCACCCCGGTGTCCAAAGTTATCCCTGTTTACGGTGGTCATGATCACGAAAAACCCATGTAATCTTGTCGAGATAGGCATTTTATACACGATGTAGTAAATTAGGTACACTTTCTTGGTGACTCTCGAGAAATCACTTTTTTGTAAGAAATTTAAGATAGCTCGGCTCCAGTTGGTCGAAATTGTATTTACCTCATGTCATTTTGTAGGTTTTGGAACAAGCTTTGTAATGAGTTGAAACTATTAGGATGAGCAAAAAAAAAGAAAGAAGAATGGGGGCAAATTCGACACACTTACCTTGAATAATTTAAGTTCCAGTAAAGTACATAATTTCCAGAGTTTCATTGACAGCGCTCGGAAAAAGTCTCAGTAAAATCTCGAGTAAAATAGTTGGGAACAAAATGACCACGTTTCGAAGATATCAACCATATACGAAATAATGAAAGAGTGAAGCTGATGATGTTCATAGAATCTTCGTATAATTGATGAAGTGCCCATCACGACATCGGTAGCATAGAACTACAACATTCAATTTTATTGAAGACATGTATATGCTACATACGTCTCTTATACATGAAAGAATTGCGCATCTCTTGGGTCAATGATGCCTCGCAAGATACCATATAGGGCTTTGCTCTGCAATTAGACCTTGATCTGTCAAACCGGTTCGCGCGTCAATCTTAACAGCACAGGCTGCACCTGCATCAATGCACTCTGAATGCATCTCTTATTTCCACCTCTTTTTTAAACGAAAACTATACCTACCGGTTTCTATCTTTTGCCTGGAAGCACTTTTATAATTCGCTAGAATTGACAGTGTGTACAAGTTCAACTGTCGCATACTTTACTACTTGATGCGAGATGAACAGTGACATTCCTTGCATGTTCCTACGCTCTTTTTGTTGTTGTGTGTCTTTACTAAGTAATTCAAATGTCCTCACGTATTTCCGAACCCTCCTTTTTTTTGCTTCTGATTTGATACATCTATATTTGAGTTTGACCTTATTAGTACAAGTATATTTGTGATCTATATGATTGTATTTGTATGGCAATTGCGAGCACAAATTGATAGCGATGAAGATGTTTCTTGAGTGGTGGTGTGTTTGTATAGATGTGTGCTGTCAAGCTGATTTAGCGGACGGATATTATAACGCACGCCACGGGGTTATATTGTCATGCGCGCTCTGTGTGACTCTGAGATAATCAATAAGTATCTTGATGGGATGCGTGCGCTATCAGGGAATAATGGTTAATAAATTGAAAATTTCTGACTTTGCGAATTTGATTCCAACATTCCACGATTCAGCTCAGATCTTTAAATCCGATAAGGTAATACTTTTCAATATTTTGCCTTTTCGAATAGTGAATCATTGGACTTTTTTCTAAAATCTTCAAAAGAGCCTCCACAAGTTTCGCTTTATCTAACACAGTAGTTGACAAAAAAGTCAATGAAATTCTGCTATCCTAGTGTATTAGTTATTACCCTCCCGACAAATTGTCGAGATGGAGTGTTGCGGATGAGTTTTGCATTAAATTTAGTTTTCTTCAACAAAATTGAGTAGAATCTCCATACAAATTGTCTATGTATTGAAATGCCAACAAATTTTCTCCATCTATCTTGTCTGCGATGTATATTGTTTATTGTTTTTCTATACTCGGGCAACTCCGGACCGCAAGAGTATCAGTCAATTTTGCCCCAAAAAACCGCTTTGGGGCTTTCAAAATTATTCAGCTGTGATCATTATTTAAAAATATTTCAACAAGTCAACTGAGAACAGTAGACTCTTTGAATGGTGCTAAGGAAAATTCTTTGAAAAAAGGTCACTGATAGGGACAATCTTCAGAATTCCATAGCGGTTTTGTATGATATTCTAAGACTGATTGACTTCGGTTTATTCATAGCTGATTTGCTCCAGTTTGCTTCGTTCATATATAGACATCCATATGAGAGGTTCTACAGAACTTTCAACATTTGAGTTCCTGAAAAATGAAAATTTTTTTCTCATGGCACTCGTTTGGAACCAATTTTGCTCGTTACTAGGACCTCCAAAATGAGTGGAAAAATACGTACCCAATGCTTTGGAGGGATGTTATTCTCTTAATTGATAAAAACCACATGTAGGCACTAAGGGGCCACTAAGTGCACTCAATCAAGTCTAGATTTACGCAAATTAGACACGCACAGGCTAGTACAAACACACATACACAGTGTGCTCCACTATTTTCTCACTTTTAGACACCTTTTTGACCATGTACGACAAGCCCAAGCATTCGAATCCTTCAAATATGCGATTTGGCGTTTCCGCACATATTATTTAGAGAAATCGCTATAAAACCCTCAAACCGACTCTATAGTGATACCTATAGGAGCAGAGTGGGTTCTCTGATATGGTTCAGGTATTTGCAAGTTTGATATGAACGATTGTGAAATCTTCGTAATGCTCCTCATTCAAATAAAATTTCATATCAGGACATGAAAACTGTGCAATATTGTTTATAAAAAAGTGGAAAAGAATGGGCAAAACGTTCCAGGAGCGTGCCCCTTTCCCACCCCATTCCATGAGAATATGACCTTTTTCAGTCGAGTGGGCGCATAAACTTACCCATCTTCTTGAAGCTATCGTTTCAACGCAGTTGATCGCTTGCACCTAAACCAAACGGGATTTAGTTGGTGTTGTTTCAAGCTATCTTTTTTATAAGCTGAGTACGGGAGATCTCAATTTTTTGTGAAAACTTGGTTACGCGATTTCGACGTTCATTTGTGACTGCCACGTCAAAGGCACGCGACTGAAACCAATGTTATTTCAAAATGTAGGGTGTCTTAACGGTCTCTAAATTTTTCGAGTACTGTTAGTTTTGCAGCAGGCATAAGAGATCAGAAAATGGCCCAAGTACCCTGAGAGATGCCCCCAGAATGAGGGTTGCGGGCTGTGCCACGGATAAACAAACCTTTTTAGAGAACCAACGAGTATCGCCCACATTCAGAGGCATTGAAACCTATCAAAATCAGTTTTGAAATCCTGATAATTGTTTGTACGTTCAGAGATATCGTGCAGTAAGCACAATGTCAAAAGTTCTGTAGAATTTCTCATATGTATTATACTATGACTGATGAGTTAATGTGAAAAAAGATCAGCAAAATCGTAACAACTTGTAAATTCCTCTTGGTGTTTGGATTGTTCTGAGAATATAGTCTTGAAATTTCAACACAGTAAAAAACTCTACTTCGCTGATGTAAATGGGTCAAACTGATTGTCATGAGATTATTTTTTGTTCTCTCAGCGCCAATCAATATGAACTATTCAAATAAATATGATGGAAAAACTTTTCATAAGACAACTAGAATTTATAGTTTTCCTATAAAATACTTATCGAATCCGTCTGCTATTATAATAAAAAAACTCTACTAATCAAATCAACTTCATATTGTGCGAGGCATATCAATCATAGAAAAACTCGCCGCATCTTGCAATATACCCAGCTCAGCCTATTCTTCGAAACTATCGCAATATCACAAATCACAAGAAATTATATTCGATTATGAGAGCTTAATTCCCTCATTTTCCTCGAGATGAACAAGTTTCATAATACCCCATCGCAATTAATGAATATTTCAATCGGCTGTCTGTCTTTGTGCGCAGCGCACAATTATTGTGTTCAAGAGAGATTCCCCTCCGCTTCAAGAGTCAAACACTCCACAAGACGTCTATTTCAATTGCCGTCAGTAAAGTGTCTTGGAAGACGGAATTCCGTCTTTGCTTGGCCAAACAGCAGGACAAACATTTGACTTTCACTTAATCATTGTTTCGAGTACTGGTCATATCACCACGTCATAATTGTCGGCACGAGTTTCGCTATTTTGACCGAAATTTAATCATATTGTGTAAATCATATCAAAGATAACGTAGAATGAAGCTAGACACAAATGAAATAATTTCAAGTTTGAGGAGGTGAGTCATATGCAAAATATCACTTTCTGCATAATCAGGAACCAATTTTGAATTTTCCAAAATTGTACAGGATAATAGTCCAGAAATGTTGGGATCAGAACTGATACTCGAAGAGTACTTTTTCTGGGTTTTATTAATGAAAGATATTTTAATCTTAGCATTTATTAATCTTCAGAAATTCAACCTGCATATGTATAACAGATTTTTCTTTTCACCCACAGGATAATGCGTCATCGTTATGAATTATTGGAGAAACTGGTATATTTAATTGATTCGAATTCACATTCGAGACGTCACAAAATCATCTCTCTTATCATACAACTAGTTAATAAATATTTATACTCGTGGAATTTGAATTGCAAATGGCTTTCCGATTCATTCCAATCCGGATGAAATTGATTAAGATCGAATTTATTCGTTCGCAGCCTTCAATATGAGAAATATTTGCTTGAGGATGGATAAGAAAGCTGAGAAGTTGTAATTGTTTTTGATGAATTAAATCCCAATTCACTCGGCCATATCTGTCAATATAGAATTTTATTCTCTCATCGGATTCACTACTGTAAGCTTGTGTCAATTCGTTATCATACTCGAAAGTGAAAGAGATACGCGAAAAGAATTTAGGCCACTCTTTTGTCTCTAGAGGAATTCAGATACTGTCAAAGAATTATTTCATATAGTTAATTAAGAGAACAAAGTATCTGAAGTGAAGAATGGGTCAAAGAATCCGAACTATTATACTTTGACGATCCAAGCGTGACAGAAAATCTGGCTTTACAGTAAGAGTAAAAAAAATGTCTCTCATAATGAGAGACGAGCAGAAACTACTTTTGAGGTCCTACCTTTGAATATTTTTCTCATCTCAATGTATGGTAAGTGTACTCAACACGCCCCTCCCCTTCTTGAGCCTTTTTGCCAATAGTTTTAATCTACTTCAATATTTCGCAACGTACTTGAACTCATTTCAAAGCTTGTTTCAAGACCATCTGAATGAGCTAAGACTGGTTCAATTTTGATCAACCAGAGCCGAATCATCAAAATTTTCCCAAAAAGTGATTTTTCGCGAGTTTGCGAAAGAGCGTACCCAGCATGCCCCCATACTTTCAACTTTTGCAATTCCGAAAAGAAGGATTTTAAAGGTCTTGAGATTGCGTTGAAGTACGTTAAGATTGGTCAGATCAAAAAATGTTGGCATGAATTTTACTCAACATTACGGTGATTTTTTAGCTACGCGAAAGCAAAAAATGCAAATATGAATATATTATCCGGGACCGGCAGAAACAATTTTGGGTCAGTCCAAACCACTTATTTCCTCATCTTATGAATTGAAATGAATTATATCACATGTAAAAGGGCCTGGAGTTCGTAAATAAATAAATAAATAAATAAATAAATGAATAAATAAATGAGTAAGTGAATATTCTAAGATAAGAAACGATGAAAAATTTGCGGGAAGGTCAAATAGTGCCCATTCCTGAGATTGATATGTAGGTGTGTGTTGGGCACACTTATACCTTATGACTCCGGGTGCACGAGTACTTTCATACTAATATGAACCTTGCAACTACTTATGGCTCTATACAACGCATCAAAACTTCACTACTCCATGAAATTTGGTTTGAGTTGTTCTCTTTGAAGATCCTGTCGAGTACACTAATGGCATTTAAATTAATTAATTAATTGAATTTTGGTGAGTGTATTCATGCGTCCAGCATGAACTCTTGGGAAAATGGTTTCAATTCAACTTCCAAGTAACACTTGTCCAACACTGAGATACTCATCAGATAGAATAGTATGAGGTCAGAGTTTACGAGTATGTTGTGCGTTTCTAAGCTATCGATTCTTGAATCTGTGGTTGATAGAAGGGTTTGAAATAATTGCTCAGTTGAATAGTCTATACTGTGATTGAATTTTTGGAGCCCTTATCAATTCTTGAGAAATCGGATTTAAAATGATCGCAAGACTGCGAATGGGTTGAGGAACAACAGTATTTTTTGAAATGACGAAAAATGCTCGTGTATTTCCGGTGAATTCTGGCATCAATTCTAAATTAGGGGCTACAATAAGATCGTTTCAGAAAACACAGGAAAATCAGGTTGCTCAACGAACTGCTATCAAAATGTCAGGTGACTCTTGAGTTCTGAAGGAAAATTCATGGGTTTTCATCAGTGATATCATTCTGTTTTTCAGATTCCAGATATTCTACCAACATTCCTTCTACAAAAATTCACATCTTGAGAGAAAAACTCTCACTCCTTTTAGTCTATCAAACCTCATTTTCCCAACTGCATCTAAGGTCAGTGTACCCAACTTGCCCCCATTAAGCCATTTTCTTAATAATTCTGGCTAATCTCAATATTTTCCAACGTACTTTAACTCATTTCGAAGCTTGTCTCAAGACCTTTAAAATGAGCTAAGGTACGTCCAATTTGGATGAAGTGGAACCGAACTGTTTGAATTCTCCCAAACGGTGATTTTTGAGAGTTTACAAAAGTGTGTACCCAACTTGCCCCCATCATTTGAAACAATGTAAATCGGCGATGAAGTGAATAAAATTGCTTTGATCCGTTTTGATCACCGTGCAGCGACATTTGTAGCTTTTAGCTGGCCGAAGACATCGTTTCCGACCTATTTTGACGTGATAAACACGTTCTGAGTGGTAAAAAAAAGCCGTACTGCACGCCTTTCCGAGATAACCATATGGGGGCATGTTAGGTACACTCCGATGTTGGCATCCTTGTTCACAAATCGTCTCCGTGTTTTGCACATAAAACAGCTCCATATTCAAATTTTACAATTCTGAAAAATGGGTTTTGAAGGTCTTGAAACAAGGAATCGAATGCGCAGTACGTTAAGATTGGTTGAACTCAAAGAATTTGAAACCGATTTTACCGAAGGCGATTCCCTCGGTGCTTTCTTAGCTAAGCAATCACGAAAAATAGAAAAATCACTTCAGATTTTCTGGAGAACGCAGGAATGATTCGGGGTCGACGCAAACTACTTACTTTCTCATATTTCAACATAACAAACGTTAAAAAGAATTGCGGGAAGGTCAACGAGCGCAGCGCCCATTCCTGAGATCGGCATATGGGGTGTCAAGTTGGGTACACTTACCTTATAACAAAAATGAACCATTCATTATCTCATTGTCTCAAAGTATATTCGATCCTTTCACTCGAATTTCCGAATTCATCGCTCTAAACCACCAAATATCACCTCTCGTATCAATCCATGTATTTCATGTCAAATATCGATCGAAATGACCAACCAGCTCGATATCTAACGATCCGTCTAGTACACTCGACACCACATGTGGTGCTCAATTTCAAACGATCGGCTCTCGATTTCCCGCTGCTTTTCTGGATATATCCATCCACAGGCATCATTTTCAACACATAGGTATATCCGATGGTCACTTCACTTCAGAATTTGCATCTATATGTATACCTATCTCTGTCGTTTTATCTTCGAACATAGAGCAAAAGCTGTCCGCATAGCGGATAATAGAGCTTGCGGGAGGGGTTTTGGGACACGAAAGCTCTATAACCCCCCTATGGCTACAAAATGACGTCGCGGCTTAATGGAATGACGCGCCGATAATTGCCGTCGGCGGCGGCGGGCAGTGGTGTCGGCGAAGCCCGCGTCATGTAGAGATGGTCAAGCGTGTAATAAATTGTGCACCCCCCGCATATATGATAGGTATGCACGTCTATAATGCATGGTGTATGTGGTTTTGATAGTATATATATACCGTTGAATTTAACATTGTGTATAGCCACCCTGCTCGTTAGTTCGTTTGTTCGAGCTGGTGAGCTGCATGTGGCTATTACATACCTAGACGGAATCCGTGGTCAACCCCGGACCCTCTTTTCCTCGATTCTCTAGACATTATCTAGGTATAGATATGTAATATGTGCAGGTGATACGAATGAATCGTGTGCAACTAGGGACGATCTTACCATTGGTCATTTTCAAATGCGATGAGTGAAACTGATTGCGAGCTTGCGAGATCTGCTGCGTGAGCTTTTTCAATACCCTCATACATTATGCGATCTTTGATAGTTCTGATGACTGGACTATAGAAATTTTGTAATTGGAGTAAGACTAGTTCATCGAAGATAGGTGGAGGTGTTCTAATAGCAGTCAAGAATGATTTATCATCTCAACGTATCTGGCCAGTCTCAATCAATGTAGAGCATGTCTTTGTTCAATTATCTGTATCTAAAGTTCAGTGCATAGTTGGGTGTACTTACATTCCTCCTGGATCAACTAGTGACAAATGGGCGGCTCCGGATCAGAACGGTATAAGTCCATTTTTTCCATTTCTGGAAAATGCGCCTCAAAGTTTTTGTGATATGGTTTTATCGAGTTATCATCTGAAGTAAATATTCTTATTCTACCGTGTAGTGAGTGTGTTTTCATGTCATTTTTCGCGTGGGGCGTATTGATTTTCAATTGTTTACACTTTTTACATCTCATTTTGCAATAAAAAATGGACTTATACCGTTCTGATCCGGAAAATTTCTCGACTTTTTTTCCGGATCAGAACGGTATAAGTCCACTATTTCTGAAAAAAATTCACATTTAATATTTTAGATCGGGAGAAGTAGTTGATATGATGAATTTTTACCGTTTGAAGTAGGAAAATGTCAAGAAACTATAAGTTTCCACCTTTGAGATCAAAAAACGTTAAAAAAAACCACGGACTTATGCCGATTTGAGCGAGAAAAAAGGTGGAAAAAATTTTCCAGATCAGAACGGTATAAATTGAGAATTCTTTGGATTTTTAATGACTGTCCTCGACTTTTTCTCACAGTAAACAAAATTCCTCTCTAATTTAGGATGACTTTTATAAAATCTCATTGACAGCCGAGACTGTTCTTCGCAAAGAGATCTCATTCAGGATATCGTGACTAAGGATATATTCCTAACATTGAGGTCAACAAGCGTCTATTTGGAAATCCAGTCAAGAAGAGTTTACTCAAGCGGCCTGGTGCGAAGTATAGTTTTTGGGGATCACATAGCACGCAGCTTTACGTCATGCATTCAGAGGCAATTTAAGGGTGTATAGGAAAAATCGCAATGCAAAGACTTTAATCGACCAGAGAATCCAAACGATGAATTGGGACTGATCCCCACTCAACAAACAGAATTGTTGATAAACCGTAGAATGAGGTTAAGATTAGTTGCAGATATCTCAATTGTGGAAGGCTATCTTCATCTACAAGATTTGCCCAAATGAGGTCCACTTGTACCGAGTGGCGGAGAGATCGAACCGCAGGCCGGGTGACTGTTAATGAGAAGAGCCCCAGTTGATATGTCACAACCATTCATAGTGAAATTGTAACCGAAATCCTGTGATGAAGTTATAGGCTTTCTCTATCATTGGCATTGTTCCTAAGGAGGAGGTGCATAGCTTAGTTGAGTTTGGCGTATCACGGACGCAGTTGATTTTTCTTCAGAGAAGATGCCTGAAAACATGATGCAAAATCAAATTTCTTTGCAAGCTCAGTGCCGATCGCTCTCACAACTACGCTTTTGGAACCATCACTAAGAAATTCGGTTCCTTCAATGACGATAAGAGATAAGAAAATGAGACACCAGGGCCTCTAGAGAAAGATCCCAGGCCAATGGGATTACTAACCCGAGGTTGTTCATTTTCGTAAGGGCTTACCTGTGTCCAAATGCGTCAAAAGGAAGTGATCGGACGTCGGCCCACCTCCTTCGAAACCATTCGATGCAATCATTTGGACAACATAGCGAACCTAACTTGTAGTTTCTGAGAGTAGCTACCGACTCTAACTACTTGTAAAAGCACGACAGCTAAACGTGGATGACCCAAAAGCGATATTATTGAGTGAGAACATGGACTTATACCGTTCTGATCCGGAAAAAAAGTCGAAACTTTTTTCGGGACAAAAACGGTCATGTCACTTGTGATGCCTCAAAATGCATTTCCACTTCCGGAGTTGTGCATACATGTTTTCACATGTATTTTCTATCGTTTCCCGTCAAAAACTCAATTTTCACCAAAATGGACTTATACCGTTCTGATCCGGAGCCGCCCAAATATAAGGACCATATTAAGTCAGTTACTAATTTAGTCAGAGAACACCCCTCCACTAAGTTACTACTTTTTGGTGACTATAATCTAAGAAATGTGAGATGGATGGATGGTGACAATATCAGTGCCCAATTTTCTGACTACATTGCTCCTGGATTAAGGGACGCCGCTCACTACATATCTTCTGAACTCTCGATGCTGGACCTATGTGAATGTTTCCCTAGTCACCACTCTAAGGCCTATAGTTTAGATTTGCTCTTCTCCACCAAAGGGCTAGTACAACATATTGCTGATTTTGAACACCTTCTTGAAACTGATCAACACCACGTACCTGCTGTGTTTTCCTGTGATTTTGATAATTTTTCTAGTGACTCTAAGAATACTTGTGAAGTTTTGAATAGAAAATTTTTCAAAGCAGACTACGCTGCTATTAATGAGTCTCTGTGTGACATTGATTGGGATAATTACTTTGACAACAATAATATTGAAAATTCTATTGATTCTTTTTATAGCCTTTTGAATGACTGCATTGATAAACATGTCCCTCTTGGGAAGAAACCTGCTTCAAAGGAATATCCTGTTTGGTTCAACAAAGCTCTTATTGATCTTATAGGTGATAAGGTGTCCGCCCACACTAATTGGATTCAGAGTAATGATCCCAATGATTACATAGTATTTAAGAAACTTAGGGCTCAGTGCATTCGTTTATCTAGATCTCTCCACAAGGAATACCTTCAGAATGTGCAGGATAATATATTGAAGAATATCAAAGCTTTCTGGTCACATGTTAATAGATGTAGAATTAATAACAGTATTCCCGACAAAGTTAGATTCCAAAGAAAGACTTCTTCAAATGATTCTGAAACTTCTAATTTATTTGCAACTTACTTCAGTAGTTTTTACTCTGGGTCTAACCCAATAACCAAATTACTCTCTCAAGAGTATATACATAATGATATTGATTTACTTATCACAGAAAATGAGATTTTGAATGTTATAAACTCCATCAAAGAATCTAACTCTGCGGGCCCAGATGGTATTCCCTCAGTATTTGTGAGGAATTTGTGTGGTGTACTAATCAAGCCTTTGTGTTTACTATTCAACACATCAATCCGTCAGAGAATTTTCCCAAGTAAATGGAAGCTATCATATGTTACTCCTATTTTTAAATCTGGTGACCGTTTTGATGTTACAAATTATAGACCGATTTCTATTTCTAGTGTCTTTTCTAAAATTTTTGATGCCATAATGTCTCATAAAGTATATGACTATTTCCTACAATTTCTCGCTCAAGAACAACATGGGTTTGTGCGAGGGAGATCAGTGGTTTCCAATCTTGCTATATACACTGATTTCATAACGAGTTGTCTTGAAAATTTTGATCAAGTTGATGCTGTATATACTGATTTCTCCAAAGCTTTTGACTCAGTTGACCATGGTATCCTTATTAATAAGCTATATAACTATAAATTTTGTCCTGAGCTCATTGATTGGATTGCCTCATATCTTACTGATCGCAAACAATCTGTGAGACTGAATAATTCAGTCTCTGATCTCTATGAATCTACATCTGGTGTTCCCCAAGGTTCTCATCTAGGTCCTATATTATTTATCATTTTTATAAACGATCTTACAAGTATTATGAAATATTGTTCTGTCCTAGTCTATGCTGATGGCGTCAAAATCTATATCCGTGTACAGAGTGTTCTTGATTGTTCCAAACTACAAAAAGATCTGGATGTTTTGGTTGAATGGGCTCGCATTAACAAACTCAAATTAAATGTCAAAAAGTGCCATGTCATGAGCTTTGTTCGTAATCATAATCCCATTTCTTTCAATTACGATATGTGTTCTGAACAGCTTGTTAGGGTTCACAAAGTGAAAGACCTTGGGGTAATCTTTGACTCTAAGTTGTCTTTCAGGGATCATGTTGAGGATATCATAAATGCTGGCAGTAGAACCTTGGGTTTCATCAAGAGAATAACCACTGACTTTAATAATATCAATTGTATAAAATATCTTTTCTCGTCACTTGTCAAACCCAAACTCGGTTTTGCATCTAGTATTTGGCGTCCTCACGTTGATTACTTGAAGTATGACTTGAAGAAAATGAATCACAGATTTTTAAGGTATCTTGCTTTCAAATGTAGGATTAACTTTGATCGCTTTGATCACAATTATGATCACCTGTATGAACACTTTAATATATCCATACAATTCAAAGTCTTCACGACTATAATGATTTACTCTTTTTTAGATCTTTCATCAAATTGACCCCAAGTATCGACTATGTTCACTCTAAGTTAGGAAGAATTCAATCTCATTACAGCACTAGGCAAACTTCATTTTTCAGAAATCTTCCTTACAAGTCCAAAACTGGATCAAACTCTGTCCTTTGTAGGTGTCTAAAAGCGTGGAATTCTCTACCTGACGATGTCTGTGAAATGAGTGATATTACATTCAAGTCTAAGATCAAAATTCTGTGTAACTCCTAGCTCACAAATGTTGCAGAGATTTCTATGTTAAGTTGTATATTTGACTCATATTCCTCAGCTCTCTTACTGTGATATCTTACCTTTCTACAATTCCGAAATTTTTATTTTTATATTCTATTATATTCGTTCTCGCCTTGTTTGCTATTGTGTCATTTATATATATATATATATTCTTCTTTTCAATTGTATATGTATATGTTCATATTGGGCCATCAGGCCCGTGAATTTTCCTAAATAAATACTAAATACTAAATACTAAATTGGAGTAGAAAAATAGTTTGAAATATTATAAGGAATTTTTCAGAGTTTCCTTCATAGGATAGTGTTTTTGATATAGTGTGTCGGATTTTGCGGTATTTAGAGCCTGACAAATCCTTGACAATTTTTTTGGTAAGGCAAAGCGGAAATCTAGATACTCTGAATAATTGAATTTTCGTGAAAATGCTGAAAATTCATTTTTTTTAACATATTAAAAATTCGGTTCAATACAGAGGAGGAAGGCACCCTAAAAACCAAGCTTGATTATTCAAGTATAAAAATGTTAGGAAGTTTATTTGTTGAAAATCAAAAATTACACTTGAGGATTCGTGCATTTTCTCAAAATTGCGATCATCAAACAATACGAAACAATAAAATAGCACATGTTGGTTTGGAAGACGGTGATATGTATAATAAAGTGAAACGTAGCAAAATAAAAATTGAACAATGTCAATGAGTTCATTTACAACATTTCAACCTCTTTCCTGACTTTTCGTGCTCACAATTACATTCTTCAGATCTGTGTTACTCAAATGTCGAAATATCATTTCTTGACATAAAATTTGTAGCGATCTTCTGCTTAGGTCTGTCAAAGACTTTCTAGACTGTAATATAAGCGGGCCTCTGTCTTGACCATTCTTTAGTTGTAATCTAATCAAAAAGCCATAGATAGGAAATTTCTTGAGATATTCACTAGTACTTACAATGGTCTGCAATACGACACTGTTGCAGAGAAAAGTCATTCTCTCAAGGCTCTTGAACAAAATATCTTTCAATGTTGTGTTTCTATCTATGAAAACAGTCGTCATTAATTCAAGTTTCTTTTTACAGTCTTCAATGAAAGCAGCTCCGTTGAAAGTCTGACTCATTTTTGTCAATAATTTGTCATAAATTCTAAGATTTACATTTATAATATAGAATTCAATTACCTGTAATTTTTTTTACATGTTTTAGAAAAACATTAAAACAATCTACCATATCACTCCTCATGATCACGTCTTTTAACCCCACTAGAAACGGGATCATAGACGTCTGGACATTTTTATCAACAATATTGATATCCGCACCATTCTCGAGTAAAAACGTAAAGATTTCTACTTTGTTCCCCAATAAACCATTTCCTAGAATCGAATGTAATAATCGATATACATACCTATAATCGAACAAAAGGATCTGATTTTACACCATATAGAATGATTGCTCTGTCATGATTGTTAATGATTTTTTCATGATAATTTTGAAAATCAGCGCGATTGCGCGCGTGAAGAGTTTCTAGTTGTATTTCAATCCATAATGGCGTACTCACAACCCCTCAAACTCATATGCCAAAAATTTGCTCAAAATACTACAGCCACCTATACAAAACTAACTTCATCGCATCATATCTTTCCACTGATTATATTTTTGTGTACAGCATGATAAATGTCTCCATATCAAAAAAGAAGGGAATAATTTACTAAGGTAAAATCGTCTATTCTACACACTCATCTTGTCGCAATGAGATAAACTTGAGCTTGCAACTTTCACACAAATTAAATAAAGGACGAGAAAACACAGTGTTTCAGTGTGCGACAGTACAATTTCATGTGTTAATTGTACAGAACCAGGCGATAAAAGGGTATAAAAGGGGTGAAAAGGCTTTACTCAGTGTGGGTGGTTCCATACAATGTGAAGGCCGATGCCCGTTTATTGTCGTTGATGCATGCATACATATATATTATATATATATAGCGAGACTGAGAGTATGCCCCATTGCTTTGGGTATACCTCGCTATACAATCCAAAAGTGTTCCCTCACAACACACACCTACGTCTGCAGGTGAAATCACACTCAAATACCCACGCGCAAAATACAAAATAAAGCTTTATTCAGAGCTTGCAAGCTCCCTTATTTTTCTCTTTCAACTTTCCAGGTGCACAGGCATTCTCGCGCAAGGTGCAACGACGGTTATTACAGTTTTTCTTTCTTTACTTTTCATTCGTGGCAATGTAAAAGTCTGAAACTCACCTTCACGCACGCGCAGAATTTGTACAGTATATATACAACGCGATCGAATCGCCACCACCGTTGCTTCTCCTTTTCCTTCTCTAACGATTAACCGTCGTCGTCGACGCTTTCGCTCCTCATGCGACTTTATGTTACCTGTGCGTTTATATACCACCCCCTGAATTGTCGTTGTCCTAGGATTCGTATCTGAGTGTATGTGTGTGTGTGTGTGTGTGTGTGTGTGTGTGTGTATGGGGGGGGGGGGTGTTACCGCTACCGCGCGAAAATCGAACAAGCGCAAATCGTTTGGCAAATATTTGCCCGCCGGCACTATATACCTACATATATGTATAGTTACCTAAGTCGAAAGGAGAGATCTGACTTTGTGTACCACAATTCGATTCGCACATTCTAGGAAAAAGCTCAACTTGCAAGCTTACCTCTCTACTACTTGCATTTTCTTATACATGCGTGGCAGTGTGTAGAACGTTGCGAATGTGAAATATCTGAGGAAGACTATATGTATAAGTATACAGAAGGGAGGAAAACGATGTGGAAGAAATTTGATCGAGCGAGTTCTGTGTATACGGTACTCTTATTTGTGTGCACATGTGTATGTGCGTGAGTTGCCGTATATAGTAGAATTTGATTTGCTGTATACCGTTTTCTTAAATATGAGTGCGCTACTCTATTTTCTATCTTGTGAAAGTGGGTAGAGCGAGAAATTCAATTCTTTGCTGTGTCTCTGATGGAAAGAGAATTTCGAGGGTTAGTTATATATGGGTGACTGCGGACCAGAATGAATGGTATAAATCCATTTTTCCTATGTTTGGAAAATTAGATTCCAAGTTTTTTTGCGATGGAAAATTTGGGTTGTAACTTTTAGTAATTATGCTCCGTTTATCATGCAATGAGTGTGATTTAATTAGCGTAATGATTCTCAATTGTTTATACATTTTACGCATGATTTTGCAATGAAAAGATGAAATTTCCCCGGACCAGAACGGTATAAGTCCATCACTTTTTCTGAAATGGACTTATATCGTTCTGGACCCAAGAGAGTAGAGAAGTGTATCGAGTCTTAGTGTGTTAAATTGGAAAATGTCGAGAAAATGTAAACTTAGTTTTGAATTGTGAAACGTTAAAAGAATATGGACTCATACCGTTTTTGGCGGAGGAAGAGTTGAAAAATTCTGGGGACCAGAACGGTATAAATCCATTTTTTTATCAATTAGGAATTATGTCTAGGTGCCGAAGAAGATATCTGCTGGTGTTCACGAACCATTATCGGGTTAAATCGACGGAAATTACCAAATGGTTCAATTTGGAGTACCTCAGTACCATGACTGTAATCGATTATATTTTTGAGATTGCGGTTCTTGAGTGCGTAATCAAGAATTTTAGTTGACAAATATCCATCAAATCAATCTGGCTTACCACCTATATAGTCTTCAGTGAGTGGTAAAGTGTGGATTTTTTACTTGAAGATTCAAACCCAAAGAGCTTATAACAGAAAATTTATAAATAAAATACTCCAGTTCTGACGTAGGGCTCGAATGAGTCATCAGAATTTCTTGAACTCAACAGTCTGAATGAATTCATGAATGAATTTATGATATTGTTGAAGAGTACAATGTAATTCGAATCAGTTGGAGTCAGCTCAATTCAAAAAGTCCAGTATTTTTACACTCAGTATCTGCTACAACGAGATTCACCTGTAACTAAGGCAGAAGAATCGATCTGACAGTCGGGTGACTACGAATATTGACAGTGCCAGTTGATGATATTCAAAATGATTTCTCGGAATAATTGTAAATAAGATATGTCTAATTTTATGATGAAGTTAGGCACTTTCCATCAGTCGCATTATTTACTTATGAGAAAAATATGGACATAAAGTTATCAAACTTGTCTTTATGTAAGATGCAATTATTCAGTCTTTTGAAGAGACCCCTGAGCAAACGATGAAAAAAAAAACGAGAACCATAGCGAGTTCAACATCGATCGCTCTATCGTCTCAATTTCTTCCAGTGACCACTGTCAATCCGCTCTCATGACTGACGATGTAAGATGGTAGGAGTTCAATTTAGAGCTCTCAGCAAGGTCACAATGTTTAAACGGACTCCCACGGAATGCTGTTCCGCGATTTTTCATTTACTGAAGCTCTTCCGCGTGTGTAATTACGTGAAGAAGCGAGCGATGAACTTTGGCTTGCAAACATCTCACCAAAACGAAGGGCGTTTAAATCCTAATTTTTGGGGTCTACAACAACTTTACAAAGCCTAGAAAAGTACGATTATTGGGGATAGAAGGTGCGAGAGCAGTACTACGGTGCTTGGACATGGTCACTCAAAAAAGTCGAAACCCTTCCTTCACAAAAAAACGGTCATGTTGCTTGTGATTCTTTAGAATGCACTTTTACTTCCGGAGTTATATCGTGCGTACATATTTCCACGTGTATTCTCTACCGTTTTCTGCCAAAAACTCGATATTCACCGAAATGGGCTGGCATACCACCATTCTGGTCCGGAGTCATTTATTTTTTTGCCATATTTCGTGACTATGTATCTAGTTTCAACTTGATGGGCGTCGAATGTTTGTGTATGTGAAAATGTATAGAGTTTGATTGCGTGGTGCTTTTCATGGAAGCTGATGTTCGTAATGAATTTTCACGAGTTCGGCTCTCGGAGAGATGTATTTTGGCTTTATACACTTGTCTATATTTGCTTAATCTGGTGTATATGTATGTGGATGTTATGTGTGTAATAGAGGTCTTGGTATATAATCTGATCGGAACTGTTTGTTGAATTTATGCACAGTGTATAGTGGGGGTCTATTGCAGAGCGAGCTTCAAACTTGTTTCAATTACTCGGTATATATATATCACGTCGCTCTTTATGCTGTAAAATATGAGTCTATACATATATCCGGTACACTTGTGTACAGTGATGAGTGCTATAGAAGTTTTGAAAAGTGTTGCGAGTGTGAGGGTGTAGAATAGACGCAAGTTCGAGTTCGACAAACTTGTCGAAGTTATTCGTGCATGCAACACGTGTTTTATGAGCCAGACGGAAGATTTTTATTGTCGATCATAGAGTGGAGTGAGTGATAGTCTTGAACTGAATTTTGGCACTTCGTGGTATAAATTCCGTAGCACAGTTGTTTTTTTTTTCTTGTTTTACGATCTACTGTACGCATAAGAGTGTGGATTGCGGGGAACTTAACAATTTTATAGCTGACAAAGAAGATAAGAATATATTCTTTTTGATACACTGTGCGTAAGATTGCACTTTGCGCACAGTTTGTCGACTTTTGCTCACAGTTTATCGAAAAGTATAGTTAGATACACGGCCGTAAAACCTATTATTCGCATCCTCGTGATGGTTCCGACCCTCGACTCCGGCTCGGGACGGAAACCCATTACTCGGACGCGAATAAAACGTTTTACACCCTTGTATCGGAGTGTACTAATTTGATACAGTGCACGAAAATATCTTTTCGATCGACTGGGCGTAAAGTAAACGAAAAGTACCGTGCGTAAAGCAGTGCTTTACGCACAGTCGATCGAAATACGTATTTCGATACTTCGGCGTGAAGTTTTTTTGCTTTACTCGTGCTAATTTCGACCCTCGCCAGGGCTCGGGCCGAAAACAATCACTCGAAAAGCAAAACCAAACTTCCCTCCCTCGAATCGAAAAATACTATTTTTGACACACTGTGCTAGAAAGTAACTTTTTCGCACTGATTTTCCACTTTCTCTCACAGTTTGTCAAAAAAAAAATTCGATACACGGGTGTAAAAGTTATTTTTTGCATCCTCGTGTTGATTCCAACCTTCGCTTATGTGAAATATACGATTCCATGGTCATATATGATCATACGTAAAATCGTTCCGAATATTTTTTTCATTCCAGAAAATTGTGATATACTGATTCAAACCTAATCTAACATCAATCCATGACGATACTGATCATATACTACTGAAGAAAAAGCGTCCCAGGAGCCGGTCTCGAGTTTCAAAAAAGTGACATTTTTCACGAAACCTTTCTCTTCAGTGCTTCAAAAGTTCAAAACTTGAGAATAACTCCGGGGAAGGTTTTTCTGAGTGATGTTTGATGAATAAGTGAGGTATTGATGTTACACCAGTTGCAAATGAGTATTCCATGTCTCTCCGGGGTAAGAATAACAAATTTTCAAACCAATTTTATACCTGATCGTATATATATATGAACATGGAATCCACGAATTCCATGATCATATATGTTCATGGAATTTCATGTTCTACATGGGCGCCTACGGCTCAGGCCGGAAACCCAACACTCGGACGCGAAAAAAAGTTTTTCCACCCTTGTATCGAAATGTACTATTTTCATCGTCTGTGCGGGAAAGAGACGTTTTTTCGATTCTCTTTCCCACGCCGACGATGAAAAAATAGTATTCGACACTCGGGCGGGGTGGTTTTCGCTTCCGAGTGATGATTCCGACCCTCGCCGAGGCTCGGGCCGGAAAAAAATCGCTTGGGCCGCGGAAACCAACATCCCCACCTTTGTATCCAAATTTATTACTATTTTCAATCGACTGTGCGTAAAATATTACTTTCCGCACGGCAGTTTTCCTTCACTTCACGCTCACTCGATCGAAAAACGTATCTCGATACTCGGGCGTGAAGTTTTCATGTTTTACTCGTGCTATTTCGACCCTCGCCAGGGCTCGGATCGAAAACAATCACTCGAAAAGCAAAACCAAACTTCCACCCTTGAATCGAAGAATACTATTTGCACTTACTCTCACTCAGATTATCCATTTCCACTCACGATGTGTTGAGAGATAATATTCGATACGCAGACGCAAAATCTGGGTATCGCATCCTCTTAACGACTCCGAAGAATTTGACTTCGAATGTACAATCTAACTCTCGCGCCCTTGTGTCGGAATCCATTATTCTATGCCTGTACGTGACTCTTCATCCAATAATAATTTGACCCTAACTTTCTGCTCCGCCAACCCTAATACTACTTATGAAGACTATATTTAAAATATCAATATTATGAGACTATAGCAAATTTCGACACAAAGGTGCAAAACATAGACTTTACGTATCTATGTGGAATACTTTATTTTCATTTACGGGCGAGGAAAAGATGAAAATTTCCGTCTCAAAGTGAATTTTGTGTGCTGAAAATACAAATTGATTATTTTTTTTTACCAAATGAGTCCAAATCTCCACAAAAGTACATTCATTATGTTGACACATTAATTATTTTGACGTACGCGAGTCCATGTAAGAGTAAAACAATGAGTAGTATCAAAGGGATGATACCTCGAAATTTAAGCAAAAAGCATCACAATGAGAATAGTAGCAATGAATTAAAGCATGGCATGGAGTTTACCTGCTCGTGGAACATTAAATTAATTGGAGTGTCAAAATGTGTGTTGTGTGCGTCATATATACGATGTTCGTACGTCCACCCGTCCGTCCGTACTCGTCTGTTACTACTGACGGCTGGCTGGCCGCACTGCTGTCACTGCTATATGTATACACACGCTTCAAAAACTAATGCATTTGGCCAGACAAACGAGTTCATGTGATTTCAAAACTTTCCATCTGCATGAATCCGCATGTCCTCGGAGTTTCAACAAATAAAACAAGTCATCAACTTAGAGCAAACGTTCAAATTAAAAATAGGAAACTTTTTTCGATATTTTCTCAATTTTTACACAACACGATGCCTTGTTCATACAGTCATTTTGACATTTTATAGTGTATTCTGAGATACTAGAATGTGAGTTTTCGTGTCGGGCTTCGTAGTTACACATTTATTTCATCCATTCACCTCGGCACTGTACTTGACTTTGCACTTACCGCTCGCTCTCGGTTTATTGAGTGCTATCCAATGTCTATCCCTCGAGTCACATTGTCAAATACACGTATCAACTTTGTTTTTCTTTTATCATTGGCTGTGGAAATTTATTGATCGGAAAAAATATTTAGAGATCAGAGGTTCTTATTTGATAAGCGAGGTTTATGCCTCATTGAGCTTTTTACCAAATTAGTAGGAAAGAAAACAATATCCCTCAGCGATTGAATAGAGATTCAAGTATTTTGCTTTTCTTCGATAGATTGTTGATCGATGTTTGCTATACTTGTTCCGCAAATATCCTCATATTATTGGTTATGAGTGAGAATCAATGAGTATAAATAGTCAAGCTTCAATAATTATTGTTTCAATACCTCAGACACATGATTAATCCAATCAATACGACCAAAAGATGAATTGTAGGTCCATAAATTCTATCTATCTTGGCATCGGGTTCTTCTCATGTAGATAGCTCCAGGCTGAAACGATACAAGCCAAATTCGATTTTTCGAGAAATTGCTTTGAATGTCACGCTTTGGAGTCTTTTTCTCTTGGTAATCAAATTTTCATCACTCTAACTTTGAAATGTCAAATTCAAGCGCGTTTTTGGTGTTTCTGCTATCGAAAAAATATTTCCGTACTTCGCTTGGGAGCTCATTTTGGGCACTGAAAGGCATGTCTTTCTCTCTTTGTTGAACAGACAATCGGTCATAGTACCCGAAATGAGCTTTACATAAGCGAGGTGAAAATACATTACTATTCAGAAAAAAAAAACGAATGATATCGTTTGAAATAGGAGACCATTTATACTAATGTGAAACTAATTCCAGAAAATAATCCCCTCCTATGACTATTTCGACATGAAAACAATAGGGATTTTTCGAAAATTCAAAATCAACTCGTATGGTGCTGGTCAAAGATTGTTCACATACCTACCATATAAATTATTTCACTTTTTGACCACTTCGAAAAATAAAATCAAGATGACAGCTACCTCAATCAACTTGTCAATTAAAAAACTCTTCGTCATGTTACCATGGAATAGGTTCTAAAAAGATACGATCCAACAAAATTTGCTACAAAGTTGTATATATAGCTATACGAAACGATCCGTCGTTATACGAATGGATTACAAGCGTTGCCAATCACCATGCAATTACACCGATCAACAACATTTTCTATCCATTCTCAACGAGTAGGGATATCTAGCAATTTCCTCGACAACGACGGCGCCAAGCTAAATACGATACAAGAGTAAAATTCCAACGATATAGAGACGCCGCCGCGAATCCACGAGGCAATAATCATCAACAGAATCCCTGATGCGGGGAGAAACTCGTTTGATGAATCTCTTTGTGAATTTTTCCTAGACGTTACGCATTAAGTTCCACTATGTATAAGTATACTTCTTTTCAACACAAGTGTATCCGAGGTGTACACGGTATTCATTTACTCAATCGAGTGTTTGATAGAGGGGAGAAAAAATGAAGCTCCAGAGGATCGATGCCTTTTCTACGAGGTTCGTACATCCAGCACTGTATTTGATACTTGATATAGACTAGATGCATCAGGACTCTGTGGCGCCTGTTGCTCTCTACTATTACGTATAGTATAGGATACTCCCCCTTATGATTCTGTTTATTATACGATGCTCATCCATCCATCCGTCTGTTTGGTCTTGTATATATAGGGAAGGCGAACGTTCAAGCTTTCAACGGACGATGCGAGATTGTAATGGAGAATTTTTCCTATATGGACGGTTTTCTGATTGCCTGATGACTTTACTATGCGAGAGAGATCACGATGTTGATTTATAAGTTTCTGATAAGGTATAAGATTATCGAGTGAAATTTTTTGATAATTGACGAGATATGAGATGTTACAACAAACACTTTGGTGTGAGACTGAACGAACGTATGACGCCGCTGATGGTTAGTTTTTGAAGTAGCAAGAGAATAAAATGACGGATTGTGAAACATATATCGATAATGCCATATAAACTTGAGAAATTGAGTGTTGATCTAATCTGGTGAGGTAGAATGATCACGGGAAGGTAGATTACTTCAATCGACGTGTCTATAAGAATTGATCGTAATTGAAAGAATACCAGAGTGTCTTGCATAAACATGAAGTGGCATGTTTAGAAAAATGATTGTAGAGGCTAGACTATATGAATACCTGAAAGATAACACAGACTCACAAAAGAAAAAAATTACCCCATTACAGAGACCAGACCTACATATCCCTATGTGTGCAATCGTGCGCTGAATCTAGAAATGACATTAATTTTCACCGTGCAACACCAAATTTTTGAGAAATAGAAAAACAATTTATTAACGTGAGGTACATCCATCTAAATATAGACTTATGGAGATTTCCATTCTCGGTTGTGATCCTGATCCAGGACCCAGGGTGAGACAAAACTCAATGTAGTACTTGTGATTCAAAACACAATGTCGTACTCGTGATCGAGAACTCAGTGTGGTACTCGTGATCGAGGACTCAATGTGGTACTCGTGATCTAGAACTTCACGTGGTTCTCGTGATCGGATACTCGGACTGATACTTGTAATCGAAGAGTTAATGTCCTAATCACGATCGAGAACTCAATGTGGTACTCGTGATCAGAGACTCAATTTTGTACTCGTGATCCAAAACTCAATATCGTACGCGTGGTCGAGAACTCAATGTGGTACTCGTGATACAGAACAGAACAATGTGGTGCTCGTGATCCAAAACTCAACGAGGTACTCGTGATCGAGAATTCGATGTGATGATCCTGGTTCAATGTTTAATGTGATTTTGGGTGCCACTCTGATTCCTCGATTATGAGTACCACATTGAATTCTCGATCACGAGTGTCAGCCTGGGTATTGGATCAGGATCACAACTGAAAAAGCTCTTGGTCTCAATCTGATTAGCGTGAAGTTGTATGTAAGACAATCAAGCACTGATGTGAAAACGATGATAAATTCATGAGTTGGACAGTTTGTTAAAAAATTTGTAATGTATTCATCTATACTTGAACAAAATTACCTATAACTCGATATAATTACGATGAATCGATCTCTTTCATATCGACACCAACTTGCTTCGATTTTGTTGATATCGAATCGATATCGAACCGATTTCGAGATTGATATCGATTATATATCGAAATATCGTGCGCGTCTATCCGTAAGTGAAGTGTTCCGTCAAATTGAGAATGGAGTACAAGATTCCTTATAAAAAAATCAATATTTCCAGTTCTCTTGATGGCCAAACCTCCCAATTCCACTAATCAAATTTCGAAACTCCACTACCCAACCCACTTTGGGACAAAAGCTCTCGAAGCAAGCCTCGTGATATATCGATGTCTGGAAATCGAGACAGAGCTGCCTTTCTATACATACACGATGTCAGCGTCTTTGATCATGCGATGTTTACTTTGTGATCCTATTATCGATTACCACTTCCCTTTCATTCCTCACCCTCTTCCACTCTACTTATTGCACACATGCCTAACCAAGAAGATGCTTGCAACGCACGAATGCATAAGAGATATTATGCATCAGTATAAATATAAGTATAGAGCTTTTGCTCCCTAGTATCACGTACGTGTACATATACCGACGTATAATACTGTATAAGTTGAATTCATATTCATATATTCAGTGAGGCTGTAGCAACTTTGCTTAGTTACATATATATGTATACATCCATATGTAGAAAGTAGAAGAGGAGAGCGATGTTATAGAGAGGTGTATAAGCGAAAACTCGTCTCATTTTGCATTTATACATTGAAGTTATAATATACTTTACATACGGTATTGCTCCCCCGAGTTTGGCTAAAATTCATTCTAAACTCTTCGTCAAACGAGTGTGACGGTGTTATGCGAAGCGAGCGATTGCACATTTGCACAATATTGAAAGAAAAAAGAAGAAACATCGAGATCGTAATTTAGAGGCATTTATTTTAGTTGATCTGCGGGGATTACTGAATTGGTCCTGTCCAGTAATGGTCCTGGCAACGCAACTAATTCTTGTAGGCTCGAGGTGAAGGCAGAAATTGGGATTATTATGAGTATAAGTGGCTCTTTACCAGCATTATAGTGTCGAACGCTAAAATATTTTTATCTAAATATTCTCAAGATGAAAAAGTCACTATTACGGGCTTTACACACACAGGTCAGTAATGACTTATTAATTCGATCGTTTATGGCTTGAAAAAGGCCTTCATCATGATATATTCGAATATTTTCCTACTAGGATCAAGGAATGTGTATATGAATGATTCCGCCGAAACTGGCACTTTTTGAGGTCAAAATCGTCATAAGGAGTGATTTGGATCAAGAAATTATTTCAAACTTGGACGGAGTTCTGGTGGCTCATTCCAGTTGGTTTCCACTCGTTTGGGCACAAAAATAGAGTACTTAGAGATACGTAGTAGCTCAAAACTGAAGCCACGTGGAGATATGCCAAGTTTTAGGTGTCACAAAGAAGGGGGAGGGGCGCAATTGACGGGGATGGAATTGACATTTCGGATCAAAATATATTCCCACGGCTCGGCAACTGATCGTAGACTTTTTTCGCATGGATTTGCTCTGTTGGAACCGAAAACTGCAAGAAAATGTGTTTTACAGAGACATATAACGTGCCAGGGCGGAGTACAACGTGGGGACGGAATCGACCTAAAACTTTGTACGCTACTCTGGAAAGACTTTTATATGGAGCGCTCGACTTTGTATTTAAGTATTCTGCTTCTGCCTTCTGAAAATTTTTATTTTTTTATTATTTCTATTAACGCATCTTGAACCTCTTTCTGAGGTTATTCTGCGGGACCTACAGTTTAAGGTGGGTTCCGAACCATTCAAACCACCGAAAAGCACTTATGAAAATTCACATTGGTGTCGGCGTCTCCTGAAAATGATTGGGGACTCTGCCAAATTGATTAATGCTGTGCAAGCAATTTCGGTGCAAATCCATCTTCAAAATAACGGTTACCCGAATGAATACTTGTGATCGAACTGAGACTTTAATTTTGTCTCGCAAAATGGTGGATTATGTTATTTGAAGTATTACAAATTGAAGTGCGTATAGCTACATATGGGGGTTTTCGACTCCGCATATGCGTTGTAATGAATTCAAAAGTCGAAGTTAGGTTGGCTGCAGTGGACGAAAAAGACATTTTGACCCTTCGTGTGGTAGTACAGAATACGGAAACACGCGCATAGGATCGTCTCAAAAACTGTTCACATATAGTTGCACACCAATAAAACAACACTCTAGGAAATTACTATAATGTTAATCCCAAGTCGTGGAAGTAAAACGTGGAGCACGAAAAATTCTACTTTCGTTGGAAATCTCATATACGGAATCTGTTACAAGTTTGCAAAATTTAAGTATAGACTCCGCATTTTCATGACAATGTCAACTTCCGGTCAATTTTCATGTCCGAAACTCTCTTTTTTGAGAATATAAGTTTCCGATAATCTACCACAAGGAAGATGATAAATTACGCTATCAGCAAGCGTGTAAAGATCAATTTTTTCTACGTAGCCCAACATGAAAAGTAATAACTATACTGATAGTATACACGCATACAAGAAATAGTTTATATCAGAATCGATAAGCATCGAACGATCGAGTAGCACTTGTTGTTACACTTGCTTTCCTCAATCTGAAAGAAATTTACTCGTGTATTCATTTTGAAATACAGTGAAAATTTTTTCAAATTCCCAGCAAAATTTTGTTGAAATTCATACTCAAACGTCAGACTGGAAAGTTTCGGATAAAAATTTTCGAGTTGGACATTATAAATTGCGCTAATTAAAAGTCAAATATCCCAATTATGCACATTTTTGCGCGTACACAGAATCAAAAATTAACACGAGACATAAAATTTCAAACAGTGCAAATGCAGAAGCTGAAGAAAATTTCATACGCCTATCGAAATTACATTTTCAACTCGCATTATAACACGCGTGAATGTATTCAGTCGAGAGTAATAATAATAATAAGAAGAAAATAACAGAAAGATAACCTGGCGAGGTCGACTAGTGGCGCCTTACATCTCGAACACATATCGTCATAATCGCAATAATAAGAGCCCATAGTGAGTAAGGGGTATATGCACTACTCGATCGCGATGATTACGAGCGCATTCCGCGACAATACGAGCGCCGGATGTATATGTAGTGCATGGCGTGGCGCCTATATCTATGCCTCTCTCTCTCTCTCTCTCTCTCTCTCTCTCTCTCTCTCTCTCTCTCTCTCCCTGATGTGCATCCGATGCAATGCAGGAATCTCGATGTATCGCGTAATAACGGTGCGTCGTCGTCTCGCGTGCATGCAGCAGGCGCCAGTCATTTTTTACCCCCCGGCGATATACTTTCCTCCATACCTCTCCCCCCTCCATCCCTTTTTTCTCTCTTTTCTTTGCTTTTCCGCATAAGCAACGATTTATCGCTATCTTGTCGGCGTCAGGTGAGATTTTCAAACATCACTCGGCGCTCTGCTCTCATGTTCCCTGCCTATATATGGGAATTATCGCACAAACTCACCCAGAACGTGTACTGGACTCCCATTTTGACCATGCAGTGAGCTTCGAATTACTTTATTCATATTTTCCTACAAATACATGTGGCTCTAAAGTTTCAGATCGATCCGTCGAGTCATATTATTTATTTTCAAAGATTAATAATCGAAATTTCATTTTCGTGGACAGTGATTTTTGGAAGCGTCAGCGCATTGTTACATTTGGTATTCTGACATTTTTTAAATAAAAGAAAAAAAAATTAAACCAACTATTTTTCCTAGTTTTTATGGTCAGAATGCTTAGTTTAGTCCCTGAGCCACGTGCCTCATTCTTGTAACGAGATTTTCACTAAAAATGAGACAGTTTTCTTCTCATTAAAGTCCGATGGTCATGGATGAAATCCGCGGGGAGGAGTTTCAGCGATATTAAAAGGGAAATGTTAGTTCATTGTTTGTCAGTTCCGTGGAATCAAAATCTGTTTCACGGAGTATCCAATAGGACAAACACACACAAAAATCAAACTGTACCCCTCCATACATGAAAATTATGATGGTCTATCATTCTATATGCAAAAACGAATGAAAAAAAGCGGCATGGGCATGCGGAGACTAACTACCAACTTTTGGATTTTTAGACACCAAATGTGTGAATTTGCGCGATAATGTCCATATGCAAACTCTTTCACTCCCTGGTCGCTCTTCTGGCGCCGATTCTTACGTTATACTTATTATCCAAGTGTGTGTAAGCAGAATACGTTATATGTATGTAAAAAGTTGATTCCTTCTTTGTATGGTCAATATATCGAGTATACCCACCAAGTATATGAGGCTGAGAGAAAATGAAATGAAAGGTATGCGTAAGATACTCTTTTCAATCGTATATATTGAGCAATCGAGTGAGCATGCAGAAATTGTTATTTTTGGAATTGATGTGGGCTATTTTTGGAACGCGCTTTCGAATTTACGTGCGCGAGATTCTTCCATGTGAATATATAAGTATAACGACTCTTTTTACACCCAATTTACGCACGTCCTTATAATTATTGATAAGGATCTTGCCTCCGGGTCACTTTCACTCTTTGCCACTTTTGCGTGGGCTGGAATCTGGAATCACTTTCCTTGAATGATCTTCACTTTGATACTGCAGTTTCCGAATATGGTATATTTCGATCATCTGAACCGATGAAACCGTCTAAAGTGGCAGTTCAATTTCTTTCTATTCGTGTGATAAGAATATTAAGAACTAATACCGACAAAAACTTTCAGTGTGTTCATTCTGGTTCCCCAGTTGGGATCTGACTTTGGTACTTTTCTTCAACTGCTAATAGCTCTGACTTGGACAAATCAAATTGAACTTTGTAACCCGTCAATCGAAAGCTGAGATTGTGAGCTTTCGATTGACCACTGATTAAGGTTGGTTTTATCAATGTATGTTGAAATTCCGAGGCCAAACAAAATAAAAAGTACCGAAATAGTACCAAAATTACCCAATTTGAGGGTGCATTAGGAGTTTTCCCTCGCTCCACGGGCATAATTCCCGAGAAAATGAAGAGTAAATTAGATCAGGGCGAGCAACTGGATCTCAAATGTGCCACGATGAAAACACGAATTAATACACCCACGAGATCCGCCCCGGTCGATACGGTTTATTGTCCAAAGACAACCCTTGAACACACGAAAAAAATGCAAATAAATAGATGAGTCGGAAGGTTCTCAAAATCTGGAGAAGTGAAAAAAAATTGAGACCTAAAGTTCACGGTAAAAAACTTTTTAGGTTCAAAAGAAATCGATGGATAACGTCCGAAATGCAATTAGGCCCATCGCCCAAGTAAATTGAACAAAGACTCAGAATTTTAAAAAGAACAGTCGCGAAGCATCCACGAAATTTCGAGTGACAGAACGAAAATGTTTTTGCAAGAAATGGTACCACGATTAAAATTCTGTATCAACCGATCTTTCCAGATTGATCAAGAAATACTTGGGTAACATAAGAAAAATAAAATAAGAATACTTATGGAAAAAAGTATTTGACAGTTTATAATGAGCGAGTCTCAGATGCTAGACCATTTGGACCAACATGGTGTAAAACTGATATTGAATTTTTGACGATCAATTGGATTTGGGTATTGTGATTATGAAGCTAATCAAATAGGAATCGACACATCACCGATCAATTTAGAACAGATCCGCAAAGTTTCATGAAGATTCGTCTGGGGGTTCAGAGGAACCCGTGTGACAAAAGGAAGACAACATGCGGACACACGCACATACGGACATGAACTACGTGTAGTTTGAAATAATCACGGAGGGCGTTTTGCATGAGATGTGGAATGTATAGGGGCACCATTTGATAGGTCTCGGCGAGTAGAATGGGAAAGGATCAACTTTAATTGGTGTAGGGCTCGAACTAAAGGGCCAGAAGTTTGAAATTTAGAAAATCTTTAGGTGAAAATTTTGGAACAAATAAAATACTTTCTCTTCAATAAAGCCAAGAAATTGAGGATATCAGAATTTTCACCATTGCATTCACAGAAAATCGTACAGAATGACGACGATTCAAGTCATGATAATGAGATACTCACAATTGAAAAATTCATTACGAGTATAGACTCATGAGCATACATATGATTCACGCGTCAATTATACGCGTCGTCAAGTTTTTTCCAACATTGATTCTGGCCGCATCATTATATCGGACAAATCGTAAAATGCGCGCACTTGATGCGTTGCGTATTATATTATGCGAGAATGACATTCAATCGCAAGGAAAATCGATACTTACCCAAGTTATATCGGGTTACCGTCGTTTGGAAAATTTTGCCGCGGCTCATCTTTGATCATCATTTCATCATCGCACATATTCCTCATTCAATCATCACATCGACATGTATATGGGTAGTTCCGTGGAAACTTTAAAACAATGTGTGCCTGCTTGTACGAACCCTTAATACGCTTTAGGAAAAAATCTCAAACGTCATTTTCGATGTATTTTTCGTGCTCTTTCTGGCGCAATCGTCAGTTTTTCGATCCGGGGCTACCGGAAAAAATTATAATCGAAAAAGGGGTCAAAATTGTCAAGTCTGTGTGTTGTGGTTTTTCATTTTTCTGACCTTTGTGAGTGTATAGCACCACCAAGAGGCTCGTTCGGGTTTCGGGCGGGCAAATTTATCAAATTTGATGGTATAAAGCACCAAATCCCACTGCTACAAGGATCCAAAGACCACATTTCACGTGCGCGCTGAGTACATACATTTTGTGGCGCAATTTTACCTAAAATTTTACTCTCTCAGTTTTGCTCGGTAAAAGTGAATTTGCCTCAACCTAGACACTCCCGGACCTACTTATTTTCGAAGTAAATCGTCAGGCGCAACTTTTCCATGCCTCAGAAATTCGAAAAAAATAGATTTTCATACTTTGCGGAGTATTTTTCGGTGAAAATCGAGTTTTGCTCAATTTTTATGTCAGGTCCGTGTGGTACTAGTGCGACCCTTAACCGCGAGAATCCGGAGGTCCTAGTCACTTTTTTCCAAAGCATCTAATGGTCAAATCAAAATTCGAAAACCCGAAAGCTGTAGCTCAAACCGTTTGGCCGTGAGATCAATTTTAGTGGCGAAATGTCAGGCCCGTGTGACGCTACCGCGTGTCTCCATGTTATCCTTATGGTACTGATGAGTGGGAAAATTGACATTCATGCGCGAGTTTATTCATACTTTATATGTTTCAAAAAGTCGAAAAACACCTCTTAGAACCTTCGGAAGTGAGGTTCAGCGCTGGCACATTATTGACCCCCAAAATATTAAAGTTTCCGCAGAACTACTCATATACATTAATACCAACACTTAGCATGATGGGTCTCGCCAATATTGCGTGTTAGATTAGTATGGGTGTTGAATAATTTCATCTTTGTTTTTGAGAAACACTCGTTTGGAAATTGGAATTCGAAGTTATATCGCGGTTCATATTGAGCCAGTCAAAACTTTGTATTTGAATTCTCAGAAGCAAGAAACGAATTTGAAAAATAACTGCCATGGAAACTATCTAAATAGCATCGTCGCATTCTGTATTGAATCTAATGAATAAAATTCATCTCATAGAAGGCTGTAGGACGAAATGTCGTTTGACACGTTTGGCGGTCCCATTCACGAAAATCGAGCAGTTTGCATCAGTCAATTGGTCGAGTGCCACGAATATCAATTTTTCTCGGGCATCTTTCGAGCATAGTCGATATTGAATTTCTTTCATACTTCTATACGCTCATCTTACCCACTCAGCGCTCTCTACAATTTCACTCCGACTTTAAGTCGAATGAGTCGATTAAAATTTTATGAGCGAAATGAGTATTGTGAATAAAAGTAAGTCGACGTAATTGACAAAAAATTTTCTTTCCTGATTCATTCTCATAACTTGACGACAGACGTGCCAACAACATCACTCGTGACTCAAACTTTTTCATTACACCATCTCATAAAAGACAACGTTTCTCACACGTTAAAAAAAGGTTCCCTTCACTCTGTAATCATTTGAACTTAAAATATCCTCCAATAATAGATACGTTCATTACACGCATGATACGCAACAGATCAATGACCAAAGTATAGCAAAAATCCTTCAACTTGGCAGCTGATGGTACTCAATTATTGCAAGCTATGCATTGTACGATCCATATAAAGAGATCAATCGAATCGATGCCTCTCCATATATCGATTCTCAAATGCAGTAGTGGCGTCGCATTGATCGCAATCCTGTCTCGTATCTACATTCTTCGCATTCTACTCAGCATGCAATATTGCTATATACTGTTCGATCAAATCGCACTCACTCGCTGATGGCGCCAAGCGGGAGATTCGATATTATGCTCAATGATGCACAGATACAAGTACACATACCAATTCTCATAACAATTTCATATCGGCGTGCACCCTACCCCCTTCCCCTCCCCAAGTATTTTTCATAACCTTCAACACGTGTTCTATCCTATATACTTGTTGCGATTCATTTAATTCTGAAATATATTCACTTTTTTATTTATACGAATTACAAAACAAAAATTGCACAGAGTATGGGGATATATTTTGATACGTAGTACAAAGGCTCTAACCACGGTGATTGGTTGATTCAACTTGCTCACTCGGAAAGTGCTCTAATAAGGAAAAATTCGATAGGTAACATAGAGTCATCCTCGAATTTTTTTCTTCAGTCGAGCTCCCGTATACACTCTCAACCAAAAGTAATTGAATGATCTAAGCAACTCGGTGGGCGTTGAATATCCCAACCAATTTTGATTGGTTAGGACAACCAATCTTTTTTTTCCGTGTGGATGATGGGGGAATGGATGATGGAAGGATGATTGAATGGATGGGTGATGGGTGGGTGGATGGATGTATGGATGTATGGGTGGATGGATGATGGATGGATGGTGGATGGATGGATGGTGGATGGATGAATGGATGATGGGTGATGGATGGATAATGGACGAACGGATGATGGATAGATGGTCAATGGATAGTTGACGGGAGGATTGATGGTTGGATGCTTGATCGGTGGATGGATGATGGGTGAATGGATGGATTGATGGTTGATGGTTGCATTTGTGGGTGGATGGATGATGGGTGGTTCGAAGTATGGATGATAGGTGGGTGGGTGGGGTTGACGATGGATGGATAATGGGTGGATGGATGGTCAATAGATAGTCGATGGGTGAATTGATGGATGATTGGTGGATGGATAGATGAATGGATGGTTGGATGGATTGGATGATGGATAGGTGTATGGATGGTTGGATGGATTGGATGATGGATAGGTGTATGGATGGATGGAAGGGTGGATGGGTGGATGGGTGGGTGAGTGGATTGGTAGATGGGGACGAGGGAAGGATGTATGGATGAATGGGGTCGATCCATCCATCCATCCACTCATCATCCATCATTCCTCCCACCCATGCAAGCATCGGTAGCTCATTCGTCCTCATAGTTCCATCTATCCAACCATCATCACCCAATATCCACGCACACACCTAGCCAACCATCAAGCATCCATCTCTCAAACACTCATCCATCATCCATCTGTCGATCGTGCAGCCATCATCCACCCTACTCATCCACTCATCACCCATCCATCCATCTATCCATCCACCAATCATCCATCAATTCACCCATCGACTATCTATTGACCATCCATCCACCCATTATCGATCCATCGTCAACCCCACCCATCCACCTATCATCCATACTTCGGGACACCCATCATCCGCCCACCCACCCACCCATCGGACCATCAACAATCTATGCATCCATCCATCCATTCATTCATCCATCCATCCATCCACCCATCACGGAACATAACTACTTGGTTGAAAATTCAACCAGCTGGTTGAAGTGCTGCTTGAAAATTCAAGCAATTCTACAGTGTGGTTATAAAGGCTTGATTACAACTATGAGAGCCCCCGAGAAAGACCTGGTGTGGGTTATGCTTTCTCCTTCATTGCTCTTACTGCGAATGCATCCGATGACCATTCGGATCTTTCCTCCAAACTACAATATCTTGGGTTAAAACTTCTCAGAATTTCGGCCTACGATGTATCATAGTCAAAGAATATATTTCGAAAAAAGGTAATTTTTAGAATTTCCTTTTCGATATCATCATTTTCTTTTCGCGAGCGGTTAACCATCATTGTGGCATGTTTCGATAGCGACTTCTCATATAGTGTACCTGGATCGAGTTTGAATTTTGTGGTTGAACTGAAATCCTTCATTGACGCGTGCAGGCGGTCGGTTTGAGTTACTCGGGTGAAAAACCACTGCGAAATACTCAAGCGATGTCTGAAATAGTTTGAAGAACGTGAGCGAGTGCTGTGGATTATAATTATCGGCTGCACTCTAGAGACTAGATGTATAGATTATTCTCGTTTATTTTTTACCTCGTTCGCGGGTACGAAATTTATTTGGTTTTTGTTTGTAGTTGAAGTTGAGAGCAGCATCAGAGGTATGCGGTCAGTATGTACTTTGTATTCTTACTCAAGACTGAGCTATACCGGTTCGGATGGTTTATTGACTTGGTAGCTGTAGTCGCTTAGAATCGCAATTTTGCGTTCTTTAGAGAGATATTGTTCATTTAGCGTCAATTATATGGGACGGATGATTGAGAAAAAATTTAAATTAGTAAAAATGAACAAGTTCTTATGATCCACAAGCGATAAAGTTGAGAAAAGGTAATAATTGAGATTAATTTGAATTGTGTTTTTTTGGTGTGTATCATAACTACTTTCCTCGTATAATCTCGTCTGAAAATGAAAACTGGACACCAAAAAGGGGTGGTTCCATCTGAAGTATACGATCCTCATTCCCTTGCCGAAACTAGATTGAACTTTTTGATAGCAGTAAGCGATTTTTATAAACCAAAATCTCCCACAATCCATTAAGAAGAAATTTTCCTTGTAACGTACACATCCCCTGTATTGTAATTGGATTACAATAGACATCATTAAAAATACGTACATGAGAAGACCGAAGAATAAAAAAAAAATTGAAAATTCAATACTTTAGTATCTCGCTTAGTAATTTTCGTGAAAGAGAGGATACTCAGAATGAGATTTCGAGAACACGATATGGATAATTTATTCGTGAGACGCAGCATCCGTGTCTCAGAGAGAAGCTGACATTACATCCCCAATACGGAAGAAGCAAAAAAAATACAAAATAAAATATAAAAAAAATTACGAGCGCTTGAGAATCTTTTATGCAAAAGTGCACCTCTCGTTACTCCTTGAGACGATGAGCCACACCTGCTTGTTAAATTTTGAATCCAATACGGCAGGGTGAAATGAGAGCTAGAAGCCTCCTGTGAAAATTGAAAAAGCTGTAATTATACTCTTGATATTCTGTTTTTTAATACGAGTTATAGAGCCCAAGATTTTCTTACCCTTTGAGAAAATTATATATTATATATAGCAAAAAATTGATTTTTGTAAGAGTGCAAAGTCGAATTTTGACTCTGCTTTTTCACAAAATTCTCAATCCAAATTTTCACAATATACAATTTGAATTTGACGACTCCTCGATAAAAATTCCCATTTATTATTAAAAAAGTCCACGAGCAAAACGAGGTGGATTTATACTCATCCATTATTCTAAAATTTGAATCGTCAAAATTGTTCGCATTCAAGTATCATACGAGGCGAGATTCGTTTCCTAGAAACGCGTGTGAGTACGACAATAATGTGTGTCTCTTGCATCCGTTTTGAATTTTAAATGCTCTATACTCTTTAGTAGGTGCTTTACATTTTTATTCGCCAGCCATATTGAGACGCGTATTAATGTTCTGCGTTATTCTATATACGTATATTTGAAAATAAATCTTGGATTTAGGTCTTGTGTGACGAGCTTTAACTACATATACGCTACTTAAATTTAAGGGTTTGTATAATATGCTACCCAGGTATCATTTTGAGCTCCTATACTGAGATTTGAATTTTCGAATTATTTGAGAGATTATTTTTCTTTGTCGATGGAAGTGAGTTGGACGATATTACGATCGTTAGAATGAGAGATAGAGACATTTTTCTCATTTCAGAAGATAATTTTTGAAATTTCTCATGACCTCAATAATAAAAAAGGGTTCGACAAAGAATGTGTACACTAGGATAAACAAATATAAAAATCACATTTTAGTTTTTGATACTTGGTTTAATTTTGAAATCTCGCACAAAACTGGTCATTTTGATTGAGACTTAAATAATATAAAAGCTGAGATTATAGTCTCTCAAAAATTTCGTTGAACAGGATGATCCATGGGAGTTTTATATTGAATTTTTCGATCGAAACAGCTCTGGTTTGTTTTCAGAACGCAGTTTCAAACTCGTTGAGAAAAAATTTGACAAATATGTGTATACATATCCTCGGGGTCTCGTGACGTTTGAAAAATGAAAATAATCGCGCAAAAGAGTGAAACTGGTTCAACTCGCCTTCGAAGTAATTTTGCATTCGTGAAAGAATTGCAGCTCATCTCTTTCGTTGCAAACCGACTAATATATCTGTAACAACGTCTTTACTATCAATACTCTATACAACATTGTATATGTATAGAGTTTTTTCTTCCGCAGTCCACTGTATTGAAATGAAATCGTTTTTTTTTGTTTTTCAAAAATTGCATTTTCCGGCTCTAGTACTCGCGTATAACATGCAACGAAAAAATCTGCACCGCACATAACTGATGCAATGTACAATAAATTTGCAAATTTGTTTAAAAAATTGCAAAGTTGGACATGAGAATATTCGAGTACAAGGAAAAAACGCATCTCTACTATAGTGCTGATACTAGTCTTGGTAAAAACACATATCACATTTTGCGCATTCCTCAGACTGTACATTATGCATTTATACAATATACTGCATGTCCGTATGTATATGTATGTATGCTACATCTCTGCGTGTCTCGTTCTCGCTTTCTTTGGGCATGAGATTATATACGACGACCCTTCCTCGTCGCGCGGGTCTTATCTCTGAGTCTGACTTTGTTGTCGAAGACGGCCTTACGAAGGTTGTCCAGAGGCCGGCGCCTTATTGCATGTGTATTATGCATCACTCGATGCGTTCGTGGTTCGTTCAATCAGTGACGACGAACTGCACCGGTTTCTTCCTTATTTTTTTTGACGATTTTCTCTTTTTCTTTTACTCTTCTCTGGATTATATAGGTACTTGTACCGGAATCACGTGAAAGGCTGCTGATCTGACCATCGGGACAATATATCTTTTTTATGGTTTCTCGCACTTGAATATTGCAAAGTAAGCCCCAAAACGTGCTATTGATTTTTTTTTGTTTTTTTTAATACCGTTCCATGATCGCTATAGTTATTTCATTTTTGCAGCTTTGAGAAATGGAAGAAAACTGATGGAAACAAGAAAAAAGTAGGGATCTGTGGATAGTGAGATTTCTTTCAATTAATGCAAGATGCATATAAGACATACAAACGAATGGCCGGAGTAACTTCGTCAAATTGGCATTCTTTCCTAAAATATGATTAGAAATTTTAAACATTGCGCTTACCATAGTACTTTTCGACGTGATGGTCACACATGAGCAACGGTTTAAGGTTTTCGTATGTATTCCCAGAAAAGAGAGGCTCATTTGATGAAGTTGATTTGGATTGACCATATTCTTATAACTATAGCGAAAAAATTGTGGAAAAATTTTGGCAAGATTGGTGACTTAGACATCTCTCCCGCCTAGTCCCACTCTAATTTATATCCCATTGTTAGTCATTCAAGGTTGTACTTTAACACGTTCACTGCGACGGCAAAAGACGCGTTCGGATCCTGTGTGCGATGGGCCCCACCGGTGGGGCCCATTCAATTGGATTTTGATCATCGCCGCACACAGAGTTGGACGCTTGGGTCCCACCGGTGGGGCCCATCCCAGTGAAGGTGTTAATATATGTGCTTGAATATTGTAAACATGTATGAGTACGATGTAAAAAGTTCAAAGAAAAGTCATTGTGCGCCATACAATAGGCCATAGCAATTTTAGAAGTCTGACATCAGATTTTCTGCTAGGAAGATTATGTCATTCAATTTTGGAAAAAGTGTTCTGTATGGAAGCTTGGTCATAATGTGTTTTCAATTTTTCAGTAAAGTTTTTGATTCTTGAAATTTATCGTCAAGCTTGCTCGGTTGACACACATGCACTTGATTGATTTTGGAATTCAAATGTCTGATGAGGTGATTTTGAATGATTTTCAACGACGGATATGTTGAAAACAAAACAATTGATTATCATAAGAAAATTAGGATTTGCAATGATGAAAATGTTGTCTAATCAGAGTGGTAGTATTTCATGATACACTATGCATAAAATGGCACTTTGCGCAGTTTGACAATTTTTACTCATGATTTATCGAAAAGTATGATTGGATACACAGGACTGAAATCTATTTTCCGCATCTTCGTGATGATTCCGAGATACTTATTGCTCGGACGCGAAAAAAGTTTTATTGGGGTTTAATATTTTGAAATTATCACACGCGCATAATTTAAAGGATCATTTTGAGAATCTCTTCGAGATCACCTTCGATAACTTGCTCAAAATCAGAAATATCTCTGAGAATTTGAATATTGTCCATAAACTTTTATTCAGTTTGGAAATTGAATTCAAGTTTTCATATCACACTACGATTCTAAACATTTCAAGATTTTCGATATCTCAACAACAAAATTGAACTTCCCATCAATCATTATCATATATATGACTTTTTAAAATTCATTCTACACCCATTTAATAACATCTCATCATCTTCACATCAAATTTATAAATTCGTGATCCATTTGTACATCACTCGATATAGCGTAAAATCCTCTCTGTACTTCAAATATTAATGCGTATATCTATACATTTATCCTTCACCCAATACCGACCCGACAAATATAAGCAAGCGCTCATCATTCATCAATATCGACGTGAGATTTGAGACGCCGTAACCAAACTCGTTTACCGATGCGTTCAAAATATCGAATTTGGTAATACATCTTCACTCGTATACACTGGATAAACTATCTATCTCTTCATTTATCTCAGTTTTTCTCGAACAAAATCTTTCTCGAAAAACTGTTACCTTTTGCTACATCATTTTTCTTAAAGCTGATGATCAGCTAAATCTCATATTTCCTGTAACCGAGCGACTAGAGTACACAATCTCTATTTCAAAATCCTAATCGATTTTTGGCTTATCCATTATCGACGACACGTAGCAACGTTGCATTCACAGCCTGCGGCAATTTTGACGTAAACATCTATAATATCGAGGAAAGTTGAATAAATACATGCATCGCAACGGTTTTCTCTCATTTATTTACCAGTTCATTGGCTTCGATAGTAGGATTTTTTATCTAAAATAAAAGATCGTATTCATAAATTAATTTTATCAAGAGTTGTCAACTTTATTCGACAAATGATACATACGTTTTCGTTCACTCTGTCGTTCAATTCAACTCTATAATTTTTATGTAATACTTTTTTATGTATTTATTTCAGTGAATTTGTTTGTATGTGAAGTGTATGGAGAGATGTGAACGGATAAAAACCAGAGGGCAAAATTTTTTACGATTCGTCGATACACAAGTTTTAATGAAGAGTTATTGCGAGCTGAACTGAATAAAATTGTATAGGTACATACATACGTTTCACACTCTTTTTTTGCTTCTATTTTGTATCGGCGAATTGCAATTTTTTCCTTCTTGTACACAAATGTATTGTATGAGGAAGCTTCGTGCGAATGTTGATTTTGTAGTTTGGCGTAGTCGAGATGTGTTATTTCTCATTCGTTTGATGTACCAGAGTATGTTAGAGTGAGCGCATCGCTACCGGCTGACTTGATTTACCCAGTCAAAGTCTGTCATGAATGGAAATTGACGTTTGTAATATTTATGAGTCGTCAAGTAATAGGTATATCTATATGCATTTTCATACCTGGTTTAGCTGTTTTTCTGGTTCTGAGCGCGTGCACGTGCAGTTAAATGCATCACAAATACTTTTGGTTATGATTCATTCCTATCTAGCTTTTGAAATTTGACTTTTGAGAACTCTTGAGAATTTTTCATTGTCTTTTTTTTGCTATAGCAAAATCAATCACTCTAAATTCCTTGAGGTGGATTTCAAGCTTCGGGTGTTATTATCATTCGAAGAGTTACTGGAAACAGCCCATCGAGTTTGACTAAAAATTCCAGCACAAATAGGACTGAAACAATCGTCAAAAAAAAAAAATAAATAAATAAAAATAGAAATAAAAACCTTGGCGTTAATTTTGAGAGAAACAGTTTGTAGATTATGAAATTTCTCGTTGTATTCAATAGTGCTTGCAAATTTTTAATTGAAAAATCGAGTTATTCAAGCTTTGGAAGAGGAATTTCGTAAGCGAATGACAAATACTTGAAAAAAGGAGTCTCAAATACACCAAATTCGGGCCAAATAACATACTCATACGACAATGTATCATTTCTTGTTGCGATCGCAAAGCTTTAGAGGCCTGAAATTGGAATTAGTCGATGAAAATCTCATGATATTCAATTGCATCGATGCAGATCCCAGCTTGGATTGGAAAACGTTTACAATACAACGCTTGGACTGAGATTTTAGTCTCCTGAGGTGAAAATCTGCTCGAAAACGGCTCGAATAAAGACTTCAGTAGCTCTTTTGACACGAAATTCCACCCTAAGGAGTTACGAGGGACTCTATGGGATTAATATTTTTTTTTTCCACTACAATTATCCTGTGCAATTAATACTTTGATATTTTAGCAATTACATTGACGCATCTAGTAGTTTATGTTCATGAAGACTGCCATCACAATTTTTCTTCTAAAATCTTATGACTGATTCTCCACTCATCACTTTAGAGAACATTTTGGAAAACAGTCAACATTTGAACTGAAGAAAAATGCAATAATATCTTTACCACCGCGACTATTTCATAAAAAAAATAGCACACGACAGTATGTTTGCAAACGATTTTGAACGTTAAACGAAAAGTAATGATGTCAGGAGTTTGTCAAAAAATTACTAGCATGCTCATGATAATGATAACTGCAGAACGGAAGAAATATCTTCGAAAGCAATATTTTGGGTGAAGAAATAACAGGCAACAGAAACGAGGAAGAGCCCAATTTCGAGGTATACATAACGAAGCGAGAAATTGCATGTGCAAAAAAAAGTATGCGTGTATGTACGCAAGAGGTGCAGAACAGGTCAGGGTCCTTCGATTGTCGCGCGCTTTGCTTTTTCCCAAAACTGGTTTTACGAGAGCTGTTCCGATGCTGATGGCCACTGATATGCTATATAATACTGCTACTGGCTGTTGCATCGTGCATCGCAGTCTCCGAAATTTCATCCGTTTGGAAATGTTTATAAGGAGACTGATCGGTCTGATGAGCTCTCTTATTATACTCACTTCAACTTTTTTTTATCCTATGGTGATTGTAACTGGACCACGATATTTTTCCTTTGGTGATGAGTGGTATTGCGGTACATACATTTTTTATGCTTGTTTGAAGGCATATTGCAGTATGAATTATGGGTCAGGACTTTTCAAATTTATACGATATGACGACCTAAAAGGACTTAGAACTTGAAACTCATGCTAGTTTTGATCTAAGTATGTTACGTCGGCATGTTTCATAAATTCCTGAATACGCATAACATTCATTTTTAGATAGTTTTTATGTTAAAAAATTAATTTGAACTTTCAAAATGCTCGATAAATGGATGTAAGATTTTCGCAATTTCTAAATGTTTATTTGGTAAAACCAAAATTATATTAGAATCCTCTCGATCCAGGATATTTTGTCTGCTCAAGTCACTCCTTGAATCAGCATATAATTCTCATCGCAGCAAGGATTCAATGACTTCCATGATAGATTCCTAGTAGACGTGCCGAATCATTAAACTGGTTATAAAATAACCAGAAATTCGGAAAATCATCAATAGTTATGGGCTTTTTTATCAGGTGCCATGGCATTTTTCAACCAGAGGTCTTCGAGAGCAAAGTTGGGATACTAATTTCTACAAGTTTTGAATCTGAATTCATTTCACTGCGCCATGAAGGAATCTGGATCGTTATAATAAAAAAAACCATCATTTTGACAGAAAAATGTTAGATCTGCTGAACGATTTTTAAATTTTCAACATACTATTCTCATTGTACCTGGTATTTTTTACCATTCGTCGTCGAAAAATAACATTGGCCGCCTTTCAAAAATCTTTGATTCTGACATCGATGAAAATCTACATTCTAATCCATTCCAGATTTATTTGGTTTCTTCCAAAAAAGTAAAAATGAATCAGTTCAAACAAAAGTGCAATGGCTCAAATTGACCAAGAAAGCAAGATCAACTTATCAAAAGGGACGCAAGCATCTAATTTTGTAGATTTTGAAACGAGTTTGATAATGAAACTAAAAGTACGTGCCGTAAACTGGGATGAATGTGTCCACTCCTGGGTGAATGTGTCTTTTTTGTTTTTGTGATATTTCGGTAAAAGATCCTGCTGAAGCTCATTTTGGAGCTATTCATCCCATTTTCAAAATGAACCCTCGAGAGATATTTTCAGACGTACCAGTCAAAAGTTATCCCAAAAACAATTGAGTGGACATATTTACCCCGGTGTTCACATTCATCCTTGTTTACCGGTAGTAATCACACCAAAAAATAAATCAAACTTGAGATGGAAGGGTTAGGAGTGAGACGAGTACACCGGCTCCATTTAAACAGAGTTTAGCAAACATTTCAACAGAATTTAGCAAAATGTAAGAAACTTCAAACGCCAAGCTATGGCAAAATGAGGAATTCACCGGAAGAAACTTTGCTGATGCGTGAAATTTACACCGACGGATAAATTACGATATCGAAACATTTGAAACTAGTTGCGGAGAAACGTATACATCTTGTATCCAAGAGAGCATGTTTATCCAGACATTTGTCTTACAAATAAGATCCGCGAGTAAAGTTTCCCGTTGACTCTCACGAGCTTAACTTTATATATTTGATCAACTAATTAGGAAGTTGATGAGTAAATCCAATGACTTGGTAGCAAGTTTATATGTCTATAAGATTCTCAATCTCTGTCTCTCACTCGCAAGCAGAAAAGACATTCGTAAATGAGATGCAAACTCATGTCGATCAACGAAGAGCTCCTGTTGCATCGTATATATTCAAGTTTGCGATGCGCGAAACTTGATCGGTGAGCCATCATCAGGCTTTGAAGGCAGTAGTAATGCATATACATAGCGGGTTTTCCAATATCTCAGTTTTTTTTTATAAGGAATCTTGTACGGAATGAGGTCTAGCATGTCTTTGATCTGAAATTCATCTTCGTTTCAATCTTGACCGATGTAAGCCTCACTCGTATTACAAAAAAATTGCTGCTATCCTTCATCTTCTTTTAAAAAATTGACATAATTCTTAGCAGATATCTTTTTTTTTTTTGAATTTCAATCAACCCTAGAGCTCGAAGATTTGTCATAGCAAGACAAAATTTTGAATTCTTCTAATTCTGAATCACTTATTGATATAAACTTTGGGGAATCCCACTTTCATTTTTAGCCCACATTATGTTCTCATAAGCTGTCCCATTTTTCATTCCCGATGTAACATTTTTCCGTGATGTGGAAAAGAATCGCCGTTTGTAGTGACGAGAAACAAGGTCCGTATTTGCTTTGCACCACTCAAAATTTTTCTGTTACAGTATTGAATCGACAATACAAAACTGATTTCTCCTCAGAGATTGACCGATTTTGGTTTTCTACATTGTTATTATAGTAAGTGCAATGATTACAAGATATGATTTGTTTCCTTCAATTCTTGGAGCGGTTCATGAAGTGATTTCTCCAAAATCGTTACGACAAAAATTTTTTCACATGTTTATTGCCGCAAACCAAACTAATTTGAGATTTGATTCATCGTTACTTGCAAGTTTCATCCAATCGAATTAGTCAAAATCAATATTCATTATTTGATTATGACTATTTACAAAATGGGATCTTATAAAGTATCATGCGTTCAAACCGTTTGACTTTCTCTCAAAAACAAAAATATAATTCGTAATCCCAGGTTACATAAACCTTTTCATTGGATGACAGCTGATTCCTCGCTGTCCGTGAGTAGTACTCATTTTCTCTGATGACTAAATCTGTTCTAGTAATGTTCCAATATCGATTGAAATTCTTACAAAATAGATTATCTTGATGCAAGGGTATAGGAAAACGTTTCACCTTTTTGCTCTTAGATCAACTGTGAAAAATTATCGGTACACGGTGAGGAAAGCACACTCTTAAGGCGATGCGGTCACCGGGCACCCTGGCCATGGACCTTGAAAATACACCTTTTATAAAAAGTTTGATGATTCAAATTGTGAGACGAGTTGTCGAATACTTGTTATTGTCCAACTTGTATTCTTCACTCCGTCGCTCAGCCCAAATCATAAGGGAATCGGAGAAAAAAGGGAATAACTCGGTCCGCGGGAACCTCCTAACCTATAATATACGCACATTTTCATTCCCAACTTTCTCCGATTCTATTGCAATTTGGGCTGAACGAAGAGCAGACGAATCTAAGTTAGATGATAACAAATATTTGTGCGCTCGTCGTTTAGCCCAAATCGCAACAGAATCGGAGAAAGTTGGGAATGATTTTCAGCTTGCATGGTGAGCACAGTTCAGAAAAATCATACATTTTGGTACGAGGGTGTATAAAACTTTTTTTCACGTCCGAGTGATAGGTTTCCGTCCCGAGTCGTAGGCGAGAGTCGAAATCCTCACGTGGATGTGAGAAATTAGTTTTACTCTCGTATATTGAACTACACTTTTGGATAAACTGTGAGTATAGAAGTCGATGAACTGTGAGCAATAGTTCATCATTGCCCAGGGCACGTACGCTCGGTTCACGTGCTAGAACAATTCATTTTTTGAGCGAAGCGAGGGAAATAAGTTCTCCGGGACCGAAATGAGCCCGCGAGCACAAGACAATTATGATTTTCTATCACGAGAACCCTAAATGCACGTTTGCAAGCGGTATTTTTAGGTTAGAATGATATATAGTCCACTTTTATATACAGAGGAGTAAGAAATCTTTGTTGCGTCCGATGAGTGATTAGCAATCATCACGAGGATGCAGAAAATAGGTTTTTGATTACTCTAACCTAAAATGCCGCATTTAAATGGGATTTTAGGCTTCTTGTAATGGAAAAATATATCCGCTCTTCGCTTGCAAGCCCATTTTGGGCACTGGAGCACATGTCTGTCTCCCTTCGCTCGACAGACAAACTGTCCTAGTGCCCAAAATGGGCTACTGCGCTCAGTACGGAAATATACTATTACTCCGGCGTATTGAATTATACAAAATTAATAAGTACATTTTTACGCACAATGTTTCAAAAATATTATCCCAGCTTTCATATGTGGGTGCATTGTTATTTTGGATCTCAGTTGGTGCTTCACGAAGATCTGATTTGAAATTGTGGATGTTGAATTTTCCCGTGTTTTTTCTTTCAAAAGATTTTTTGCCGAATCCTGAGCGATTTTTTACGGGATTCAAAAATCCATTGAACAAAATCAAAATTGATTTGATTAACCCTTACTTACCTAGGTGAAAATCAGTTACACTCCAACCCACGTGGTAGCCAAATGGCACATCCTACGGAAAATACTATATCTCCTCAATTTTCTTGTGGACAATGGCGTATAAAAATCACTCTCATATAATTCATCCATTCAAGAATCAGTATGAACTCCTTCTCATGGATTCGGAGCACACAAATTTTCTCTAAAAATTCCAGAAAATATCAGTTTTTGGTCATTCCTGTAGATTAGGCTTATGAATAATTTTTCAAAATCTTGAAAAAACTACACCAGTTGCTGCCTTAAACACTTTGAAAACTATCTCTATGTTTCAAACAGACTTCAAATAAGCTATAGCAACCCGATTTCGAAAAATCAAGTTGAAAATGAGCTTTGTAAGTTCTGTCGTTGGTGCATTTTCAGTACAATATTTGTTGATATTTTGGGGAAAAGTCTTTTTTGCAATCCTGGGTTTGGTTCATTTGAAAGATAATGCCAAAATATGAAATTAGCAGGCCTGGAAATTACACCCAGGTTTCAGACCCTCAATAGAAAAGTTTTAGGTTGCGATTGAAATTTCATGTGTGCCAAATGGCTGCCCCGAGTTGAAATTAATAATGATGCTCTAAGTAATGCAATTCAAATTCGGTACATTTTTTAAAAACCACATCGAGTATAGTACCACAATCAAAATGGAAATATCTCTATATAGTTATATCGATAACATATCGAAGAATTGAATATCCATGAATTCAACTCATGTGGCAACCGATCGCAACAAAAGCACTGCTCGTTATCACAGAGAGATGGCTATGCTCGTGCATTGACTCTTCGGTGACGAGACGACCGCACCTGTGTCGATTCAAACTGCACTATACAAGTATTTTCTATATCACGATGCGCAACAATCATTATATTGTTACACTACAGGAGTATCGACTAGGATACACAACAATAGTAAACCCCACCTCTAGAAAACCGATGTTGTTGATCCTTAGGCTCTTTCATATCCTGAAATACACCAGAAATTGGATCGGCGTTGCGATGATGCAATCTTGATATCTATACTGTCATCGTCGATACAAAAAGCTCTTTCAAGCATTCGATTTGACTTAAGCTTTCAACACCACCACCATTACTACCACAATTGAATGGAAGAAGTCGCAATACGAATCGTATATACACAATATACAATATAACCGAGGCGAGGTACACAATAATATTCGAATGCAGTGATGTGCAAGGGATCATCCGCATCGTTCTCATATAAAAGCTCAATGAAACAGATATCGAAAAGGTATACCCGTGGAAAAATGTTTGGTGCATGGTCATGCATGACGGCATACCGCTACTAGTGCACGATCATGCATGACCGCGTACAGAAAATGGTGGTATGTAGTCATGCATGTATCATGCATGAATTATGCATGACCATGCACCATACAATGTTGCAAATCATTTGGGGTTAGGTACTAATTTCGGTGTATGGAGAAAGCCCACGATTTGGAAATTTGGAATGTTACAGAGAAAAATCTACCATTTTGCGTTTTCATCGCTATTTGGTTCCAATACTACGAATCACTCAAAAACTCTGATGATTAAAATGGCCCCACCATTTGAAGGCTCAAACGATGTCAAAAAATTGACCGGTATTCCAGAAAGATAATTCATCTCCCTCACGGTGGTCTTGAACCACGTTCATATGTGGTCGACATACCAAGACCTAAAATTCCTGTGCAATGTATTTCTGTGCACTTAGATGATCATTTCTTGACTGGGCCGTTAGGAAAAAATCAAAAGAAGGGTGGTTTTTTGGTGTTTTCCTGTCGTAATTCCTCTATAACTCGAAATAGACACATGTCATCGAAAAATATGTGGGGTATAAATTTGTAGATTCTCAAAATATCTACAAAAATTGTTCCCATAGTTTTTCTCGTACAACGTATCCTGTTAGAGATATTTGAGAAGTTATTGGATCGAAACCGTGAAAAATATGGATCTCGGACGGAAAATTCTTGGTTGCGGAAACAGGAAGCTTCATGTAAGAAAATGTGTTGAGACCTTTTTGTTCATCTTTCAAAGATCTATGACTGTTTGCTCCACACATTTTCGGATAAATTGTATTCTCCATGAGTTGTGGGGTCGAAACCGTGAAAATCATGGGTCTTGGGCGGGAATCCTCCAATTACAAAAACAGGTAACCGTAACCGAGAAAATGTTTAGAGACCTTTTCGGTTCATCTTTCAAAAATCCACCTAAAGTTGCTCTACGCATTTTTTGATGAAACGTAGTTCTCATGAGTTATGGGGCCGAAACCGTGAAAAATATCGATCTCGGACGGAAATGTCTTGGTTGCGGAAACAAAGCCTCGTATGAGTAAATGTGTAGAGACCCTTTTTGTTCACCTTTCCAAGATCTAGAAAAGTTCTTCAACACTTGCCAACAAACGTGTATCTTGACAACCGCATACCCACATTATTTCTTCATGCATATATCTCCTTAACTTTAATAGAACATGTTTAATAGAACTATCGAGAATGTGCACTGTAAAAAATTTGTGGGGAAAACTTCGACCAGTGGTTGCAGTTTTTCCCTCAACCCCTGGTTGTCTTTTTTCCCACAACGAATATATAAGGATATATGCGGCGCCCACGATATTGGTGGATGGTGGTCTCCGGGTGACACTTTTGAGTGGGAAGAACAAGTTTCATGTTTTTTCACAAACAAAGAGGAATAAACATCAGCGCCGGTCGAATGGATGAATAGATGGACGGATGGGGTGGGAGGGTACATGGGATGGATGGATGGAATGGAACGGAATGGGATTGAATGAAATGGAATAGAGTAGGATGGAACGGACTGGAATGGAATGGACCGGAACGGAAGGGCGTGGAATGGAATAGGATGGAACGGAATGGATGGGAATGGAATGGTTGGGAACGGAACGGCATGGAATTGAATCGTATGTTCCTATCCGGTCCGTTCCATTCCATTCCGTTTCATTCCATTCCACGCCGTTCAATTTCAGTCCGTTCCAATCGGGTCCGTTCCATTCCATTCCATACCGTTCCATTCTGGGTGGTTCCATTCCGGCCCGTTCCATCCTATTCCATTCGTTCCTTTCAATCCCATTCCATTTTATTTCATTCCGTTCCAGTCCATCCATCCATCCCATCTATCCTCCGACCCCATCCGTTCATCTATCGATCCCTCCCGCCTTACGATGTCTATTCGACTCCTGCAGGACAGGCAACCCGCTTTGTCGTATACGCGACCGGTGCTAATGTTTATCCCTCTTTGTTTGTAAAAAAACATGACGAAACTTGTTCTTCCGACTCAAAAGTGTCACCCGGAGACCACCATCGACCAATATAGTGGGCACCGCATTCATCCTTTTATATTCGCTGGGGAAAAAGGCAACCAGTGGTGGAATTTTCAACCAGTGGTTGAATCCCAACCAGCTGGTTGATTTTGACAACCAACCACTGGTTGCCGAATTTGGTGGAAAGTCAACCGATTTTTTACAGTGTGTGAAGCAATTTTTTGTAGGTCTTTGAAAAGAAGAAAAGAAGTTCAGTGCCTTTTCCTCGTAAAACGTATCCTGTTTGTAATATTTGTAAATTTTTCGTCTAGACTCATACTCCCTTCACCAATATCAGAGTTGTAAGTATGGATGTCGACGAAGAATCCTCAAATAACGCAAACAAGATGCGTTTTTTACGAGTAAAAGTCACTGAATCTTTTTCGTTAGTTTTTGGAAAACCTACAAAAAATTACCGTGCATGCACATTTTTATATGCATATTTTTTGTGAAACATGTGTGATTGGAGTTATGAAGCTAAAATAATTTTAGAGAAAAATTTTCGAGGATCATCCTCAAATATCTCCAACAGGATACGTTGCACGAGAAAAATTATGGGAACAACTTTTGTAGATATTTTGAAAATCTACAAGTTCATACCCCACATTTTTTTGACGACACGTGTCTCTTTCGAGTTATAGAGGAATTACGACAGGAAAACACCAAAAAACCACCCTTCTTTCAATTTTTTCGTAGCGATCCAGTCCAGAAATGATCATCTAAGTGCACAGAAACACATTGCACAGGAATTTCAGGTCTTAGTATGTTGACCAAATATGAACGTGGTTCAAGACCACCGTGAGGGAGATGAATTGTCGTTCTGGAATACCGGTCAATTTTTGACATCGTTTGAGCCTTCAAATGGCGGAGCCATATTAATCATCAGAGTTTTTGAGCGATTCGTAGTATTGGAACCAAATAGCGATGGAAACGCAAAATGGTAGATTTTTCTCTGTAACATTCCAAATTTCCAAATCGTGAGCTTTCTCCATACACCGAAATGAGTACCTAATCCCAAATGATTTGCAACATTGTATGGTGCATGGTCATGCATAATTCATGCATGATACATGCATGACTACATACCACCATTTTCTGTACGCGGTCATGCATGATCGTGCACTAGTAGCGGTATGCCGTCATGCATGACCATGCACCAAACATTTTTTCACGGGTATATACTACATATACACTTGTATATGAAGTTGCGCATGCAGTAGGGAATATTGTATGTATAGGGTATGGGCAAACCACAATACAATGGTTGTGTATAACGATGAGTAGAGCGCGAAACGAGCACTGCAACAATATAATACCGATTGCCTGCGTCATATCGATATATAACCAATATGCTTTTTTTTCCAATGCATGAAGTAGATACAAGTGTATGATATTTCTGTGTAGATGCATTGGATTCATACCAATATGATTTTTTTTTTATCGGATTCAAGCAGGCAAGGATTTGAGGATGCAATTTGATTTATCTGAGTTTTCTTGATTTTACTCAGAAGCTCATTTGAGAGCTTACGAAGTGAATCAGAGCGCAGATTATTTTGACAAACCGAGACCGATTCGGAAAAAGAAATTTCCTGAGAAGATAGTAATTAGATTTATTTCCTCGTTCCGTGAAAACCATAATTTTTTAATAACCCGAGCGTAAACGTGCCTTTTCAAACAGATTGCTAAAGAATAAGATACGACGCGGATGCAGAAACTCGATTTTACGTATATCCTTGTAACAATTCAAACTTTCGTCTTTGGCTCGGTTCAGAAAAATTTGTTCGAGACGTGTAATGAAAGTCTTGCACTCATGTATTTCGTAACCTTCTATTTTTTACACTGTGCATGGGAATTTATGTACTTTGTGTACAATTTGAGGACTTTTATTCACACATTCATCGAAAAGTATAATCCGATAGACGAGAGTAGACTAAAATTTATTTTTCGGTCAGTCCGAATAATTTTTACATCATCAGAATATACAAGATTTCAAATACAAGGGAAAAAGTATGCATCGAGAACAATAATTACAGTTACCCAACGATCTATTATAGCAAATTGCACATGATTGTGTGACGCAGTGGCATATCATACCCCATCAATCTTGGTTATTTGATTGATTCAAGAATCGATAGCGTAACCGAAATAAATTGATCTTGAATTTTATTTTTGAGCATCAATCGTTTTGCGTCCGTCGTCATGCGGTAAGTAATTCGCGCTAAATACAAATTTATATGACCGGTGTGAGAAGCCTTGATGATTCGCTGCACGTGCGTAAACATATAAGCGGAAATGCACGCGTCGATTTCATTTATGGGCGATGTATGTGCGTGAATGGTTGGTAATTTGAGAAATGCGTTTGTTACTTCTTTTGTAACTAAAAAGTGTTTCAAAATTGCCGAAAATCCCATTCCGGGAGATTTGGAATGTTGAAACTTTTAGGTTGTTTCCTTTTTATATTCATTTTCTAATAACTGAAAGGAAATACAGGCGTCCCTCCGTATTAGCGGACTTTTTATTCGCGATTTTGGCTATTCGCGACTGACCAATTGCGGGATTCCCCCCGTATTCATGGTTCTTGGCATTGGTTATTCGCGATTTTGACCCGGATTGAACGATAATATCGATAATCAAATCACACTGGGCTTAAAATCGTATTCAAATTTATACTAAAACTCACTGTTATATTCGCACTCAATTTCGACAGAGGCACAGTTTTTTCCATCCTCTTCATTCAGAGACCCGGAAATTCACTGATTCGCGAATGAATGTAATCAACAAAGAGAATGGGGATTCACAACCAAAAGAATCGCGGATGTATTACGCTCAGCTGATGCTTTCATTGAAAAAAGTATGGGATTCGACCCCATAGTCACCCGGAATTTAGATATCAAACATGGATTCGAAGCATTGCTAACCCCTTAGACGTGCTAGACAATCAAAATTAACCAAATTCTTTCAAAAGTAGCAATGACTAAATCTTTTATAATCGATTTGTAGCTTCACTTGTATGAAGAAGAATAAATTCTGAATAATGTTTCTGGAAATCGAGATTTTTCTGTGAGCTTGTTACGTACCCCCTCCTTTCCCATGAGACCAATGTCTTTTTATTCGCGGTTTTTGTATTCGCGCTCCTTTGCTGTTACGTATCTCCGCGAATACGGAGGGATGCCTGTACAATAATTTTGATGATACGTATAGAGTCATGATCAGTCACCAAAGAATCTTTCATTCATAAGGAAATCATTTGCGACAAAGAGATTCAGACTTCAGATAAAATTCCTCACGTGAAAACTGTAATACAAAAATCATCCAAAAAAAGTTTTTAGCTAGTGAATTATCTGACTTATTTTATTATTCTAGATTGATGATTTACTGCACAAACAAGAACATGATTCGCGCATTCGTGCACACAAACGCGTATAAATACGTTTGAATGCAGGATTATTGATGAAATTATTTACACTCGGAGATATTGCAGAATGGGTGTATAAGGTGTATGAATTAATCGTGATAATATTTACTATGTCAATTGTGAGGGCCATTCTACTACGTCCGTGTCCAAACAAATTTTCCTTTGATGCTCAAAATCTGACCAATCAGGATTCAATTTATAGATTGACAACATTCAAGTTATTTACACATGCAGATATTATATTCTAATAGGGCATTTACAGAATAGTTAAAGTTTCTAGAAGGAATCAAAATACAACTATTCCTCAGAATACAACCGAATTTTTCCAAAATTTTGTATCAATTGGTTCATTCGAAAATTAACGATAAGCATCCTTCACTCGAGTAGTAATTCTCCTTCATCGATTTGATATAGACAATTATAAGTGTGCTCGCGCGTTCGCGAGTATTGCGCAGGGAGATGAATGAATTAATCACAATTGAAAACACTAGATTTCATTTAACTTTTTAATGAAATAGAAAAACGTATGTTGACAAGAGAAACGTAAAAAATTGGTTAGGTTAGACGTTGTTGTGCTCGCTTCAAGAGCCTGAGCGAATCTGATCACTAACGATTTACATGTTTTCGTCTGCTTGACAACGCGTTGCTAACAAAATTGGTTACAGTTGAATCGAATTACTTTCGCTGGTGGCCAATTGCCCACAGACACACTGTCTGCGACAAGGGCCTCTCATGCACGAGAGGCGAAAGGTAGCCACGGATTAAACACCCGTGCTACGGCCGGGGACACCGGGACCACGTCCCTCACGTCCTAGCGAGAGTAATTCAAAGAGAAGTCATTCAAATAAATAAAAGATTTTACAGGATTTTAGATTTGAAGCGAACACATAATTATAATTTCACAATTACAATTACATGATTACAATTACAATTTTCATTGTACATAATGTATATGTGATGAATAAATTCATGGATTTCATTTTCTTTTTCAAAATTTAAATATTTGAAATGTAAATTTCACACATTTTCAACAAACTAAGATTGAAATTTCAACTTTTGATAACACAAATATTTCATTTCAATGCTTTTAACTATTAGAATAATAAATTGAACTTTGGGAATTTCTTCTAGGTAGAAATTCAATTACGCCCAAAATAGTTGCTAAAATGAACAATAAACTGATCGGGAACATCCTCCCCCCGTAGAAAACATGCGTTTTATACACTAGCTAACTTGATAATATTATGGTTTGGCGAATTCGAAATTTCATAGGCTGTACGTTCATGAGCGACACGTTTACATCTGTCTTCTGCTAGATTGTTTAACTTAATTCATTGAGAAACTAGGAGGAACGGAGAAAAGGAAAATGATTGAAAAGACTCACACGTATACTCGCCTCAAATTCGACCGAAATCTGCCCTCTTTTTGAGCTTCGATACACGATTTCTAGGGTCTCTAAAAAACAATTGAATGCGATTACTTCCCCCGGTAGCCGATCGTTCACAGACACTCTGCAACGAGGGCCTCTCAAGCACGAGAGGCGAATGTAGCCCCGGATCGGAATCCGTGCTACGGCTGGTGGACACCGGAACCACGTTCCTCACGTCCTGAGGGAAGTAATTACAACATGAAAAACATGCTTGGACTCATTTTGAAATTGGAATAATGTCTGAAGCGAGTACATTTTCGAGTTCAATTGAACATTCCACATATTGGAATCCAGAATTCATCACTTTAAAATGCATTGTAATTAAAGTATACTTTTCTGGAATCGAAACTCATGCTTATCATCATCTAGGTTCCAGACTTTCAAAATCACACCAAATGGAAAAATTAACAAATCATGTCTTTTCTCTATTCACTTCTTGGAACATCGTTTTCTCTTAACAATACAATATTTCCGACTGCTAGAGGATTGTCAGAGTGATACCACTTTTGCGAGGAACTAAAGTTGACTCATATCCTCTCATTCATCCCAAAACGCAATAGATACATATATGAATGACGCTAATTTAGAGAAAATTGATATTCCATTTGTTCAAAAACGCGATGTTAAACAAGACTGTTACAAGTTACAATAGAACTGATTGCTTCCCCCGGTGACCGATCGTCTACAGACACTCTGCGACGAGGGTCTCTCATGCACGAGAGATAAATGCAACTCCGGACTCGAGCATCCGTCAATGGACTCAGAAACTACGCCCCCCACGTTTTAGGGGAAGCCATCGAGAACTGATCACATCATTTTGAATCAACTAGATAGCAGTGGGTTAAAGCAACTAAACGGGATCAGTCCGACTGTAACTAATTTTCTTCTTCTTACCACTCACAATTCGCTTGTTCATCAGAAAATGCGTTCAATATGCAACAAGAAGCTGTATACGATGTCCAAAATTCCGTGAGTAGCTTTGATCTCAACCCCTACTGTCAAATCTATTCGTTCATTTTTTATATTAGAGCCCGAGGGATTTGAAAGCTTTGTGCAAATTCAAGTCTGATTTCATGAATCACTGAATGATAAGGATCAAAACAACAAGATATCACTCGATACTTCCTGCCAATCAAACATGTTCAACTTCGAAGAATTCTGCTCATGACAACAAATTTGATTTATCGTATATGGATGTGAGCAAGTATTAGACTCTCACCAAAATTCTGTTGTTCACAAACTTTGTGGATTTTCTATCAGAAAATCTCTACAGACGAATCAAACCGCACCCACAAGACAGACTGTTATAGGAATTGTAAACTATCTGTGATTTGAGTAACGTTATCCGTTTTTCTCTCAAGAAACATCACGGTCAGAAAAATTAAATATGAAATATCAAACTGAAGCCGCGAGCATTTGAGCAAAATCGACTACAGAACATCGCCGAGAACGTATGAGACTGATGCATCAAGACTGTGGCCTACAGCCTCGCTACATCAGAATCATCGGCCACCGTCGATGCTTTGGTATTCCAACACAGATCAGCGTACGCCTGAGCTGTGTTGAAATCCCTCATAATTCTGAGATGAAAGTACCAGAGATATCATGAACGGAGCTAAATTCATCTAGACAATTGCAACCAACCAAACAGTTCAATACAATAGCTCAAGTGCTCACTATCCGCTATACCAATCACAAGGCAAAACCTGATTTCTTCACGAGCACTTGATATTTGGTGCGCTATGGTTTCCTTCGATGTCACGGCGTGTCGTACTTTCTTCAAAAATTCATCCGAGGAAGTCTGTTGGAATCTCGATGTCAGCTCAGATAGACTGAGAGGAGCAGAATAGATGCATCAACCAGGAGATGACGAGCTGACTTCATTTGGGTGTCATTTGTCTCAACGAAGCGGAGTTTTTCCTGGTACAGCATACCCTGAATGTTGAGCTTTCCATGGGCGCTCGTCAAATTCCTTACATCTGAGACTGGACAAAGGGCCATGTTTACACGGAAATCCGGTGCCAAATCAACGCAACAGTGTACCTCGACAGTCACATCGACTCCTGAATCCCGAGAGAAAAACCTGCACGTGAAGAGTTTATATTTGTCGGTTACATCACGATAAAATCTCGGAGATCGCTAAGAACGAATCATTTTTTTTTTTTTTAAGAGTGATAGTCATCTCTGCTACGAAGCCGAATTAACTTTTCACCTTTTATTTCCGAGGGGCTAGTTGCAGAACGAATCAGCGCATGAAAATATCGCGATATGCTTGCCTATTTTGTTATCAAGATATATTATTGTCAAAATATGATGTTCTTTGCCTATTCTAAGTACCGTGTTTATTAGAGTAAATGGAAAAAGGCTACTACATTGGCGAGACATTCTCCAGAACTTGTGAGTTGCAAATCAAGAGTGTTGGAAGAGCATCATGAATTTTCAGCAAAAAGGCATATGATTAAATATCGAGGTAAATCACGCGCGAGTTGATCTGAAAAGTTATTTGAGCACGCTAATCGTCATAGAAAAGGGAAGTTTCCAATAATTCTGAATGAACTGGTGTGGGCAGAAAGAGCGTTGATTAACGCGAGGAGCTACGTTTGACCAGCGATCACACAAAGAAAGGATATGATGATTCAATATGCTCTTGTGAGATGGAGCAAGCGATAGAGATTAGCAATAAATGAGAAAACTTGAGTCCTCGATGCATCCGTGGTGTAGAATCTAGGCGCGGAGCCCAAGCTATCAGCAAAACAGCGAATGTCCGCTTGTTGAAGACTGTCGAAGGACTCGCTGGTTGTTGGAGAGTTAGCCAAAGAATCATCGATGCATACAGCCGACGAATACAGCAGACGAGTCAAATGATTGAACAGGATATGTCCACGCTAATAAGAGAATGCTGGATGGCTCCTAGTAACAGCAGTAGTCCGTTGTACCAAGCCCGGAATATCAACAAACACCACAAAGCTCCATCACTGACTTGTATCTAATATCCTGTGGGTTTCGTGGTACTTGACTAGAAGATGATGCGTCCGTCGCAGTTGAATGACGCGGCTCACTGACAGCAATTTTTGTTTTCGCTCGCCTCGGCAAAGACAACCTGCATGCCCAAGTGAATTAGTTTGTCATATTCCAATTACCGCGACACATTTTGATATTAGATGAAGTGCGAAACTCAATACATCATTGATTATGCAGAAAAATGAATAACGCAACGCTTCTGCAAGAAAAGGGAGTAAGGATGATTTCATAAATAAGTAAACTTGTGTCATCGATGTGTTCGTGTTGCTGAGTCGAGCCACTGGACGAATTTCTGTAGCAAGATCCACTTCTTCGAAGACCTCGATAATTTTGTGTGTAGGCGAGTCGCCAATTCAACAGGAGATACGATATTCGTGAAGTTATGATGCCGATGATGTTGAGCACACCACGTGTTTCAACGCTGACGAGAAGATGTCTGGACCGCAGCACGTGCATCACATGGTTACACCGCATATAGCCAGTTGATGTCAACAAACAATCCGATGCCTCGTTGGTATACCGCTAACCTCCATAGGACTCTACGACTCATGACCTTGGGGATGGGTTGCGCGTCGCAACTACAATCATCGCAGGGTGTTTTGTACACTCTCACGAGAAAATAGTCTAGAGGCTCGCTTTATACGGAGAACCACTGATTTATTCAAACAATGAGATACAATATTGAAAAGTCCTTTTACACGTCTTTACAAAGGTATCGACTCTCGAAGAAAGAACTCTAATTTTTAATATAATATCTTTTTTTTATCAAGTTTCCATGGATACAAACCCGATCTTCATCTCTTTCGAACCTTACTATATGTATGCGTAATCGAGTATCTTACTCGGCTGATACATACGAAAAACCGTATGCTTTCGCGTATAGATACCTAAACAAATGAGCCTTATGCTCGTAGGCTGAGCACGAGGGACCCTGCAGTGTCCCTCGCTCAGAAACTAAATCAATGGGCCAAAGTGCCCTCTTCAAGCTTCAAAAGCTCTCTTCGGGCTAATTAGCCTTCTTCTTTCTTTTCAGTATAATCTTTTTGAGCAAAATTACAGATTCATGAAATTACAGATTATTTTAACATTTTCAATACTCCAAATAATAAAATACTTTCAATTCAATATCAAATCTTTTTCATATTTACAATATCTTAAATCTGAGATTATTTTTGACCTAAATAGTATACGCGTTCGCAACACACTCCCCCCGTACAAAAACTAGGGATTTTGTACATCCATGAAACGAATCAATTTCCGGGCTGGTCTTTTTAACGTGCCTGTTGCAGTCTTAACGTCTACAATTCTTACTTGATTGTCCGAGCCCGGATATACTTGTTCTATCACTCCTTTTTTCCATTGGTAACGTTCTACATTTTCATCAAGTATCAGTACAAAGTCACCTATTTTTAGTGAATCGTCAGATTTTTGCCATCGTGGACGAGCAATCAAAGTTGGGAGAAATTCATGCATCCATCGTTTCCAACATTCATCAGCATAAGCTTGGGCTGTTTTCCAATGTTTTCTTGAACATACATCACCCGGATCACAAGATCCGAAACGCGTGTCACTCGAAGAGGCTCCAATCAAAAAATGGTTCGGCGTTAAGGCCTCCGGATCTTTGGGGTCCAAGGACACGTGTGTCAACGGTCTAGAATTGATCGAATGCTCAATCTCCAATAAAGAGGTTACCAAGGTTTCATCGGTCATTACTTGATCTTTTAGCACATAAAACAGAGCAGATTTGACTGAACGTATCAACCGTTCCCAGGCACCTCCCATGTGAGCTGCAGTAGGTGGATTGAATTTGAATTGAATATTGTGTTGATCACCGAATTTTTCGATATCTGGTTTTATTATAAGCTTTTTGAGTTCAATTTGCATTCCTTTGAAATTCGTGCCATTATCACAATACACGATCGACGGAGAACCTCTACGCGCGATCAAGCGTTTCAGAACCATGATAGCTGAATCTGTGCTCAACGTGTACGCGATATCAAGATGTATAGCTCGCGTTGTTAAACAAGTAAACATAACACCCCATCGCTTGTGTTGGCTCCTACCTATTTTGACGTTCAACGGACCGAAATAATCCAAACCCGTGTGAGTGAAGGGTTGAGCTCGATATGCTAATCTCGCATTTGGTAAAATTGCCATTCTGGGTTGTGCCGGTTTACCCCGACGCATTCTACAAATCATGCATTTACTGATGAGACTGATCAATGCAGTTCGCAGACCTATTATACAGTATTTCTGTCTGATTTCATTTAGCACGGTATTTTTGTTGGAATGCTCAAATTTTTCATGAAAGTTCGTGATGAGTAAGCGAGTGATGTGATTCTTTGCATCTAGAATTATCGGCCTCGACTCAAAATTTGGTTCAACAAAATTAGCTAAACGCCCTTCGGCACGTAAAATATCTTGACTATCCAGAAAAGGATTGAACATCAAAATTCTACTAGCATTGGAAACGAGCTGTGATCGTTTGAGGGCCTGTATTTCCGACGGGAAAGATTGTAACTGACTCAATTTGAAGCAAATTTCTTGCGCTTTCATTTTTCGATCCGATGGTTTTGAATTTTCCACTGTCATCAAACCTATTTTGATCTTCATCAGATCGATAGCTCTTAATACGGTTCGAAGTGTTGAGATTAATCGAGACCAGGTTGAGAAACGAGCGGTATCTATTAATTGAGGTGACTCTGCTACAACGTTTACTGAAAACTTCGAGTTGTCACGCAATTCTAAGTTAATGTCGTTCAATTCGATTTTTTCCTTATTTCTTGGCCAATCTGTTTCTGGTTTTCTCAAAAAAGATGGACCAGAAAACCATCGACTATTCTTGTCTAATGCAATTGATGTAGTACGTGTCACGTCATCTGCGGGATTTTCCTTCGTAGGTACCCACCGCCAAATGGAGCCTTTACTATTTTCCCTGACAAGTTCCAAACGATTTGCTACGAAGACTTTGAATTCAATCGGATCTTTTTCAATCCAGTGGAGAACAACCCTAGAATCTGACCAAAAACATCGTCGAACTATCACGAAATCATGTTCGTCTGCTATTGTTTTTGCTATTTGTGTAGCTAATACAGCTGCTTGTAGCTCTAAACGAGGGATAGATATGGCTTTCAATGGTGCTACACGACTTTTTGACATGATGAACGCTGTATGATAAGAGTTCTCTCCAGTTTCAAAACGCCAATATGCAACTGCGCCATATGCTTTTGAACTTGCGTCACAAAAAATGTGTAGCTCCGCAGATTTTTGTTGTGTATCACACAGTTGGTAACACCGATCGATTCTACACGAGATCACTTTACTCAAATCTTTCAACCATTGTTTCCAAACAGTAAATTCTTGATCCTGTATTTCTTGATCCCATCCCACTCCGCTCAACCAAATATTTTGCATCAAAATTCGAGAGTGAATCGTAAAAGGTGTCAAGAAGCCCAAAGGATCGAATACAGACATAATTATGCTAAGAAATTCTCTTTTTGTGGGTTTTCTAGTTGCGGCGAGTATGTCCGACGGAATCCTGTCCTGATCGAAGCTGAACGCGAGTTCATCAGAAGTATTCAACCAGCGTAAACCTAGAATCTTCTCAAACTCGTTGATTTTGGACTCAATTTTTACCGGATTTTTCAGAAAGAGGTTGGACTCAAGATTTTGTAGAACCGAATTATCATTACTAGCCCAACCATGCATTTCCCAGTTTGCATTAGAATTGATCTCGATTACTTCCTGAACTCGCTCTGAAGCTTCCTGTGCCGTTTCGCAACTGTCAAGATAGTCGTCCATGTAAAAATTATTTATCACACTGTTAGCTGATTTCGCGTATTTGCTCAAAAACATTGAAGCATTCCGATTTTTTATATACATTGCTGAGCTCGGTGAGCAACACGCGCCGAACAACATGGAACAGTTGATGTAATCTTCGGGCTCAATTGAACGATTATTAGACCTCCACAGAAATCGTTGAGCATCTCGGTCTTCTTCGCGAATATTAATCTTTAAGAACATATCTCGCAGATCAGCTTTCACAGCGTATGTCCATTGCCGAAAACGCATAATCACTCCAAGAAGCGGCTTGAGTAAATCGGGACCGGTTAGGAGTAAATCATTGAAGCTAGTTGAGTCAGTTTTCGCTGAAGAATCAAAAACTATACGCACTCGACCTGGTTTGTTCACGTTTACTACGCCAAAATGTGGAAGATAGCGTGTACGATTTGGTGTTGGGGCGGTGACGGCTTTTTGTACAAATTTGTTCTCGATAAGGCGCCCCATCTCTCGATAGTATAATTGCGCGTACTCCTTATCCCGATCGAGCTTCCTTTCAAGTGACTCGAGTCTACGCAAAGCTGTTATTCGTCCGTCATGAGGAATCGCCGCATCGGATTTCCAAATAAGACCGACCGTCCACGACCCATCCACCCATTTACTCGTCTTATCTAATATTTCGACAGCTCTACGATCTTTTTCTTTGATCGGTACGTGGCCCGTGACTCCAAGCGAGTCGATATCAAAATAAGATTTTACTATTTCATTCAATTCATCGTCGTGTTGTTGATTTGGTATTCTTTTTTCTATAGTTAATTTATTTACAACAAAGACTTGAGGGACAGTTTCTCCACTGATCCGGCCGTGGATACACCAACCGAGTAAGCTCCTTGAAACTAAGAGAGATTTACTATCGATCGCGTAGAAATTTCGCGTGATGATCAAATCGCTGTGCTCTTGTCCTATAAGTAATGCCGGGGTTCCGTTATATGGAGGTACCTTGATACCTGTACGCTGAGCACACTCTTCAACTATCTTGTCTGATAAACTTTGTGATGGGAGAGCAAGGTTGTCTACGGTTAAAACGTTCTTGATCGAGAATTCTCTACATGCTCCTTGGATTTTAAGGCTTACTTTGGAGTATGAATGTACAAGCGCACCGTCTCCACCAAGTCCCTTCAATGTCACATTGACACGTGTCCTTGAAGCCCCAATTTCATTTAAAACAGCAGAATTTATCATTGTGACCGACGAACCTTCATCTAGAAATGCCAGAACGCGCAAACTCCCTTTGATGCCTCTGATCGTAACAGGGAGCATCTTCAGGAGCGTTTCCGAATCTAGTCAATCTTTTTTAGAAGTTCTTGCTCGCGAGTCGGACGCTTCATTCTTTTTGGAATCTAAAAGTTGTTCGCTTGACTTGTTTGGAACATGTAAAAGATCGTGATGCTTGGAAGGACAGTAACTGCAACTCAATTTCTCGCAACTATTTGCTAAATGTCCGAGTTTAAGACAATTGTAACAAAGATTATTGAGCTTCGCAAGCCTCCAACGAGTATAAACAGACATTGCTAAGAATTTCTTACACGTGACGATTGAATGAGATTTGTTTCCACAAGATTCGCACAATTCTGATGTGGTGTTTTTTACTTGGTTCGTTTCGTTGTGTATTGTTGCTACATTTCTACGAATATTGTTCGGATCATTTCTACGCTCATTTGTATCACGAGACCTAGAATCCTTTGACTCTCGTGATTTTTGATCTCTACTATCAATTTTCGAGTCATTTTTCTTAGTACCTAGATGAATGGAAGTTATACCGGCAGCTACTGACATTTGTGCTTCTAGAATCAGAAATTCTGAAATCTTCTCTAAATCTGACCTGCTTTTCGCTTCAGGAGTAGCTGCATAACGAATATAGCTCGGTATAACTGTTTTGGGAAGTTTATTCAAAATTCCGTCAACTAGTTCCGGACTATGCAGATAGCCGATCATTCCAAGAGATTTCACAGCTGTTACGGCATTTTTTAGTTTAGAAGAAAATTCGATAAAACTTATTTTGTTTGATTCTAAAGAAGGCAAATCCTGTATCTCTCGAATAACCTTTTCTACAACTAATTTTGAATTTCCAAACCTCAATTCAAGCGTATTCATGATTTCCCGAGCGCTACTTCCTGCAGCGAAAAGAGTTCTCACTGAGTCACGAGCTTCGCCCCTGAGAGCCTCAAAAAGTCTATTTACATTTTCCTTATCAGAGAATTTCTCGTCATCAGTGCTGGATTCGAAAGCTTGCTGAAACCTCACCCACTCGAGCGGATCGCCCGAAAACGAATGAAGAGATTTATGTGGCGTGAATCTATGGATTAATCTAGAATTACCATTCTTTGAAATAGTTTCACTGACAGCGGTAACAGCTCGATCGATGGCTCGAGCGATGATTAAATTGGGATCATTGCTCGACTGGGTGACATTATCAGATCTTTCACGCAATAGATTTGAAAGTGAGTGATCTTGTGCATCATTGAATCTAACATTATTTCGCACATGAGAAGATTTTTCACGCGTCAACGCTTCATGGATTGGTGTACGACGGGCTATAAAACTATCATCTTGCCTTAACCTAGAACGGTTGTTGTAGTCCGTTGAATGATGTCTTGAGATTGGTGATCGCCGTTGATGAGGTGATCGGCTGCGATGTGAAGGACGAGAAACGTTCCTGAGTGGCGAGGAGCGCGAAGTTTTGTCAGTTTGCGCTCTCTGGCGATCTCTGGATCGGCTTCGATGATGATGTATTACAGGCGAGCGTGATGCTCTACCCGGTGGATGCCGAGCAACATTTGGCTCTGGGGAACAGCTACGATAATGATGGGGAACGGGCGAGCGCAAAGCTCTTCCCGCTGGTGCAGCCGACGTCGGAAAGCGGCTGTGATGACGGTGGAGTGCGGGCGAGCGCGAAGCTCTACCCGGTGCACGGCGATCAGCGGCCGATGCTTGAGCGTAGTCATAACGATGGTGGAAGGCGGGCGAGCGCGGGGCTCTACCCGCTGCACGGCGATCTGCATCCGACGCTCGGGAGCCGCTGCGACGACGGTGGATGGCGGGTGAGCGCGAAGCTCTACCCGCTGCACGGCGATCTGCATCCGTCGCTGGGGAGCCGCTGCGATGACGGTGGATGGCGGGCGAGCGCGAGGCTCTACCCGCTGCACGGCGATCTGCATCCGTCGCTGGGGAGCCGCTGCGATGACGGTGGATGGCGGGCGAGCGCGAGGCTCTACCCGCTGCACGGCGATCTGCATCTGACGCTCGCGAGCCGCTGCGACGACGGTGGATAGCGGGCGAGCGCGAGGCTCTACCCGCTGCATGGCGATCTGCAACCGACGCTCGGGGGCCACTGTGACGACGACGGAGCGCGGGCGAGCAAGAAGCTCTACCCGCTGCATAATGGTTACCAGCTGACGCTGGAGATCGGCTGCGTGATCGACGAGATGCGGGTGAGCGCAAAGCTCCAACCGCTGCATGGTGGTCCGCAGTCGGTTCAGGAGAGCGGCCGCGACGATGATGGAAGGCGGGCGAGCGCGAGGCTCGACCCGCTGCATGACGCCCTGCAGCCGACACTCGAGAGCTGCTGCGACGATGAGGGGGTGTCGGCGAGCGCGAAGCTCTACCCGTTGTACGACGATCTGCAGCCAACGCTTGAGAGCCCCTGCGACGATGGTGGACAGTGGGCGAGTGCGAGGCTCGGCCTACCGCACGATGCTCTGCAGCCGGAGCTCGAGATCCGCTGAGACGACGGTGGATGGCGGGCGAGCGCGAGGCTCTGCCCGCGGCACGACGCTCTGCAGCCGACGCTCGAGAGCTGCTGCGACGATGGTGGATGTCGGGCGAGCGCGAGGCTCTACCCGCGGCATGATGCTCTGCAGCCGACGCTCGAGAGCTGCTGCGACGATGGTGGATGGCGGGCGAGCGCGAGGCTCTACCCGCGGCATGATGCTCTGCAGCCGACGCTCGAGAGCTGCTGCGACGATGGTGGATGGCGGGCGAGCGCGAGGCTCTGCCCGCGGCACGACGCTCTGCAGACGACGCTCGAGAGCTGCTGCGACGATGGTGGATGGCGGGCGAGCGCGAGGCTCTGCCCGCGGCACGACGCTCTGCAGACGACGCTCGAGAGCTGCTGCGACGATGGTGGATGGCGGGCGAGCGCGAAGCTCTACCCACGGCACGATGCTCATCAACTGAAGCTCGATAACGGCTGCGACTATGGCGTACCGATGGTGAAAGTGTAGCCTGGTTTGCACGGCGGCTGACGGCGGACGACGTTGGGGAATAGCTGGATCGACTCTCGATTGTTGGCGAATGCAAACCCCTGTTCAGCGATCGGCTACGGCTATGTGCGGAGACGGGCGAGCGCGGGGCTCTGCCCGCTGCCTGATACTCCCGTCGCACTGATGATCGGCTACGATGACGATGAAGTACGGGTGAGCGCGAGGCTCTACCCGCCGAATGGCGAGCGATTTGACGCTCCGGCGACCGGTTGCGGCGTTCCCCTCTCGAGCACGAAGGCCTAACCTCAACCGGAGGGCTTGCAGAGAGTTGCTCACCTTCTTCACCCAAATCAAGAGCTGGCAGAGACCGGGCTACTGATGGATTACGTCGATCATTGTGCTCCGGATCGGCCGCTCCCCCAAGAACAGGAGCTGTAGGTGCTCTGACTGCTGCAATGCGAGCTGAGCGTCGCAGGTTTCCCCGTGCGGCCTCCATTTCCCCGTGAGATCGACCGGTTCACAATTTTCAAAGTCCCGGGTTTCGGCACCAATGTTTTGTACACTCTCACGAGAAAATAGTCTAGAGGCTCGCTTTATACGGAGAACCACTGATTTATTCAAACAATGAGATACAATATTGAAAAGTCCTTTTACACGTCTTTACAAAGGTATCGACTCTCGAAGAAAGAACTCTAATTTTTAATATAATATCTTTTTTTTATCAAGTTTCCATGGATACAAACCCGATCTTCATCTCTTTCGAACCTTACTATATGTATGCGTAATCGAGTATCTTACTCGGCTGATACATACGAAAAACCGTATGCTTTCGCGTATAGATACCTAAACAAATGAGCCTTATGCTCGTAGGCTGAGCACGAGGGACCCTGCAGTGTCCCTCGCTCAGAAACTAAATCAATGGGCCAAAGTGCCCTCTTCAAGCTTCAAAAGCTCTCTTCGGGCTAATTAGCCTTCTTCTTTCTTTTCAGTATAATCTTTTTGAGCAAAATTACAGATTCATGAAATTACAGATTATTTTAACATTTTCAATACTCCAAATAATAAAATACTTTCAATTCAATATCAAATCTTTTTCATATTTACAATATCTTAAATCTGAGATTATTTTTGACCTAAATAGTATACGCGTTCGCAACACAGGGGATCCAGTAATCTTCATATTCGAGCGTTTTTCCAGATATAATCTGCACATCAGAAAAATTTAGCTAACAATTCTAAACAATTAACCTCGAAATTTTCATGACTCATTTTTCATCCTCGTGCAATAATTAATATTTATAAAAATACCAACAATCATGCAGTTTATGTATTGAGGAAATGATAACGATTCAAACGAAAACTTAGGCTTATCCGTGGCATCATCTTCTCTGTGGTATCTCTCCCTCGCAAGCCAGTCGTGTTGTGATGAGTTCTGCACCTGTCCTGTCACGGTCGCCAAAAATGTGCTCGCGCGTTCGCGAGTATTGCGCAGGGAGATGAATGAATTAATCACAATTGAAAACACTAGATTTCATTTAACTTTTTAATGAAATAGAAAAACGTATGTTGACAAGAGAAACGTAAAAAATTGGTTAGGTTAGACGTTGTTGTGCTCGCTTCAAGAGCCTGAGCGAATCTGATCACTAACGATTTACATGTTTTCGTCTGCTTGACAACGCGTTGCTAACAAAATTGGTTACAGTTGAATCGAATTACTTTCGCTGGTGGCCAATTGCCCACAGACACACTGTCTGCGACAAGGGCCTCTCATGCACGAGAGGCGAAAGGTAGCCACGGATTAAACACCCGTGCTACGGCCGGGGACACCGGGACCACGTCCCTCACGTCCTAGCGAGAGTAATTCAAAGAGAAGTCATTCAAATAAATAAAAGATTTTACAGGATTTTAGATTTGAAGCGAACACATAATTATAATTTCACAATTACAATTACATGATTACAATTACAATTTTCATTGTACATAATGTATATGTGATGAATAAATTCATGGATTTCATTTTCTTTTTCAAAATTTAAATATTTGAAATGTAAATTTCACACATTTTCAACAAACTAAGATTGAAATTTCAACTTTTGATAACACAAATATTTCATTTCAATGCTTTTAACTATTAGAATAATAAATTGAACTTTGGGAATTTCTTCTAGGTAGAAATTCAATTACGCCCAAAATAGTTGCTAAAATGAACAATAAACTGATCGGGAACAATAAGATTGCTTGGGTGGAAAAACCTCTCAACTCTGTCTTATAGTCGATTCAAATCTTCGAGTGGGCATTTTTATCAAAAATTCTTCGAGTGATTTTTTCAAACAGGCTTCTAACCCAGGCCAATGCTAGATCGATCTATTCCTTTGACAGAACAGTGCAAAAATTCGTGACCGGTGGGATCAAAATCTCTCTTTTTCAAACGTCGATTACTCGGACTCAAATCAATGCAGAGGAATTTTGTTGAAGCATTTTGAATATGAGAAAAAATGTCAACTTTCTGGGGTTTTGAATTCATTCCCAGCCCTTCTTAGTGGCTTGAACAGCTCATGTAATCTCAAAAATTTTGAAAATAGGACATTTTTACCGTATCAGCCGCAGTTTGAAAGAGGACGAATATAGAGCAATATTATTACAAAAAACATCTTAAAGAGCGCGAAAAATCTCATTTGCAATGGTTGTTTTATTATTTTTCGCGTAGGGCAAGCAAGAGTGTTAGAGTTTCCAATGTAGCCAGAACTCTATTTTACAGAAAAAAAAAAGAAAATAATAACGGCAGATTAATCACGAGTTTTGATAAATGAGTGATTCCACGCGAAACCTCGCGCGAAACAGACCTACAGAAAAGGGTCATGTCTCAGATTGTGTTCTTGGTTTCCCCACCCAATTCTATGGTTCAAAACATGAATTTTTCACGACCCGTGGGACCCCATAAACATCTTCCAGGTATGAGGGGCATATATTAATTTATCCTTTTCAATCGTCTCCAACAACGAAATTTGGGTCTTTTTTTTCAATAAAATCCATATTTCTCAGATCCGTTCAGAGATACAGAAATGCGGTTTGCAGCATTCGAAAGGTCTTTAAAAACCTATCGATATTAGTCTTGTAGAATTGATTTTCAGGTTATGAGCGGCTTTAGCGGGCAAGAAAATGAAAAATACAAAAGCATCAATTTCTCAAAAAGCCATAATTTTTATTCCTTGAAAATTTTGATATTCGAGGTGAAATGTTGTGTTCTCTCAGCGAAAAGTAGTCCCGAACATTTTTTTTGCGTCCTAAGGCCTGTTTTTGCTATTTTCTGCAAAATCTAAATTCTAGGAGATTGAAAGTCGTCTGTTTCCAGCGCATGCGCAAGAATTTGAATCCTTGAAACCAATTTTTTTGAAAAGCCAAGAAAATTTCTTTCGAAATGACCACTTTGCGAAGTTAATTTCATCAACTAGAACCGAAGCTGCAACGTATGGAAGATGATCCCTCAGCTCGTAGGCGTACGCCACCCTGCGCGGATTCTCTCTATCACTCACTCCGGTATTTCCGACATACTTTCGTTGTATGACGGTCAGTGACCGTTCGAGATCTGTCGTCTCCCTCGCATTCATGGGATAATCTATTAGGTGCGAGTGAGATGGGAGATCTCGAATGGCCGCTGACCGTCATCCCATTGCAGTTCACCTTGTTCCCGAGTGTACCTCTTGAGATCCAGTGGTCTTCTCGTTGTAGCTCTGGTCCAAATGCATGGAACTGACTTTGCCAAGTGGTCATTTTGAAGGAAATTTTCTTGGCTTTTCAATAGAATTGATGTTCAGAATCCAAATTCCTGCGCGTGCGCAGAAAACAGACAATTTTCTATCTCCTAGACAATAGATTTGCAGAAAGTAGCAAAAACAGGCCTTAGGACGCAAAAAAATGTTCGAGACTACTTTTTCCAGAAAGAACACAACATTTCACATCAAATATCAGATTTTCAAGGAATGAAAAAGAATGGCTTTTTGAGGAATTAATATCTTTGTATTTTTCATTCTCTCGCCCACTGAACCCGCTCATAACCTCAAAATCAATTCTACAAGACTGATATTGATAGGTTTTCTTAAGACCTTTCGAATGCCGCAAACCGCATTTCCGTATCTTCAAACGGATTCGAGAAATATGGATTTTATTGAAAAAAGACCCCAATTTCGTTGTTGGGGATGATTAAAAAAGATAAATCAATATGTGCCCCACATACCTGGAAAATTTTTCATGGGGTCCCATGGGTGGTGAAAAGATTATGTTTTGTACCATAGAATTGGTTGGGGAAGCCAATAAAACAATCTGATACATGACCTTTTTTCGCAGGTCTGTTTCGCGAAGAACTACACTCAAATATGTTTTACTTCCATGTGTCAAAGCATACTCATTAATAGACTGTGAAGAAAGGTGGTTGACTGAGTAATGTACATGATTGAGCACAGTGTATCAAAGCAGTACTTACACTTTTGTATCGAAATTTACTATCTTCTATTTACCCTATTTTATCAGTGTTCTACACAGTGACAATATTTTTTCCCGAACCCAAATCAATTTGTGAAATCCCTCCGAATAATTGAGTTCACATTCACATAATCAGAGCAGGGAGAAAAAGATATATCTTTTGTAAGGAATGTGGGTCAACCAGATCCAAAATGTTAATTCTATTCTACTCCTTGATACTTATAACGTAGGAGTATCTTGTCATATTTTACGATTCCGAGCACCAGTCTAGCTGATTAAGAGTATAAAATACCAATTAATTTCCGACTATGCCAGAGCGATATAAAATTTCTATAAATCTTATCTCCTGAAGAATGAGTAATTACTTCATCTGACTCTAATTCTCTCGATCATTATTTTTTTCTTTCATAGCGAAAAAATGACTCATATTATTTGACTCTATAATGTATCTCTAAATACTATCGTACAATGACTCCTTTGAGGCAAACTTAATGACTTGAGAAAACTTCTGTTCACAATACTCATTGTATCGATCGTTTTCAAATTTCGAAACTTGGAAAGATTACCGATCGTGGCTATGAATCATCCAAGATATCCTTTCCCACAATGCACGGATTTCAAGTCAGTACGTGCAATTTGTAAGTTAATGAATCGGAATCTTTCGGAATCTAGATGACCCGGAAAAACAGATTATCATCAAGTAAGAATTATAATGATTGAACACCCAGTTCAGAATTTGTCCGACCGGATTCCGCGTATAGGGTTGCGTACGTGGAAGGGGTGAGGTACAGTGAGTTCCCGAAATGACTCATGGATGTGTCGATAGGTGGGTGGGTAGCTAGTCTGGTGAATTAGTAGTCTGGTCCTGTCTGGAATAATCTGAAACGGTGTGGTACGGTGTTGAGTGTTCCAGCATAGTCTGGGACGGTTCGAAACGATTTGGTACAGTCTGGAAAGATCTGGAATGTCTGGAATGGTCTGCAATGGTCCGGAACGGTCTGGTATGATCTGGGACGTTCTGGTACGGTCTGGGTCATGCTGGTACGTTCTGAAATGGTGTGGTGCGGTGTAAAACGACCTGGAATGGTTTCAGATGGTTTTGTACAGTCTAGTACGGCCTTGGACGTTCTGGAATAGTTTGAAATGGTTTAGATATCCAGTATTTTTCGTGAGGTTTGTAACGGTTCAATGAGGTCTGCAACGATCTTGAATAATCATGAATGGTCTGTCATGGCTTAATTGGAATCGGTCTGGGACCATATGACACAGGTTGGACTCAGATGGGCTGACTGAATTATCATATGTGGCCATGTAGGTCATGGGTAGGACACGGGAGATTTAATGGTCGGGCGTTTAGGGGGACAGGTTGATGAGTGGGTGGCTAGACAGGGTAGTGGGTGGTTATGGTTATTGGCGGCACCAATCAAACAAAATGTCTTCTTCCCGGACTTCATAAGTCACTTCTTTCAAATATCATCAATCGATCATCTACCATCATCTTACAAATATCATCTTTGAGCTACTAAAACGGTTCAGGATCCTATGTTTTATCATGAATATCTATAAGCCGAACGAGCGGTCGAGTGGGAGAGGCAATAATGCTAGAATAAAATTGATTGCCAAGTGATGTAGTGATAATGAATTTCCCACCTTGGTGTGATATTTGAACTTACAATATGTGAGCCTGTGTAATAGTTTCCCAAAATTTGAAAAATGATCTGACAATTTTGCAGTATTTATAATATATTTCATTCATCGAACAATGATGTAAATTGAGCTTCAAGCCTAAAATTTTCCCAAATGAATAAAAAAATGCCAGATAAATCCAAGTTACCAATATTTGAATACATTTGAATTCATGTCCAGATATAATAACCTCAGGTTGATGCACCGCAAGTTCACCATTCGACAACGATTCGCAGTGATAAACTTTTGACTAATTTTCATTAAACCAACACATTTATCCAAGTGAGGAATACAGCGCATTGAAGATAGCTTTCAGCTTTTCGTGAGCATAATATCTGTCACAATCGAGTTATCAAAGTTTGAATATGATGCGTGTTACCCGACAGCGTTGTATGATTAATCAATTACAAACTTGTCTTCAAAATTTGCAGTATTCGTCGGTGAATCACATACACTGAACTATAGACTAATTTCTAGACACGTATTCCAAAATCTCAATCGTACATACATATAAATTTATATACATGTACATAGTTTCAACTCGAGTTAAGTTAAGTGTATGGAATGGATTTATTATACATATAATATATTAGGAACATTCGAGTGTATGCGTTTGCCGCATCAGTAGGATCCCCATAATATTATAGGCGACACACAGAGTAATAAGATATAGAGATAGTCGAGTCTAGCGGCGTAATTGCTCTCTCAAGAACTGTCAGGGCGTATCGAGTTTCTGATACATGTATACTCAAGTTGGATGTATCTTCCATTTGTGCGAGTATCGAACGTTTCAGTCACTCTAACTTGCCTCTGTATTCTGTACACACACACACACATCAACTTACAAACTATAGTAACTTGACTTAAACCTAAAACTTCTCTACATTCCACGTCACATATCTCTTTAGCAAACTATAATAAATCGTTTCTCTTCTGTTAATTTCTTTGACTGCGTATCAATGTATCTCGATCGAGTCCTATTTTCATTGATTAATTATTTGTCAAATTTGACACTTGGATGAAAATATTAGAGGAGTAGAGAGGATACAAAGTATTAAAAAGTGTGTCAGATAGATTGTGTAAATTCTTTTAAAAGCGTTGATGGGTTTGTTTTATGAGAGTGAGAGATGGTTGGTATAAAGCTTGTGCTACGATCATTATCGAGTAAAAGAAGTTGAGAAAAGATTATCCTATACTATGCTCAGGATTGTCCGTTGCAGAGGAAAAGCTTCACAGCGTGGAACAATTTTTCGAGACAATTAAGGACTTTTATCCTTGACATAATCTTCCATTCTTTCGCGCAACTCTCTTCTACTTAATTTCTTCTTTCATTTTTTTTTGTTCTCCACTCCATAGAGCCAGATTCATTTTCAACTTTTTCCACCCCATCTTCTTGGAGACCGCAATTTGCAACTTTGCGAACTTGACGAGGTCAGTGAATTCTTCTATCTTCTCAGTTTCTGTTGGGATAATTATTTTAAATCCTTATGTTATACGGAATAATAGTGTTTTCCATTCAAATTCGAATAATGGTTATTGAATTTTGGAATCATTAATCCATCCCTCTCGTTTATTTTATCTATTGCAGACATATGCCCGGTTTTCAGTTTTTGTGATAATTTTTGATTGGCGTATTATGATAATCTAAGACATGTCACATAAACTTTTGACAGTGTCAGGGATAACCTCATATTTTGAATAAAATTGGGGTGGCTAGTTTGGTTATCGATTTTTTCCTGTTCTCAAATTTCTTCTGTAATCGATAATTGAGATCTAAAGTGAGCGGGGTATTACAGTTTTCACATTGGGCATCAATAAATTCGAAAATCTCACTTCATGCAGGTGAGGTTTAGCGAAATATTCATATATTACACCTCAAATTACTATTAAGGCGATGCGGTCACCGTGCACGCTGAAAGTTATTCGCACTTTTATCAAATTTGCTTGCGATTTGGGTGAAACGACGAGAAGACCCGCGTTTATTATCATCTAACTCGAGTTAGTCTTCTCATCGTTTCGCCCAAATCGCAAGCAAATTTGATAAAAGTGCGAATAACTTGAGCGCAGGCACCTCCTAACCTATGATATAGGCACTTTGTAATTCGCATTTTTCTCCAATTCTCTTGCGATTTGGGTGAAACGATGAGAAGACGAACTCGAGTTAGATGATAATAAACGCGGGTCTTCTCGTCGATTCACCCAAATCGCAAGCAAATTTGATAAAAGTGCGAATAATTTTCAGCGTGCACGGTGACCGCATCGCCTTAACTAAAATTGACAAACTCTGCTGATCATAGTCGTCCGAATTATCACGGTTATCAACTAATTCAATGGAACTTTCAATGGATTTCATAAAAAACTCGCGGGTTCCTTCAGAACATCCGAAGTTCATGATGAAATATTCAATTTGGGGGGGGGGGGAGGGATTAATACGTTGATGTTGTTGCAATCCTGTTGTGTTCACCTTGCTTTATTTCAGTTTTCCTCCGACATCTTCTCAAGACACAACGCGCAGGACACAATTTTCTCTCATTCATTACTTTTTGAACCATTTACTTCAACCACAATTACACCAGATATTTCGTCCTGAAACATTTGGTTCAAAATCTCAAAACTCATTTTATACCAAGTTGAGATACTGTTTATATGAAATACGAAAGAAATTTGTTGAATAATATACGTTATTGCCCTGAGCGCGTACGCTTACAGTTCGGGCACCAGGACAATTTATTTCGCTTCGCTCAGGAAATAAGTCCTCCGCGCCCGAAATGAGCCCTCAAGCGCAGGGCAATTATGATTTTTCATCGTGAAAAATGTGTAACCGCATTTGAAAGGTGGAATTTTTAGGTTAGAATGATGCAAAAAAAAGTGTACGATTGCCAAGCTGCAGAGCTTCATTTGTAATTAAACTATTACATATTCACGCGTTGATTATTTTGAATTGATATGGAACAAAGCGATATTTCCTAATCGATATCACTATTTTTCCAAATATCAAAATATCGAATATCCGAAAATTCAAAACATTGTACACAGCGAACGTGGGTCGAAATCTAATTAGATTTAGTATCTCAGCTGAAGTATTGAAAAGGAAGAGAACTAGCAAGGACTTAGGCTTTCGAGGAAGAGTAAAATCAGACTCCGATACTTATTTATACCGGTTGCTTCTGAAGTATTCTCACGTGGAATACTTATCTCAGAATTTCCCTCTAGTCGTTATTTCGAGAAAAGCTATCTAATTACAGGATCATTTTCTTCTTTCGAATCGTCGAGAAGCTTCTCAATCACTTTATAATTAATGAGCATTGCTCAAACTTTACCTTCATATCTGTATCGACGAAACTGTGCTTGTTTCCATGCATATTTTGAAAATTTATCAATGTAATAAAATATCATGTAACGTCATTTATGTCAATTCTGAAAATTACTCTGGTTGCCTGTGACTGGTACATCTGACAAGTGACTACGTAGAAGAATTTATAGGTAAAAGAAATTCAGAACAAAAAACTCCAAAATGACTGTTTTAAAATAGGTGTTCAGGCGAGTGACCGTCTATTTTGATTTTTTCGATTGAGCAAACAAGTTGATCATGGTTTTTTTTCAGAATCATTATATCTTGAGCAAATATTGTCACAAACATGAAAATAATGCATCGGAATTCATGAGATGATTTCTGAGAAAATCTTTCATAATTATCACAAAATCAAGGTTTGAAACGATAATTCAGTGTCTAAAAAAATTTTTCATAAGAAATATTTCACTTCAAGTCCGATCCATCTCACTCCAGGCTGTCTCACTCTCGATCACCATCTCAAACCACTCACACCCACAACACAATCATTCGTCCTCAATCACCATCTCTAATGGAAAAGAAAAAAAAAAACGTATTTTACACGGTAAGATTCCACAGCTCAGCAAGTGCATACCACTACCACCCACACACATTTTGATTATATATATATATATATATATATATATATATATATATATATATATATATACACACATCGTCACTCGTCGTGAACAAATTAGACGGAAAATCCTCTTACGCGAGAGAGAGCCATAAAAGTCGGACGTCACGTGCAGCAGTAGGTATATATAGCAGTAACATGCAGCCGTACCACAACTCACTCACACCCATACACATAGACAATTTTCTCTTTTCGTAAAAGCTCGCAAACCAACCAACCAACACCAACCCTCGCCTCGACTTATTTCCCATACGTGCTTGCACGTACTTTCAAGAGTCACACGTGAGCTTTAAGCTAAAGAAAAAAAAGTAGAAGTAGAAGAAGAAAATAGCCTAAAGGCTCAGGATATAACCTTATAGAAGTATCATACCATCTAACCTAAGTAACTTCAGACGAGCTTTTGGTTAGAATTTAGGGTCACCCTCCTAAAAGTAAGTTACTCCATTGCTGAACTTGCAACTGCATGTATGTATAAGTATAACCATACCCTGGGTGATAAAATGGTTAAGTATAAAATCGTGATATCCATAGCCTCAGGTAGGACTCTGATAGTGCTAAAGCAAGAAAGGATTCGTTGCTGATGAACGCAGGAAAGAGAGAGAGAGAGAGAGAGAGAGAGAGAGAGAGAGAGAGAGAGAGAGAGAGTCAACCCTTTGGCTATATCAGTCATTGACCTCTTCCGAAGCGGTCACTTCGTCCTACGTTCTCTTTACATACCTACACTGTATATGTATGTATGTATAGAGAGCTTGCAAGCTCGTGCCAACAACATCAGGATAGCCTGTTCGCGTGCAGTATTATTTGGTGTTAAGGTAGGTGCAACGCCACTAGCCACGGCTATTGTCGTCGAGACAACTCTCAATGCACTCTGATGTGTCGACTTTGACCCAATCGTCTCTCTCTCTCTCTCTCTCTCTCTCTCTTTTTTTTTTTTTTTTTTTTTTTTTTTTTAAGGTGGTTAGAGGGCAAAATCTGCCTCAGGATCCCTCGGATCCGTCCCCAGACACCGGACTGGTTCAGCTTACGCGGACTACGCATAGCCCACGCAGGCCATACCAGGCGGGACACGGGTTTGGGTGGGGCCCACCGAGAGGTGGGCCCGGCCGTGTAATATCCCTCTCCCCTCGATGTCCGATACCTAGGGCATCGGGCAATCAAGAAGGAGATCCACCTGCATCTACCATCTCATCCCGGAACCGCGTGAGCATTACTTCAGGATGAGCGGCATGTCTCGCGCTCGATTGCGAGCGTTCCTCTTCTCCATCTTCTCTCTTCGGCCACTTGTCGGCATCTTCTGTCTTCACTCTTCATTGTTCCCTCTCTTTCTTCTTTCTTCTCTCTTCTTTCTTCTTTCTTCCCTCTTCAGTGCATCAGATTCCTCCTGGAATCATTTGGGCCTCTTCTGTTTCAATCGGCAGAGTCACTGTAATTCGCCTGCTTCGAGGCGCCTTACTTCCCTCTCTTTCTCCTCTTTGTGGGTCATCACCAGCTTGATGTATCCGGTGAGTCTATCCCATGTCTCCTGGTTGCGGAGTAAGTACGGGACGAGATTCTCAGGTGTTAGTTGAGCACCCAGCCATTCATCCAGCTCGGCGCGCTCTCTCCGGGTGTCGCTGCACTTGAACAGGGCATGTTCGGCGTCATCCCATCTCTCTCTCTCTCTCTCTCTCTCTCTCTCTCTCTCTCTCTCTCTCTCTCTCTCCTCTCTCTCTCTCTCTCTCTCTCTCTTTGTTTGTCTTAGTGTATCAGTATATGTACGTGTGTGTATGTGTGTGTGGATGTAAATGTTTGTACACATCGATTGAATATTCATACGGGTTTATGTGTATGGACGCACATTTGGACAATGCACGCGATGCGTTTCTGTGGATGGTCATACAATTTTCTCTTTCTCTCACTATAACTATATAGCTCTGATAGTGATGTATGCGGATATGAATCGAGTTTCTCTGATGCAGTCTACTACTATACTGATTGGATGCAAAGGATCGATCGATCGATCGAGATACGATATGTGGATATGTCGTTCTCGATGCTTGCGATGATGGATGACGTCACGATGATTGATTCCAACGATGCGAGCACTGTAAGGAGATTGTTTTTGGGGTCTGAGCATCATGGAGATTGAATTTTGGGAAAAGATGGAATTTTGAAGAATTGGGAGTTCTGAAATAGATGGGGGAAGTTTCTTTCTTGAATTTGAGTGGCGTGGAGATAAGCTGGGGTCTAGAGGGGTCCTCTGGACCCCAGGTTATCTAGCGATGATGCAAATCTTGGGAGTACATCTCACTCAACAATTCCGAAGAATCTCAATACTTTGTGTCCGATTTTCAAGGGATCTCATAACAAAAAATAACTCGGATTTCGACATGGGGTCCACAAGACCCCAGCCAAACTTTTCCCCCCATTTCCTAGCAATGACAAATGCGTCCACAGGTCTTGTATTCCTCATTATAAGACTCTTGAATTTGGGTTTGTAAAACTTTTGGGGTCTCGTGTACCCTTGAAATGTCGACGGTTTAACAAAGATGCCGTATTTTGGAGAAATATTTTCGAATTTTGTATGCAAAGGCCTAATGAAAAAATTCGTACTCCTTTCAACAAATTAATCTCTTCTTTCGGTAATGCATTCAATTGTTGTAAATTACAATCATTATATCTGATAAATTATTCCGAGCTTTCTCTTGATTATTGATCAGATCGTTAGAAAGTGTGAAAGAGACTCTTAAAAATAGTATTCCAACTCTCGAAGTTCACTTTATACCTTGTATACTCATTGACTTCCTTTCCAAGTATGCGTTGGAAGTATATGAGGCAATAAGGTTTCACTCACTGCCTTGAAATTGGAAGAGGTAAAATTAATTGGAGCCGCCTCAAACCTTGCTTTATATATGACTTTATTCCACATTTTGTGGTACCTATTCGAGAGAACATGCACCCGCATACTTGTTCCTTGATTTGGAAGCACTTATGTAAAGTACCTCATTAATTGTGAGTCCGATTCTTGAACGAGTGCCAGAGTCGTATTTTTTGGTGAATTGTGGAAAACCAAAAGAAATTCAATATAACAAACTCGGCAATCCCTCCGAGTGGGTTTTCGCTTAAATCGAGCTAAAGTTACTTAAGTTTAGTTATTCAAACATTTTTTTTCGACAGAGCCGTATGCTAGACGATTTAGTTTCCCTCTTTCACAAAAATTTAATCATCGAATCAAGCTTCCTTACTTTATCTTTATTATTGTACATCCACGTTATTCCTTATCAATACGAATATCGATTCCAACATTCCGATCATGCAAGATCCTCTTTTCATTCGTCCTCATTTCATATGTTGAATTTAATTCCATCGACGCACTATACAATACGGGTTATTAATGATTTTATTCTTATATGTTTCAGGTGAGTTGGAAACCCTGCTTGCAGCTTGTGAGTTCTTGCAATGCCGTGTTATTCCTGTGTGGTTCTACAGAACTGTGAGTCTAAATAGACTTTTCCATTCAAGCGGATGTAATGAAACAATTTTGTGAAAATTGAACTCCTGGCTATTTTTTGCAGAAATTTTCCACATTCATAACTATGATATTCTCGACCTACTTGATCTTTCATCTAAAGAGGTTATTTGAAGAAAATTTTGTATCGAAAACTCAGACCTTAGTTTTTCTAACATTGCTGGGGATCCACCCTAGCGCCTGGATACATGATTGATTTTGTGACATTCAGGAATCCTTTTCATCCATCAAGTCAATGATTTCATCCGATACTTTTCATGGAAGAATGTTTTTATTCTGTGAGGATTCTACAAATTTCCATCACTTCCGAGAAGTTTGAGAAGTATACCAAGAGAAGAATGAAAATGCTTCAGATTTCCTAGAGTGCAGAAGTTTGAACGAAATGATACAATTTTGAAGTTGAACTTTATTGATCGAAGAGCACTATCAGAATTGATAAATGATGAAACTCACCCGTCTTTGGTTCTCAGAATTGGTTTTGATGACCTTTTGAGGAATTTTGAGAGTATTCATCCATCAACAATCATAATTTCCCCATTTCAGAATATGATAGCTAGGTTAAAAGTTTCTTCATCCCTGGGACGAAAAACTCATGATACGTAGTCAGATGAGATTTGAAACTCTTCGTCAAAGTTGCAAACTCGATCTTCAAACTCACTCGCACTCTGGAAATAAAAAATTCTCATCGCCAGCGTAATTTTGTAACTCAATCCGTCACTCGACATTCATTACACTATTCAATTAGCTGGGATTCAATCCAATAATCTCGCGGATTTCCAAGACTCTCAACGAGATTTTATCATTCATGTCAATGCTGAAAGCTTTCATTTATACATTGATCATAATCCTAGTGCTCGATTATTCGCTCCAAATACACTTGCCTGCTTTGCTTGCAAAATTTAGCTCAAATCCATGCTGCTCTTCGCGAATGAAACTCGTCGGAAATTCTAGCAAATGGTATTAGAAAAAGCTTAGCACACATAGTAGTAGAGCCTACCTGTTCGTGGAGAAAAATTAAATTTTGGGCGTACTTGGACGCAGCTGCCTCAATCTTACTGCTTTTTTTCTTAACCGGCTGTAGAAGCGTTGGCATGGCGTAGGCAGCGAGGCGGCCGTGCATATCCGGAATCTCAATGAAAATTCAATCGCTCAAAGCTGTGAGCTCTGCGATTGCATTTTCTTCAAATGTTCCTTCGACTTGACTGTCTTGTGATGCTGCCAGCTGTGCGTTTTAAATTCACTCATTGCGATTTCTTGTCTCTTACATCTGCTCGATGAAATTTCCTTTTGGAGGTTTATTTTTCACTTTGACAACATCAGGCTTTTTAACAGAACGTTGCACATCGTTGGTTCGTGGTTTCAACTTGAATCGTCTCCAAAAAGTCACCAGGACCGCCTTCTTCTTAACAATCACGACGTCTATGATTATCAAATTTCAATTCAATTCGTTCATGGACTCGGGCACCGAGTGGAACTCGAGAAAACATGACAACATTCAAAATGGATTTTGTTGGGAACCCTGGTCAAAAATAGAAAACATGGCGTTCGACATAGAAAAAGAATACGAAAACTGCGTATGATATTTAGACGTAATTGAAACATAGAGGGAGATACCAAAATATCAGAACAGTATCTTCTACAGACGGCTATCAAAATAGTTCAGGACATTTTCATTGCGTCGTATATGAAACACTGTAAATTGTTAAAGAGTAGACCACAAATTGTAACACATGTTGAGCCTTCCCGGACTTGACTCAAGTGAATAAAAAGGAAAATATAATTCCGACATTAGGTTTTCATTCATGAGGTACAGTCTCGAATTATCCCGATTATGAAATATGTCACAAACTGTCTCATGAATATTCAACTTTGAATACAGATCTCTCTCAACTTCCTCCAGTAGACTGAATGAAATGGACTCATAAAATCCGTTTAATGAAAAAAAAAAAAAAAAAACTGACAGCTTTTGTGGCTTGTAGTTCAACTGTCCTCGGCAGGTCTCATTTCTAACGGATCATTCTTTCTGGTAGTTGTTTCCCTGCAATCCAGTAGTATATATCAATAAAAAGTCAGCCTTTGATTAAAGAGTCAAAAGTTACGGAGAAGAATCGTTAGCTCGCGGGTAGTCACAACTTCTGCTACGTTGAGTGTAATTCTTTGAAATACATGGTTAGTAAAGAGACAGGGAATGAAAAAGTTATTGCGCTCCAAATTGTACGAAAAGGCGTGTACCAAAATTTATGGTGGCAAACACACGCTCGGCCTCCATGCTCGCTATACGTTTTTTCATTTTAATTGGACTCTAGTTCCTTCTCTCTCTTTCTCTCGCTCCTCGACTTTTTTTTTTATGCGTAATAGTTATTTACGATACAAGGGACCTAACACCCTTATTATTACACGGCGTGAAGTTGGCGCCCGAGCGCTTGCGCGAGGGTGCCAATCACGCCGTGTAATAACCAAGGCTGTTAGGTCCCGAGTATCGTACACTATTTTATAGCATCGAGTGACATAAACCCGCCCTTTCTGCGATTGATGGTGCACCCGAGCGCTCGCGCGAGGGTGGCGGTGGGTGGTAAGGCGGGGGTAAGCGGGGGGGTTCGGGGGGGCGGCAGCCCCCCCGACTGAAAAAAAGTTAAGAATCTGGTCCTATAAAATAGAAATCACACACCCGCGATTAAACCCATCGAGTGATGATGAAGACGTTTCTTGTACCTAAAATAATCCATGAGCATCATCGTTGGTTATTATAGTAATATAGGGGTTGTGCAAGCCTCATCCCGGCCAAGACCTAAAATTTTCCCTCTCAGACTTTATCCTAGAACAATTTCTATTGTTACGCTAGTAACTAGACTCCAGAATAATTTGGAGTTCAATTCTTCTGAGACATTTCATAACGGCTGTTTGAGAATGGAAAACTGTGTAATGTAACACCCCTACCGCAAAAATGACGAATATGCATATTTGATCTTTTCAAATGAGGTACAATCCCTCATCATACTGATGCAGTCTCTAATTTTGATATTTATCTGTTGTCATTCCTTCACAACGGTGCATCAAATGCAAAATCCGGCATGGTCAAAGGTTTCAAGGTTAGCACGTGTGTATGTACATGTGCAGAACTCAGCCACGTGTTTATGTTTATGTTTATGTTGCTGATGATTTATAACCATGAGCAGGAGTGTTACAGTCATGACTAATTTTCTTGCTCTTTACAATCATTGATGCGGATACAATTGCTCCAGACATGATCCATCATAGATTTCCTATCATTTTTCTTCAAATTTCGATGCCTGCATACATAGTATGCGCAAAAATTGCCAAAAATGCCCTTGTAACCTCGCAGTGAAATAAACTGATTTGCTGCACCCCGCACCCACGTGAAGTGAGCGGACGCATTATTTCACAGTTGAATAATAGGCCATTTAAGTCCCGCAAATGCGTTAAATAAACGCGGGTTTAGGTCACGCAGTGCTATAAATATATTTTGCGTTCTAGTACTAAATGTCATGCAAAGTCAAAAAGGAAGTTTGTGGATTTTATGTACGACAAATTTTTCACGATGCACGGCATCCTCGAGGTAGGAATAATGAAGAATATATAGGACATGAAATGGGAAAGAAAAATTAGCAATATGTCCTCCTTTTTCTCTCTGTTTGAAAGCCAGGCGAAGCTTTTACTCGCATCCAATATCCCTAATCTTTTATTGAGCTTGACATTTTTGGATTGAAATTTTTAATAATTTCTCGGATTCCCTATAATGGAAGAAGTGGTGACTGAATCCCGACTACTGTGACTTTCGCTTCTTTTTATAAAATCACGTCAAACTTCAGATCTACTATCAATATATAGTTAGAGATAGAGAGAATTCAGTGAGTTGAAAATGTCAAGGACAAACAAAATAAAGTGAAGGTCATCGGCAATTGTTTACCTCAACATCCATCTCTCGATTAAATTTTCCTTGATAATGTGGCATGAACCGTTTTTGTTTCAATATTCTTAGAGATATTTGAGTCAATTGAGTCATCACAGTAAGAGTCACCTGGAGATATGAATACAACTGGTTGTTCGAATAATGCGGGATAGAATCATTCGTATCTGTGAGTCATTGTTGATTTTCTTTTGAAAATCTTACCCAGAATACGCCCACTCTACAAAATCCGCTCAATTACGGATCTAATTACGGACATCACTTGAGACTTCTTACGGCAGTAAAACCTATTACCGTGTATAATCATTATGGTCTATAAATTATAGAGCATAATTGTTCCGAGAGCAGTTCTGGACTGTATTATATCCAAGTCTGACCATTGCTAGATATTGCTACTTATTCTTCTTTCACTTCATTCTATTGGGAAGCATGGTTCTAAAATATCACAGTTATACGAGTATTTTGTAGTATCAAATGACATGAAAACAAACAAATACTTGATCAGTAATCATGTTTCCCAAAAATGGTGTTCTTCGGTTCATTTCAGAGCTATTTGCACCAAGTTCTGGGATAATTCGATCGTTTCCAAAAATTTAATCGAATCCAACGCCACTTGTATTATTTCTATTCCCTTTTACTCGAAGGATAAGCGACTGAAGTATGACCCTAAAACCATTTAAAGCCATTAATAAATACAATCAGAGCTTCCTACGACGTCTCAATGAACAAGCGATTGATTTTCTCGAGAATCTCGACCAAGTTCTCGCTCGTCTGTTTCTGTTTACTGAGAAACAGTTTTGCTCGATCCGAACGTCACAATTCCTTTCACTTCTTATCTAACTGTTCCTTTCTGAAACTCGCAAGAGTAAGCTATTGTTAGAGATGACGAGCAATATTTTCAAGCTCGGTCGTCTTCAGGTTTGACCCACAATCTTTTATTTGCTGTAGCCTATTATTATCGTGAGCTTTGAACTCCAGAAAAGTTTTCTCCCTATATGCTGTTCTCCAACATGTGCATCCATCATCATTCATTCTTTTTGCCATTCATTTTTATTTTCTGCTCTCAGCAAAGCGGCTCATCGATAGGTATCTTTCATATAATTCCAAGGAATATCCGATTCATGATTAAATTCTTCAAAGAAATATCGTATCTTTCAATGAAATACGTGACATCAGAAGTGAAGCAGACGAGTCTGCTGCATCATTTCCGAACTCATTTATACACTGTGGATGATCAATATTCGTTGGTAAGAAATCAGTGCTTACTTCTAGGTTTTTCCTTTGCGCTCGGTCATTCCACCACTCCTTCTAAGAATCTTCGATATTGAGCTGATCATTTTGTGAATACCGTTTATTTTATTAAGTTCCCTTGAGCATGGAAATACTCAAAGGATACTTGCATTAAGCAATTGAAGACACTCATAACACTGTAAAAGTCATAAATCCATTCATCGATCAAGTATGATTATGAATGAAATGTGATATGGAATTTTTGGATTAAAAAATTCTAGGAACATATATAGTTTACACTTGAAAATGTACACTATTCAAGTCTGGAAAATAATCCGATAAAAATACATTGAGATGGCGTAATATATATAATACACACACACACAATTATATATTCTAGGAAAAGAAGAAAGTTCGAACTGAACTGATGTCGTACATACTCCATCAGACATAGAGAAATTTGAATATTATTGCTAAATTTATTTGAATGCCAAAAGTTGCATATAGCTCATGGCGAATTTGAGTCGATTTGTGTTTCAAATTTGAAAACAGATGCAAAATCAATCTATATTTGAATATGGCCTTTGATAGGCGTATCCCGAATCTATTTCTCAGGCTGCTTTTGACGAACAAATAAATCATTTTAGATCTTTTTTTCAAATTATACTATTTGAATACACATCTACAAGAAACTCATTCGATCAATAAGATACATCTCTATGAGGTTTAGTCTATTCGACAGGAAACCATCTTCACTGGTCAGTATATCTTGCATAAACCTTCCAAAGAGAACAATTTTGAGGTCTATTATCTTGAAATTTGAAATGATTCTAAGAAATCAAGACACGAAGGTTTCCATTCAACATCAATAGCTCAAATACGACAGAAAAAATTCCATTATCAACCCACTTTTCCCTTAAGAGAATCTTTCTCGCCCTACGTATCAGAACCACAGCCTGAGATATAAGTTACTTCCTCGAAAAGTGCATCCGAGATCCCCTTCTAGAGCAACTAATCCATCGGAAACATCGAAAGCTGCACTCATCGTATCCTATTACCATCCCATCTCTTCCTAAAATACTCAAGTCTCGGCAAAACATCCTCCTCTCCCCTACCACATAATCCGATTCACCCCAAAACCAAATTCACCACAAAAGCACATCCAGCAACAGCATTCCAAAAGATCTTGCAAGCTCGTGATTCTCCAGCTTTAATAAAATGTCAAGTCCAAAATATATCTCATATAAGAGGGCCAAAACCCTTCTATAACCGCCCCTTATACTTGCCTTTTGTCAAGTTACGACGATACTCCAGCTTATTATGCATACTAGCTGTATTTTGGTCGTCGTCGTCGTCGGAGGAGGATGGTGAAGGGGGAGGAGGTGGGGTGGGCCGTTAATCCGCGTGCCCATTTACACGAGCCACTTGACACGCTATATACTCTTGAGCTCACAAGAGCGACCGATATCGTCTACAACGTGTATTGTATAGTACTGTGGTTGATACATGTATGTATGGATGTGTGTGTGTGTGGGGGGGGGGGGGGTAACCAGAATAATGCGATTTGCGTTTATCGATCGATCATCCCTTGAAACCAGGAATACCTAAATCTTCTTCTTATCCTTATCCTCGCACGTGATGTTTAGGAAAATTTCGAAGTCCAAAAGTCAAGCTTACTGGTCACTCGATTCCTCTGTAACTTTCGATTTTTCACAGGATTGGGAAAGAACTTTGTACTACTTTTGAGAGTAAATTCTCTAGGGAAGAAGGGAAGTATACTTACGGGTATTGGAAAAGACCGAAATACTCCGAGACGAGTGCAGGATGCATGAGTAAAGTATAGGATATAGATATTGAAGGGGAAAAAAGAAAGGGAGATCGGATAAAGTTTTTATCGGCAACGGGACGCTCGTACCTGATGGGATTTTAATGATTTATTGCGGGTGTTCCACTGTATATAAGCTCGGTCCTTTTCGTGTTTGTATATCTATATGGGTATTATCGCGATAACTTCACCAGAACGTGTTATGGCCTTGCATTTCAACGCAAGCAAGCTCCGAATCACTCTATTCAAATTTTCCTACTCGTATTCTATCGAAATACAATTGGCAATGAATTCCCAGATCGACCCGTCCACTCCTCTTTTCTATTTTTGAAGATGGGAGGTTGAAATGTCAGTTCCGCGTACGATTCTCACTTGCCAAGAGGGTAGTGATCTGCCTCCAAACTTGCTGTAGCGAGGGAAATAACTATGATCGCATTTTTTCATCAAAGTATGGTATGTAGAACCAACTATTCCTCATAGATTTCAAGTCCGAAACGCGTGACGTGATCCCTAGCCACGTGATTTTATGCTTGTTATGGGGGTTTTGAGTCAGTTCTGTGCATACCCTTTTAGCCCACTAAATAGTCACCTGCATATATTTTAGCAATTTTTTTAAAAAGTAGTATTACTGAATTAGACGAAATCTACGAGATGGAAGCGCTACGTTGATTCCTGTGGCCTGCAGAGCCACAGAGGGGTGTGTTCGGAACTGACATAACCAGGTAAGTTATTGCGATAATACCCGTATATATGTAGGCTATACATACATAGGGCTGACAGAATGTTTGCCAAACATGCCATTCGTAGTGCTAGAATGGAATATGCAATGAGAGCGAGACCCCATTTGTGTGTGACGACGACGACGACGACGACTACGACATCCCTTTATCGAGTCGCACGGTACTGGGGCTGCTGCCTAATGTACTGCACGATTTTACAGTTTATCGGGCGGCCCTTCGATTATTCAAATTCGTAAAGTTTGCCTTTTCATTCTTGAGAGATTTGTATATGATCGGAATGCAAAGGAAAGTTTTCCGATACACTTTTCGTTTGAGGTCTATTCTTATTTTATCAGCAAACAAACTCATTCGTTGTTGTAAGCCGTGGAATGATACTTGGCCGCGTCTGACCATACTCGGATTTTTCTACTTGACGCCGATTGTCGAAGACTGAAACGCTTTACACACAAGACTCTGAAATTTTTTCTATGCGCAGAAAAGTTGATGACTCGTTGCATAGAACTTTTACATACTCATTCGATTTACCTCAAAAAAACAAAATATCTCTTTATCTGAATGAATGATGCTTTGATCCAAAGTATCTGCTGTATCTATACAAAATTCACTCTAGTATGAATAGAATTCCCGTTCAATTTTTGGTCCGAACATATTCAGACCACACACATGTGAAAAGAGCATTGTTTCAGTAATAAAATAGTACGTGGACAATCGCAGCTCGCAGGCAATCAGATTGCACGCACATGTTCATACATACATATATATGCAATCACATCAAATTCTACTGGCGTGAGTCGCATGTACATGACCGCACTTATTCCTATACATAGTCTCGTGGTAAATACACTAAAGAATACAGAACAGAGTGTGGCGCCTAGGCGAGCTGTGAAAAATGTAGCAGCGGTAAGCTCATTTATAATGCGCGAGTCGACGCACGAATTTTTTAGTACCTATGTTCGCATATAGATTATACATGAAAAAGCCCACCCGCGGTGAGTCTGTTTCGCCTATGGCTATATGATTTTGCTGAGGTGCAATTCTTTCGGTGATTGCTACCACAAAAGAGTTATTTGCACAGGGGTATGTAGATATATGTCATTGGTAGCGCTATTCGTGCTATGCATAATTTGTAGAAGTGCGTAATGTCTCACTCGAGATGAATGTTATTTTTGCCAGCAGAATGAGTTTGTTTAGCATTTCGGAATGATTTACTCGTAATGGTAATCAGAGCTAGATGGAAGATTTCATAATTCGATTCTTTTATTTCGTGCGGATGAATATATGTCGAGCTCAATTCGTACTTACTTATCGAGTTTTTTATTTTAAAAATTTATACGAAATATTCGATGAGGTACATACCCACATTTTTTCTCCCTGATTCATTCATTATAAATTTCCTCCAATACAATGATAGCTCAAAGAGTAGAATTCAAATCTGCATAGAAGTTTAGTGATTCAAAATCAAGGTGGACTAAGGCCACTTTCGATGCTTTGAATATAGATTGACTTCAATATCTAAGTGGAAAACATAATTTTACGGATACACGACAGAGAAAGTATTTGTATTATCATGAAGATACCTGTCACTCTCAACTATTATACCACGTGTAGCAAATGATTATTTACAATCATCTGGTAATTGGAAATTCGTGACATTGGAAAAAATGATTGGCTCAAAATTCCAGTGCACAAGTGGACTAAGCCCAAACATTTTTGGAAAGAAAAAATGGATTTGATTGACTTTTCCTCCTGGAATTTTGACCTGGGAGTGTATTCGATCCTTTTCTGCATTGAAAAATTGATGTAGAATTGATTTAAATCATGGCTCAAAATTAAAATCAGGATGCTGAAGTGGACCAAGTCCGGAATCTTGATTACAATCCAGGAGAGGTTAATAAATTTGCAAAGATCGATCAAAGGGTTGGAGATTAACCGTGGACGAAAAAAAAACTATGCACGTTTATGAATATGAACGATCCCTGATTAAATTTTATTTTTGTTGTGATTCATATTATTATTGGGAGGTCCTGATGACTGTATGTTTTAATATGAACAGGACCAAAATTCTTCTGATGCATATTACCAGTTATTCTGCGGATAAAAAAACGTCTATAAAGAACAATAGGGGGCCAAATCGTCTTCTAATCACCGATTGGTTAATTAGGCCATGATCCTACTGACCTGAGAAGGAATAAACAGCAAGAATGCCGCTCGTAAATCTTCATTCTAATCTATATTGCTGAGATCACATTGAGGAATTAACTTTTATGAAATCGAAAGTGAGCTGTCGATCGTGACTTGTCAATTGCAACTTCTCCTCTTCGACTGAGTATGTTTGTCCAAGAGTGAGGTACACGGTGAGCAACGCCTGTGACATAAGCAAAACAAGTGTAGTGCACATACGTCACCTCGAACAACGTTTTCTTTCAGTTGCGATGAAAATCAGAACAAAAAATAAACTACGACTGAATATTTTATTCTATTATGAAAATAGAAAATTGCAGTCTTCACATTGGCTTTTACTCGTCACTGTCACACTTCTTTAGAGAGGCCACAAACTTTTTTTATTGAGACATTTTCTTTCATTTTTTGCTTCTTACAAGGAGATGTCATGGTCTGTTGGCTAAAGATTAATTTAAAACTTTGGCAATCATCTTCTTTCAGTGCCATGAGATTATATCCAAAGCCGCTCAGTCTAACGTACATACAATCGTTTATGATGCATATGCATCTTTTAACTTCCTCATAGTTGTTACCATCTACTTCAAATTGTGCCAGAGACTAAAACCTCAGGTTCCATCATGTTCCTGACTAAATGCTTCATATTTGAGAGATCGGAAATATCATTCTTCCAACACCTCCTTCAAGTTGCCTTCATTGATTATAATACAACCCAACCCTTTACCGTTATCAGAGATTCTCAAAATCTGAGGTTAGACTAAGCTCCGAATACCCAAGAAAAAATGATGTTCCAACGGCTCATACCCAATTTATCCAACCAAAATTCATCATGGAATCACAAAGAGTTCAAGTTACAATTTAATTACCCAAACCCCAATTAATAGCACTGGTTTAAACGTAAAATCCTCACAATGAGCTCAAGCTCCCAAGATTCTTTAGCGCTTTTCGCAGCTTTTCAAAATCCATCTCGGCTATCAGTCCCAAGCTTACCAAGACTTTGATCTTTAGCTTATCGTATCTCATCTGCCTTGGTGCTAATCTTGGCGCGCTGCTCTTTAATTTCGTTCTGTCTACAGTAAGAAGCTACAGGTATATATATCTCACGCCCAACCCGCTCAGCGAAGAGGTCTACTACTTATTCGAGGTGCTCTCGAACTTTCTTCCCTCATTTCTTCGAGAAAGAGAAAGAACAGCGTAGAGCTTGGAGAGGGCTATGAACTCAGTGTAGAGATACGTAACGGCAAAGGGTCTTGTCTTGAATCTCAGCAGATGCTGCCTTGTAGCGAAAATATTTCGTAGTAAAAGCACCCAGGAACAGCCTGTTGCTTGTTTCTCGCTTCTCTGCGCAACAGTCTGGGTAGGCACTTATTGCTTATAATCAGAGCTCGCTTGTGATCATGAACTGATTTCGAGCTTTTCGCAAATTACCTTTTTTTACTTGCTCACTTGTTGCATTTAAATTTGCATGAAATGGATTCATCTTGGAACACTCGGCGTTATATGGATAGTATGGCTGTGATGAGTCTCAAGTGTGACGACTGGCTCCAATAATGCACGAAGTGCTATAGATTTTGATGAGTTTTCGTGACTCACGGTTAAGCGAAATGTGATTACCCAGCAAACGACGCTAGGATCAATCCTATTAGAAAAAAATATAATGGAGCTCTCTTGTTTCAAATTCGAACAAACCTCAATATCCTGATTTCGTCTAAAAATTGTCTGAATGTGAACAGAAATAGAGACAGGATCTGTGCGGTAAAAAATATATAGAGCCTGCCTAGAATAAAAATGGCTCACTAGAAATGAATCATCTGAGAAATGATCCAATCATTCCAATTACAATCGATGCATCGTCCACTTTTTTCGCAGAACGTAGAGCATCATTTTCAATTAGAATTTTAAAATGATTCATTCATATTGAGTCGTTTCTTTTATTGTCGAATTAGTCATTTATACCTGGATCTCGGGTTCATTTCAAATGAGCCATGCACTAGGCAGAGTACCAATACAGTAGTGAGGGATGAATATGACAGCTAATCAGTTGAAGGTAAAATGACTAATTAGGACTTATCGTTAGAAAAACACCATCACTGGAAAAAATCCGGCGCTGAGTTACCACACGAGAGTGTGCTAAATCGATCGAGATGGCGTGAGCTGTCCTACGCCGCGGCCGTGTTCTAATCCAGCTATGGTGCAGAATTTTGCACCACATGTGCAGGGGCAGTTCTTCGACCACGCGAGCCCGGCAATATCCGAGAGAGGTTACATCTTCTGATCAGGCCGTTGAATCTTTGCATACTTTGCCACTAACTTTTTTGATCTTCCGTAATAAGCAACATAATAAACTCACGCACACGCTATACTCAACCCGCAAACTTCAAGACCGCGATCAGTCGGAATGTTTGTCATGTCGCCGCGCCCCGCAGCCGAACATGGGCCGAACTCGTTCGAACTCGTTTTGCTATGGTGATACGATTTAATAAATAGTCCCTGTTTAGATGGATCTCGTCGTTTTGTTATCAACAGAGATGCCACAAATAGCACAGCCGTCTTCTGATTTTACGTAGAAACAACACGAATGAAGGTCCAAATCTCAAGCTCTTATATGGGGAGCCGATGAACATGAAAACATTTGAACCTTATGTTTGAGATAGTGAAGACTGGCGCAAGGGATAGCGTGTCTGCCTCACGACCTCGCGGACGTAGTTCGAATCTCCGATACCAAATTTTTTTTCTCCTTCTCCATCAGTTAGAATTTTTTTTTCGATCTGCACAAACTCGCTTATTTCTCTCACAATACAACCAAAATCTCAAAAACCCGAGTTTCCAGATTTTTAACGTTACGATTACATTTCTAATATTGCGCACTGAAGGGAGGGTAGAGAGACCTCCCTAGCGATACGCGTTGGTGAATCATGAGTCTCTATGAGGGTTCCTAGTCTCTATATACTCTCTCTCACCAACTTGCTCTAACTGCTGATGTCGATGCCAGCCCGACGCTAAGTATTAGGTAAGCTGTTGAAATTTTAAAATTTGTTCGTTTCGGTTCGGGTCCCCTGTTGGTCACAACGACCACTCACACCCTTAGTTTCTGTCAGTTTCTGTTCTGTGATTTACACTGATCTAGGGACTAATGACATCACGAGAGACTACAAAAGACGGCGATTTATTTTTGTGAACCATTAGTCATGGAACCCACTATTGGAGTTACACGTGGAGTTGCAGGATCTCAACAAAGCGTTCTTCACTACATTGAAAATTTTTCCGTCCGTTTGGAGGTTATAAAGGTGAAGCAGAAAGCAGTGAATCTCCCTCACATAATAACCCAAATGATACTCAACAATCACAAGTTCACTATTCGAATTTGTCCTGCAGATAGTAGAATCTGGAAAAACCATTTCCACTTATCTCTATGCTTACAAGAACCAACCCGTAGTATGATGGAATCAGAGATCTCTGTGATGCTTAATGGAGTGAAAGAATTTTCAGCCACTGCGTATATCAATACTGCTCAATATGGCACTTGCCGCATAGCTTCAGTTGTAGTAGATTATCAAGACTTACCAGACAACGTGCTCAGGCTCTCAAAAGATCAATTGACATTACTCTGTGAAGTTTGTGATCTTCAAATCTCAGAATCTTCTGCTAACTAAAAAAATACAACAGTGCTGGTAAATTTTTCAATAGCGAGCAATTTAGTGATATCAAAATTATGTCTGATGGCAAAATTCTCTTCGCTCACAAAATCCTTCTTTCTGATTTAAGCGATGTCTTTGCTGCCATGTTGAGACATGGTACAGTTGAAGATTTGCAAAAGGTTATTAAAGTTGAAGATATCAAGTATGAAGTGATGTTTGAGGTTGTGAGATTCATTTACACTGGAGAAGTTTGCCACTTGAATAAACTTGCCCAAGAACTTTTGATTGCTGCTGATAAATACAACTTGGAAAATTTGAAAGTTATTTGTGGAGAATACATTGTCAGAAGTATGAATATCGATAGTGTTGTAGATATTTTGATTCTCGCTGATCGTCACAATGCTATACATCTCAAAGACTTAGCTACTAAATTCTTTATAGAACATAAGATCAACATTGTCTTTACCACTAAGTTTGAAAATCAGTTGAAGAATATGCATCCTAAATTAGTCTTGTATTTAATCAGATTGTTGTGAAATGATTTTTCTATATCGTTCCATATTTCATTATAGTACATCTCAATTGTGAACCTGTTCAGGATTTCTGTTGATAGTTTCTTTTCTTTTCGAAGCATAATGATAAAAGTTTTGATGTAGATGTATATAGTGTAAAATAAATCATTTAGGAAGCATGTATTCATATATATTTGATCCAATGCCCTGTCATGACAATTTAGTATATTAGTTCACAACAGTTTGAAATTTGATTTATGAGTAACATTTGTAAGGTTTAGAAAATTCTGATTAACAATTCTATGGGTTGCCGTATGAATTATGAACCCCAATCGAATGGGCTTGAAGTTACTGATTTATTATTCAATTATTGTTTTAGTTTTAAGTGTAAGAAAAATTGTATTTTTTATATCTGCAGAAGGTCTTCGGGACCATCAATAAAATAAAATGAAATAAAGGTTTCTTCAATCTGAAGGATGCTCGCAGACTTGATCTGATGAGTGTTAATTTATTGCAAAACTCAGCAAATCCATGTGAAATAATCAAAGAATGCACACTTGAATTATTATAGCCACTGGAAATATGACTGCGAAAACATCTTCAGTTCAAGAAAATCCATGCTCAGTTTGAAACCTGAGTTGTGAATGTGCTGTAGCTGAACGCAACTATTTACCATACAACTAAACTAAAATGGATCAGTTGTTCTGCAAAAGTTGTAACGTCACGCTACATGCATTTTGATTCACTTTTATTTTTTAGCTCTTTTTCGATATCCTTTTACGTGCGATGCAGCCGAAGCCTTCCCAAATACCGTGGTAATGGCAAATGTCAACTATGCGAAGCGTGCTTGGATTTTGCAAGTTCATTTGGCTAGCCATCTTTGGACTTTCTAGAGGTCTGGAAATGGTCGCGCCTCGAAAGAGCTTGCAAAGTCACTCTTTCAGTCTCGCTTTTGTTCTCCTCCTTTAGTAGCCCTTTCAAACAGTAATCGAAAATCCCTCCTTTGTTTACCTGTCTTGACTGTTTGATTCATTTTAAATGTCAAACTGAGTTTGTTGGTGAATAATACCATTAATCCTCTTCATTTCACTATCTGGTGTTTGACACTGGATATAAACTTGGATAATTCTGTGACGAAGAAGTTCAGTATAAGGATGATTTTTTCATGAGTTTGGATGTAGAGTATCCATGTTGAGCGTATAACGTAAAATTGAGTGTGGAAAGAAGCTTTTCTTTTGCCGGAAACATATGGATGTTTGGAGCAAATCCGATAGTGATGCAAAAAGTTATTCATTTTTCATGTTTCTATCCATGATTCTGTATCTACCAGAATTGTTTACCCATAACTTTTCATATTGTACTGAATCACCTATCCCATTATTTTTGTCCTCTTTTCAATGAGCCAGAGTTCTCATCACTTATACACGTGTATAATATGAGACCTGCGGTATACATTTCCACCCTACTGACTAATGACTCTAATCATATTTGGTTTCAACAAGCTCAGAATGGATCCATTCTCTCAAAATTTCAGTAGCTCATAATTTCAGTATTAACGCATTAGAGAATTCTTGTTACTCACTATATTTTTCTCGTTACCCGGTTAAATATCTGTTCTTACTCTTCACTACACCTCAACGAGTTTGTGAAATCAAAAGTATTTTATCCTGAGTTACACGTTTCACGCATTTCACATTATTATTTTTCAGAGGATTTAGGCTATTGATATGAGATTGAGAGTGCTGCTCGACTACAACATTTTTCTTCTATTCTAGATCGAAATAAATGAATCAGGAATTTGATCTCATAATTAACGATCAAACGAACTTACCTTGTATGTGAAGTTCGATCGAAATTATGCGAGATCCTCGTTCGAATGATTAAATGTAGTAAACCGAGGAATCGGTGCAACTTCACCACGATTTTCAGAGAGACAAAAGCAAAGCGCATGTCGCTCTGCTATATGACTTGATCTCCGCCGTTCATATCTTTTAGAGTAATATTCCAGTGATCGCAGTTAGCGTAGCCGATGGGTGGGTAGTTTATGATCATTAAGATATGGGATGGGTGTTAATCATTCGAACGAGGATCTCGCATAATTTCGATCGAACTTCACATACAAGGTAAGTTCGTTTGATCGTTAATTATGCTTCGATCCTCGTTCTTCATGATTAAATGTAGTTGTTCAGAGTTCACTGCGATCACTATCCCTTTCTGTCAATGATCACAATCATATCAGGGTAATTTTTCTTTATTGTATTTGAACACAAACAACTTTGATAGAGTGTATCACTTAATTAATGATGGCTGAAGCGAAGTCATTGGAGTCGAGTATAATTGGTTTGTTATAAAACCGAGCAAAAACAGAAGAATTTTTCGTCCAACCAGCCGTGTTTTTTATAATATTAATATCAATGCCTTTCAAATTCGCTTTAGAAGTTGATGCATGGCGAGTTGAGTGACTTGTAAAGATATTCATATCAACTCCACTTGCTTCTAAAACAAATTTTATCTATTTACTAAGTGTTTGCGATTGAACCGGTTTGAATGGTTTTCTTGTTGAGATGAATAGCTTTTTATGATTGCCACGTAGATGTTCGGTTTTTTCTAAGTAGTATTTCAAGGTTGAAGCTATACAGAGATCTGGTTTTTCTATGAAATAAGGCAATGATAACAAGGGTTGATTTCTTCCAGGCGCGGAGGTTTTTATGAGATCATGTATCTCAATTTCAATTTTTTCCTCGCGGAAATTCATGTGTTCAATATTGATGGAAGCGAGCGTTTGAACGCGTTGAGCAGTAACTAAAGCGAGTAGAGTGACTAATTTCTTAGACAGTATTTCTAGAGACAAATTTTCAAGGGGAAACCATTTAGAAACGTGGTTCAATACAATATTGGTATCCCAAGTTCTTACATATTTTGGTCTTGATGGACGAATTCTGTAGATACCTTTGAAGAATTTACTGATTAACTGATTATTTGATAGATCATAGTCTAATATAAAGGCAATTGCAGAACGTGCTGAATTGAGTGAGCCGTATGACGCTCCACTGTTAAATTTCTTTGACAAAAAATCCAGAACTTTAGTTATTGGTGCTTCAAACGGGCATGTATCAACTTCTTTACAATATTTTGTCCATTCAATCAACGTAGCACTATACTGTTTCACGGTACTGTCAGCTAAAGAGCGCATCATTATCTGTACAACATCATCCGTCATATTTTTCCGGAGAAACGCTTGCCGGATAATTTCCCGGCCAAGAGAGTGAGTTGATTGGCGAGCGGGTGCCTCATGGATCTACAAGGGGAGACGAGTGAATCAGGTTTTGCTTCAAACATCAATGGTTTGTTTATGAGTAGGGCATTGAAAATTGGATACCATGCCTGGCTCTTCCACAGTGGTACTACTACAATGCCAGTTGCTTCATCATTTATGATTTTTCTCAGAACTTTAGATATAATTGAGAATGGTGGAAACGCATAAAAATTTTTTCTTTTCCAAGATATCGTGAATGCGTCGATCACACACGCATCGGGTTCTTTGAACCAAGAACAAAAATATTCACATTTTGTATTTACGTTAGATGCAAAAAGATCAATTTCCGGATATCCCCATGTGTTAACAATTTTCTGGTATGCATATGATGACAGTTCCCATTCAGTATCAATGTTTTTGATTCGTGAATGAAAGTCAGCAATATAATTTTCCTTACTAGGTATATAGGAAGCGAATAGCCACAATCTCCTTTCTTCTGCCCATTTCCAAATGTCAGATGCTAATTCGTTGTACTTCAAGTAGCGAGAACCTCCCATTTTATTTATATATGAGATTGCTGTGGAATTATCTATACGGAGCAAAACTTCGCAATCTCGGAGGGAGTGAGCAAAAGCTTTTAGCGCAAGATACACAGCCTTCAACTCTAGATAGTTAATTGAATGAATTTTGTCGTCTGCATTCCAGAATCCATGGATGTTTTCGTTCGCACACGAAGCTCCCCAACCGGTGAGCGAAGCATCGGTAAAAATTTCGACTTCAAACTTGAAGCTTCGAATCAGTTTAATGGATGATGAAGTTAGATTCTTTTTCCACCATTGTAAATCTTCTATACTTGAGTTAGATAGAGTCATGTGGCCTTCATAATTTCGATCATTATCTCGAAGTGCAATTGATTTGTCAAATTCAATGTTTTTTGTATATAACATGCTGTAATCAATTCCTGGGGTGCAAGATACCAATGAACCGAGAATTTGTGCGATGTCTCTGATTTTATAGCTCTTATCAGACTTCAAGTTCTTTACTTGTTTGAATACTTTCGATTTCTTTTCTTTTGTGAGCTCAATTGAGTATTTTTCAGAATCAAGAATGAAACCAAGTATTTTACATCGCTTGGATGGCACTAAACTACTTTTATCCTTATTAATTATGAATCCAAGGTATTCTAAGACATAGGTTGTCATGTATAGGTTATATAGACATTCACCAAAACTGAGTCCGTACAATAAGAAATCGTCTAAATAGACATTTGATCTAAGTCCGATAGAACGTAAGTAGGCAATGACGGGTTTCATTATTTTTGTAAATATGTATGGGCTCAGGCAATAGCCAAAGGGCAGTGAAGTGAATTGATATAGTCGACCGTTGAAAACAAATCGTAAATATTTCCTACTACTTTTTGCAACTTTCACCAGAAAGAATGCGTTTTTCAAATCTAAAGTGCACATGAAGTCTTCTCGATTCAATGTCTTGCAGGCTTCTCTAATGTCTTCCATTTTGAAATGAATATTTGTGATAAATCGATTGAACTTTTTTAGGTTCAAAATGAATCTGTGAGAACCATCTGGTTTCTGCCGCAAAAAATATGACGAAATGAATTGACCATCTTCGGGAAAGCATGTTTCAACTGCACCCATTTCAATCATGTCAGATATTGAGTTCCAAATCTGTTGGTTTTCATCAAAACTTCTAGACGGCTCTACAGGGATGTGATTTTGATACACGGTACGATCAGGAATGATTTTGTAACCTTTTATACACTGTAGGATGAATATATCATCAGTGATGGATTTCCACTGCTGTATATAGTTTGATAAGCGACCTGCTGTGCCTTTGATATTTATCGTCTGCGGGATGATTCGGAACGACGACGACTCGGGTAATGAGATCGCGTCTTTCTCTGTGATGGCGAAGAATTTTTCTTTTGAGGGCCCCGGTACGTTTTGTTGTTGCTGTAACCAAAGTGTTTCGACTGATTTGACTGAGTATTTTTCTGTTTTGGTTTTCGAAAGAAATTTTTTGTAAAAATTTTCTTTGGCTGAGTTGAAATTTTAAGATCATTTCCAGTTTTTGAGACAATTTTTGCTTTTTTGATTTCCTCCGATAGATCTTTACCGAAAAGAAATTCGTCTGTTTTAGCTTTTTCTAAAACAGGCCTTAGTTCTTTGTTAATGATAGGCACAATGGTACTCTTTCGTCCATCAAGTAAAGAGAAATGTAATTCCGAAAGAATTTCACCGCATTCAAAAAGGTACTCTAATAGAGTAGAACGATCGATTGTATCTGTAGGCAGCAGAGCAGAAATTGCTAGACCAAGAGCAGTCTGAGACATAGCAGTTAGTTTTTGATATTCAACAAAATGACCGTCTCTTTTTACGGCTGATTCTGATAACAGCCCTTCGACTTCTGGATTGAGTTGTTGAGGGGACAGTTTTGGGTCATGTTCGTATTTTTCTAAAAGGCTGTTTTTGGTTTTTGTATCTAAACCCGATGTGAGCCATGAGCACCACCGTACAATCAACTCCTGACGTAATACATGCTTAGGCTGTTTAGGTACGGACGGGTCATCGCCTAGTAGACGTAAAGCTACCTCGTCCAAATCTCCGTTGTTGTTGGGGGCCGATCCAGCTGACGAATTGTTGTTATCACCACTTCCTCCCGTGTTGAGTTGATTCTGCTCATTAGAGTTGGTTGAGACATCTGTAAATGTAAATATTTACATACTCTTTTCATGGCCTTGAATGGAGTATAGTGCTATGACTACTCCACCTTCTTGGTTAGAAGGATCAGGGCTTTGCGGTGACTCATCAATATGAGCTTGCGATGTCGGGGGTAGCTTGGGCGAAGGTGAACGTGACACATTATTGGGAGAGCGTTGCAACTCCCTATCGCTCCGATCGGTCGATGAGCCGATTATATTTCGGCGTCTCCTTTTAATGGATTTTGCGATACTATCACGTTTGCTTGAACGTGGAGAGCTATTTAAGCTCGAGTCACTTGGACTGTCATTGTAGCGACTATCATGGCGCTTGTAACCTCTTCCCCTGGTAGGGCTGCTTATGCTGCTGCTTGAACACGAGCTGCACCGTGTCCACGAACGACGAGACTGATGACGACGGTCCTTTCGACGATGACGATCTCGACGCACGCTGTCCCTTCGTCGCTTGTAATTTTCACTGTGATCCCGGTAATCTGTATGTTCACGATGCCGCCGGCGTCCGTCATTAGTTCTTGTACTTCCACGACGACGGTGTCGGCGATCTCGTTGACGATCTCGAGAGCGCGAGCGAGATTGTCGCTCGGATTCACTCGAGCTAGATCTATTACGTCGCATATTGTAACTTTTTAAGTTAACCTCAAATTCTCTCTGTGTTGACGTGGATTTGTCGACACGAAAAACGATATGAACGGCGGAGATCAAGTCATATAGCAGAGCGACATGCGCTTTGCTTTTGTCTCTCTGAAAATCGTGGTGAAGTTGCACCGATTCCTCGGTTTACTACATTTAATCATGAAGAACGAGGATCGAAGCATAATGAGAGAGATCCTTCGTCTTCAACAGCATATCATACAATTCGATTTAACATGAAAACCGTGACCAATAGATCGCATATATAAATTGTTCCATCTTACTTTTGTACTTACGGTTCTCGGGAAAGACGATAGGTTTGACAAAAACTGGTGATCGACTACTAATATATCCAAAGATGAACATTCCGTTGGAATTGAAATGTAGCAATCCCTTTTTTTGGAAATGCGAGCTTGATCCGTGTTCACTTATGTTGATCAAATGGGTCTTGTTTAGCACTTTTATTCATCAAGACAACAACGGTTCTGAAAGCTCACAACTCAAAGGTATCTCAATATTCTTTAACGTACTCTAGCTCATTTAAAAACTTATTTTAAGATATTTAAAATAAGTTGAGGTGAGTATTATTTCAATGAATGAGAGCCTGAGCAATCTCATTTTGAGTTGATACCCGAAATTTCCTTTTCTAACGATTTGAGACTTTCCAAGCTCCTAGCTCCTGACCCGCGTGAAAACAAAATGAGTCGTTCATGAACGAGTCGTTAAACGAGCCCAATATTTGTTTTATTATGTGGAGTCATTGCAATTGACTCGTTGAAACGGCTCATTTCGAAAATTCTATAGTCTAAGTTTTTTAATGGTTACTACCTATTTTCCTGAGAAGATTGCAGTGTCAGTGAAAAAAGCTTGAATTTCAAAATTTACCGAATGAGTCATCTTAACGAGTTATTTCAACGACTCCACATAATAAAACGAATATTGGACTCGTTCAATGACTCGTTCAACGACTCAAATATACGACTCATTGATTTTCACGCGGGGAAATAGCTCGGGTTTACATTGTTGAAATCAAACTCACTTGAGCACATTTCGAAGGTCTCAAAACGAGCTTCAAAATGAATTGAAGTACGTTGAAAAAAATTGAGGTGTGTTTGAGGCTATGGGCTTATGGACTTCGGAAGCCGTCATTGTATCGACAAGTAAAAGTGCTCTCAAAGCGCTCCATTCAATTAGGATGTAAAAGGACGAATCAAGCTCGCATTTCCAAAAAGGGAATTGCTTAGTTTCAATTTCAACGGGATGTTGATGCTTGGGCATAGTATACTAAATCATCACGTGCTTAATCTTTGGTGAGAGTATTGTCAAACCTAGCGTCCTTTCCCGAGAACCGTGTACACTCTACAGGCGTCATGATCCCGATTAAATGAAGAAAATTGACCTCCGTGACTTCGCGGGAGTTCAACGATTCGTACATACTTATAGGCATAATAAAGGCCACACTAGAGGTTCAATGATCGATGTAGTACGAGCCCTCGGTTAGTCGAGAGTTTTCTCGACTCGATTATTTAATCCTATTGCCTGTCGCATTTTCTATCGACGCCTGTGTGCTTAAACTTTTTTGCTACGAGATATAAGGTATGACAGATTGCTTTACGGCACATGTCAAATGGCTACGTATACGTGGCGTTAAAGACGGGCTTATATAGGAAGAGCAAGAGACTCGCAGGTCAACAAGATGATGAAGATGAAAAAATTCTCGTGTCGAGTATAGATTGTTGGTGTTATCGAAATTTTTAACATTTTCTGGTAGTCTGTTGAGAGCCTCGAATTGACTAGAAAATTATGTAAAAATTTTTGCAGTGATTCAACGAAATGTTCAAGAAGATTTTTAATATCTACAAAAATTCAGATGCATAATCATCTTATATTAAAACTATATTCTCCTTTTTAATGATGTACCCGAAATTGATTTTTAGATTTCCCTTCGTTCCGTCGTTTGTGACTTTCATTCGTTTTTATCGTCAAATTGTGGCATAACCATTTCGATTCTCATCAGTTTCATGATTATAAACATTTGAGATGGGAAACTCGAGGCTTGTTGATTAAGGCGCATGATGTAAGAAATAAGATGAAAAAAATTCAGAAGCCTTCTGAGTTGGTTTAAACGGTATTATTGCACTTGGATTTTGATTTCCTTCATCTTGATCGCGTTCACTTTTTCCATAATATCATCAACATTCTTCAAAGTTTTAAGCAGTTGATGCAAGTTTGAGTATCCTTTAATAAAATGGAAAATTTGATCGTTGTCGCTAAAAACTCGATCACAAGATTGATAAAATAGATTCGTGTATATACCTTGTCAATATCGTACATCATGCGGTCCATTAGAAGCAAACAAACTTCAATTGTGCCTTGTTGTTGTTGAAGGTCTAATATAACAGGCATGCACCAAACTCACACTCGCAACTCTCGTCGTGATAAAGTTTATGTGAGCTATATGTATATATTCAAGAGCATGACATGATAATAAAGGGGGTCGGATGGTCGAGGCAGGAAAACGAAATTATGGGACGAATGAAGAGTTTGTGAGGAATCAAAATTGAGCAGAAGAGTGTGTAGGTAACAGCAAATTAGAGAGCTAGTGAAAGAAGAGTCTCTTTATATGGTTCTAAAAAATTTGAAATCAACTCCCGTATAAAATCGCGATATAGGATGAAAAAATTAGCGTGATTGAGAAATTAGCAATGCTTGGATTAATAAGCTTGATTAACTGCTACGTGTCGCATTTTGTGTAGCAGAGTCGTGAATTTTTTATTATGATTAGTGTGAGGTTTCGGTTCGCAACTTGTACAGTTCTCATGTGTAAAAATTGAAACATCCTGATCGTATTCCTTCACATACTGTTCTAATATTTTGTGTCTTCCTAGGCCCACAAATCTTTCAGGACTCTGGAAATATTTTGTTCTGATAGCCAATTTAATTTTCTTCGGATTTCAATCCAATTTGAAGTGATCTGAAATTGTTTATCTCCAATATCATACCACCCACGCAAGATTAGTAATAGCCTAATGAAAATCCAACAATGAGTAGTAAATTCTTCATGATTTCGGTCATTTTTGTGAAAAAATACGTGGAAAATAAATGTGCTTCACAGAACATCAGAGGAGATTTGAATTAAATTAATATTCTTAGAAATATAAGGATGGCTATTCCATCCTCGAAATAGAGAACGATTAAAAAAGACTAGAAAGAAATTCATTAACAGCGGTTTACCCTTCGCATTTCATACATTGTTCTCTCCATATTTTTTGCCCGTCGACGCAACTTTCCACATTTTTACAATAGCTCCCTCGGCTCTTTTTCACGTTAATATGAGCTTCTGTTCTTTTATCAAGCTTTCCTAGCTGCCTCTCTCTTTTATCTGCGAGAAAAAGAATTTTCCAGACTAAACTTTCGCGACTTTCACATCATTTTTCGAAAACACTCACTCCACCAACCTTCTGTAAGTCATGTCAAATATCGATTCACCAAGTTATAAAGTAATTTTCTTCGAGCACAGATTTTTTATATAAACGTTTACCAGCCACACGTCTGTGCCACTCACAGTTTCATCGTTCCCTGCTAGGTCAAGTGGTGGAATGTCAACTTTCTGAAAAATTCCATATTTATCTATACTCAATTGTTTTTCTACTCAAGCCTCAACATCTTTCCCAGTTTGATGAAAAAAATCACTCTGTAAAGGAGTCGAAACTAACACTTATTATATTAAGTTGATTTTGAGGTTTTGTTGCATTTACTTCCATTCTTTTTGTTCATCTACGAGCAAAGAAAAGAAGGGTTACACATCCTCTTGTCCTTTCAAATTTTAATCCAATGTCACTCAAATGATCATCTTCCCCAGTATACGCAATGCATACGTATGATGGAAAATTCAGAATCTAAAATTTCTTGTTACAGGATGACGAGAACAAAAGAGAAAATCAGTGACTGTCACTAGCAGCACAGAGCGAGACTTGAAACTGAGGTAAGATTTTATATACAATTACTCACATGGTTTGGTACACAAAGTGTCAGAAACGAGATGTCATCGGAGGGTAACCTCAACGAAAGAAGTGGAAAGAGTGGCAAAAAAAAAAAAAAAAAAGAAAAAAGAGGGAAGCCAGGAAAAGGGAGTGAAAGAAAGTCTGAAAGTAATTTTCAAAATCGATACTTCGTAGCACTTGGAAGTTTAATGAATTGGCCGATTGGTAGTGGAAAATTTGATGAGAGAAACGAAGCCGTGGTTAGTAGCAGTGCGATCCTTGGTCACAGACAAACTCTCGCAATCAAATTAACTTTTGTAAATTTTTTTTCCTCCTATTTTCGCTACGCTTTCGATTCTATCCTTTTTGCAGTTTCTTTTTTTTTCGTTTCCAATTAACTTTGTAACATTAATCCAGTCAATTTTAATAAGTATCCATTTTCCGGATCTGGAAGATAAAGTTGATGCATGATATTCAGTTTGTTGGCCTTGAAATCATTCGACGAGGAGTCCATTCTGATCAATATCTTTCACTACGGTGAAATTAGGTCATTTTGGTACGATTTCAGTACTTTTCATTTTGTTTGGCTCGGCATGTCTGTGTCAACGAACCTTGACAAAACCTACCTTAACTAGTGGTCAATGGAAAGCTTACAGTCTCAGCTTTCGATTGACGAGCTGCAGAATGATAATTTGATGTTTCTATCCGGAGCTGTTAGCAGTTCTGTAAGTGTACCAAAGTTAGACCCCGACAAGGCGACTTTGATACACTTACAAAATATTTCAGTATAAGCCCCCATGATGCGGATGTATCAATAATTCTAAACGTTCGGGAGTCTCCTCCCCAGCTGTTGGAAACATTTCACAACCTCATGGATCGTCACTAAATTCAAGATAAGTTGAAAAGAATCTGTCATACAAAATTGAACCAAAGTTACCCCACCGTAATGCTTCTTACTAACCATAAGAGTGGGGTAACTTTGGTACACTTTGTAATAGTTCTTTTCTGGTTTTCATTCATAAAAATTTCAAATGCTTCAAATATCCCAATGTCACGATGGTTTCTCCAGAATGGGGATACATATGGTTGAAATGTACCGTTACTCACCCGTATTTCCGGAACAGTTCTTGCCAGGTACACTAATTCGACCACTCGCGCTTCGCTGCTAAATCAGCCTTTTCAAAATGATCTTCAATAAACAATCTCGAGTGGGAGGAATAGGTATTGGAGCGATGAAGCTATTTACTTTGCCATATACGTATCTTTGAAAGTCATTTTTTGAAGGTGTACCAAAGTTGCACCCACTGTACCAAAATTATCCGATATGACGGTATTCTTGAATATTTTTGTGTTTCATTGCTGTTCTTCGTAAGAGGCACAGACAGAATATTCTGCGTTATTCATGTGATATAACAATCACAACTTGAGTACGTTTTATCGACAAGCATTCTCGAAAATTCTTTCGGATGATCCAGATGTCATAGAGACATGTCTTAAGATTCTGAAAAAACTTGGAAACTTGGACTTTCCTGGAATGATTTTTCTTCTTGGGAGAAATTATTTCACAAAATTTGTCTGCTTTCGAGGGTCCACGCTTCTCTTTTCGGGTTTCATTCACAATTATTCCAGGAAATCTTAGCTTCAACATTTTTTTCAAAGTAAGGATACCCTTTGGAAATCTTGCTGGACAGAGCTGTCACCTGATAAACTGACTAAATTCTATCCAGACTATTTAGTAATCAACTCATATCGAGGCATTCTCGCTTACATACAGATGTGATTTACAGAAGCCTTGACTGATCTTATGCATGTTCGCGAAGATTTGTCTCATTATTGACTACCGCTCGTTCGTCTTGAAAATGTTGCTGATAATTTAGAAGCCCCTGGAATGCTTTTGCAGTTCCAGAATGATATCTGTAAAATTATGGAGAATCATCAGATAATAGTATTGAGGAGAGGTTTCTCTTGGAGTTCGATAAGATCACATATTGTCAATCAGGGAATCATCACTCGACTCCACCCATGGACACGTAATATGTTTCAACCAGATCTGACCGAATTAGGCCAAATCAAACTGAACTAGACTGGATTTAGCCATACTTGATCGAAGTAGACCAAATTAGACTTGAATAGGCCGAACTAGACCAAGTTAGACTGAATTACACTGAATTAGACCTTACTAGACCGAACTGGGACTAAATAGATCGGATGAGACCGAATTAAGTCAACTAGACCTAATTAGGCCGAACTAAACTAAACTAGACCGAATCAGACCGAACAAGAACTGATTAGACTGAATGAAACCAAACTAGACTAAATCAGACCAAATTAGACAAACTAAACCTAATTAGGCCGAAATAGACTGAAATAGACCGAATCAATCCAAACTGGACCCCGCTTAGACTATCCTACTACGGCAATCTTAGTACGGTAGTAACGCGGTACTAGTACGGTCCTAGTGATCCTAGTGGTTCTTGTGCAGTCCTTGTGATTTCAGCGGTCCTACAGAGGTATCAGTACCGTACTGTAACCGTACTAGACCAAACTAGGCCGTAAAAGATCGAACTAGATCAGAACAGATAAGTCCATCCATCCACCCATGGACTCATCCACGACCCATACGGCCACCTATTATACCTCACCTTGTCGCTGTGGGCAATCTGATAGGCAAGATCCGGACGGACAAATTTTGGCTTGGCGTTTAAATGTTATATGATATATGATAAAATTCTCAATGAATGGAACTCGTGAGAGAAATTTTTTGATAACTCGATAAGTATCTCATTATGAAACTAATAACAGTGAACAACATGCAATCCCAGTTATGAATTGAATATAACAGATTTCGAACTAATCATTAAAAATATATACTATGGATCCACAATAGTCAAAATTTGTTATCACACTCAGAAAATGAAATATCTTATCGCTCTGTTAATCATGTCATTGTGGTATGAAACTTCTTTTGGAAGAATATACCTCTTTACCGTAAAAATTCAAGCACACAATACCTTCAAATCTACATTCCGTAAAAGTGAGCTCACAATTAAAACGCTACTCTTTCCACTTTTTTTCAACGCAATAGGACCCCTTCTCACTTCCGCATTTTACCCACCCTCACAAATCTCTCTAATCATCATCATGATCTCCTCATTACAACAGCGCTTAAAACTCTTGCACATCTCATAATACACGATTTGCACATACAAACACACATATGTGCCTCGTCTGAAAAGTTCCATAGACTACTGGTGCACTTGCATCAGAAGCAAGGGTGCAACAGAGGGTAATAATGGGCCAAGAGACGATCCAAGAGATGAAGTGTGGCATAGTACAAGGATGGGCAAGTTGCTCCTAAAGTGGCTTCTCTACTTTTCCCCTAGATATAGGTGTCTACATACACAGTACCAAGCCATATTTACATACATATAAAGGTCATATCAGAGTCACAGGGGTTCTCTACACTTGTTGAAGCTGCGATGCTTGCTCTTGCTTTTGCCCAGTATCTATCTAATATATATATATGTATGTATGTATCGACGGTCGGGCGCGACCGATATGCGCTTCTCTATTGTTCCCATTCGAAGCTTGTATTGTTCCTCGACCCTATGTATATACACCTGTATGTATGCAGTCCCGGTTTGACCCAGTTTTATATTAACCAGAAACTCTTGTTTGTGCAATACATGCAGAATATAAAGTGTTTGCATTTCGGTAGTCATATAGGTTGTTTAAAAGGTTATTAAATTCTTACGTCCTTCGATGAGGATGCGATATTGTGAATTGATTTTATTTCATCCGACCTTGTATGTTGTGGTCGTCATGGTAATTAACTCTGTCATTTTACGCGTTAGAGGTATAAAATGAGCTTGTGCGCTCATCCTCGTTTAGTTTGGCTTGGCTATGATGGAGACTGCTATTAATCAAAATATTCATTTTGTGGGGCGAGCTTTATAAAATTGTTTCCGTGGTCGTTTAGTGGCAACGCAAGTTTTGCCTGAGCTAATATAGCAAAGTTGGATTTCGTTGGGATGACCTTTTGTCTGTGGAGAATTCATTGCATGTTGGCTATCGGTGGTCGAAAAACGATGAGGAACGTATTTTAGCTGTTATAGAACAGACCATTCTATTTTCTTAACCTCTTCATTTTTAAGATATCGCTTTACAATCCGGACCATACTTTTTTTAATCTTCATTTTTTCCATTGATTTTTGAGTTCTGGTTTCCCGAGACGTTATTGTACTTTATTTGAAAGTCTTGATGATAATTTGAACATTATTCGCTAAATTTTCGATGATAACCATGAAACTTGGCCCACATTTTTGAGACTTATCTGAAATTCAAGCAAATCTTTTGCAGAACGACTTATTTTTGAAACAGGTCTCATTTTCAACTATGTCTTATGATAAGCAAAACACGATATTTGCAACCTGTACATTTTCATACTTCATATCTGACCAAGTTTAATTCTATTCTACGATATGTGTTGTAGTAAGAGCTAGTTTTCTAAACAATAACTTTTAAAAAGAAGAATGAAGAGGGTCAATTTTATTTTTTAGAAGATGTTGTATATGAATTATATAAAAGTCCGAATCCATTTCCATTTCAAAATCTCCTTGAATGGAAAGACATAGTACTTTGGATTATCTTTGAAAAAGGGCTTCTGTGCCTTCAATTTTCCCAGTTTTCCAAGCCGTTTTCCATCTGCTCTTTCAGTCTAGTGGGATCAACAAGCGTGGTTCAAGCCATTCTGTAAAATACTTGGCAAAATGCTATTTCCATTTTGAACTCTCCCAGCCAGCCGGTAGAGATTCTTGAATTTTTATGAGTATTTTGTTACTTTGGTCTTCACCTTATGAAAAATTGTGTGAACCAAGAAGTTTAAATTCCATCTTATGCTCGATCTTGTGAGTACTTATAATTTCTGGAAAACCACTCTCCTGGCTAGGGTTTCAGCGTTTACGAATTTACGAATTTACAGATTTACAGATTTGCGAATTTACAGATTTAGCAGAGCGCATGCTCAGTGCGTTGCAGTCAGCAAGCTTCATTCACACGATTGGGCCTGCCGGATCGGGCCGCTGATTTGTATACGAATTCAGACAGATTTTGGATTGATTTTTCTTGTGCTCATACATTTTTGATTTATTGCTTCACTCCAACATTCCAAACTAGGAAACATTGGACCAAATTAATTTGTCTGAATTTGTTTACAAATCAGCGGCCCGATTCGACGGGCCCAATCGTGTGAATGAAGCTTGTTGGTTGCAACGCACTGGGCCAACACTGGGCATGCGCCTCGCTAAATCTGTAAATTCGTAAATTCGTAAATCCGTAAATTCGTAAAATCGTAAACGCTGAAACCCGACCAGCATATCTCTGCATAATTCATAATGGAGTAAACTTCCAAGAATAACGCAAATCTTGAACTCACAGAGGTTTTACATGAAAATTTCAGCCTGGCTTACTTTGGCGTGCAAGAAATTGATAGTTAGGTCACTTTCTATCTTGCATATAATGATAATCTGGAAATGTATTGAAATCGTTATTTCGTTCATAATGTAAGCCTGATGGATTCAAGGAATGAGATGTTCATTCAGGGATGTTTTGAACTAATTTTCGTTGTAAGCATATTGCAAGGAAAGTCAGGACGACTTTGAAAAGTATCTGTTTCATCATAATCATTCATTTCTCCTGGCCAAGACATCACAATATCCACCTCATATTCATGAAAAATAGGACTTCGATAAATCAAATGGTCCACGAATTATCTTGAATCAGTTTTCTCAGATTAGGTGAAACGTCACTATCAACATTGTCGTTTATCACTTTTCCGTTTCCACTCTCCACTACTCACAAGGGGAGGTCATGGTCTGTGGGTCGGGGATTCGGCTGAAACTCTGGGAATCATCTCCTTTTGGCACCAAAAGATGATATCCAAAACCACTTACTTGAATGCTGAAGCGTTTTGGAGCTACAACCCATGACATTAGCATTGCCCATATAGGCCCATGTTAAAAAGTCGCATATATAGATATACTGACAATGATAATCTCTATAGCTGTAGCTCTAAAACGCTTTAGCATTCAAGTAAGCCGTTTTGGATATCATCTTTTGGTGCCAAAAGGAGATGATTCCCAGAGTTTCAGCCGAATCCACGACCCACAGACCATGACCTCCCCTTGTCAGTTAAAAGTATAGGGAATATCTTTCTGAAGAAGAGCAATGCATGAGCGTTAAAGCCACAGCTCGGAAACTCATGAATAAATTTCGCTTCCCAAAAAAGGGAAAACCTTGCCGTTTCAGCTTACCGAAAGCGCAAAGTTCAGGTATCTTAAAAACCTTCATCACGTCCCTAAACTTCCTTTTCACGTTAGACTGACTTTTTTTCAAGCACCATCATGACGAGACACGGTCAAAATGCCAACTACCGGTGAATATTCATCATTTTAACAATGGTTCGTCACTCTTCTCATTAAGGGCTCACTGATTAGCTGATGTCATCATTATTCAACGAGAATATTCATAAAGAATGAACTTGGGAGTATTTTTACATGAATTTAGTGAGAAGGGAGAGTATTCTTGGGATGTTTTCGAAGATCGTGGGTAAGCGCAAAGTTTATGAACTCGTTTTTAGAGTAACCCCAAAAGCAAGTTCATACTATACCCATTCTGCAACAGCTGTTCCGGGCAAAAGTGGTAGAAGTTATGGTATTGCTATTTCAAGACTTGGTGTTTGTGGGAATAATTCATACTTCAATTACCAACTTGTGAACTAGAAAAAGCTTGCTCAGAAATATATTCATCGCATATCTATCGTACCTACCTCTCGCCTGCGGTTGTTTTCTTACCAAAAATTACTCTGTAGTTCACTTACATGAGAAAAAAAAAAAACAAAACAAAAACAAAAACAAAAACGAAACCCATAAAAACTGTCCTGAATTTAGAAAGAAAAAACGTTCATGTAAGTGAAAAGTAAAAAAAGAAGGCGGTTCTAGCACATCCCACTGCAAACAATCTAACCTTGGAATTGGATTCGCTGTCAAATTATTGGGTTTGGCCTCTGTGTGCTCATTCGATACGCGTTGCTGACTCTCAAAGGAAAATCTCTCTTCCATCGATGTTAACGCCCATTCCTGAACGAGCTGCCAATTCAAGCGTCAACTTGTGTATGTATATAGTCAATTGATTGATGGTTCTCGAATATTTAAATTCAAATGAAACCTCGGATCGTTCAAATTCTAATCGCTTAAGCCATCTTTCATTGCATTAGAAATGATAACATCACCACTTTCCAGTCGGAGTTCGCTCATCTAGACTTTGAAAAGTCAACATGGGTAGTACAGTCCAGCGATATAACATTAGACATAAAAGCTTTGATATGGATCGCAAAGTTGACTCCCCTACCACATTTGCCCTCAATCGCATGAAATCCATCACATAGCGATATATTGCGTTCTGTCCGAGTTTGAGTCTTATTTATGAATCCTTAAAAAAGTCAGTAATACTTCAACTTCGTATGATTTTTCATGCCCTCAAATAAGTCTGAAACGACTTATTCAATGAGTTTTCTGGAATCGTCATATAATTGACAAAAATGTTAGCGTATGAAAGCTCGTTGGCTGGTGAAAAGGAACGAAAAATCTATCTTGATTGTTAGTGATTAAAAAATTGATTGACGCTGAAAATTAATCCACGACTCCACCCATTTGCATTAAGTGAATTTTCCATGAATTTTCAATGAAATCAGAGGCGATATCCCGGGATTGAACTTTATGTGATTCATCTAGGTGTTTACTGTCATTTCTCAAATGATCAATTTTGCTCTTATTCAAGATAGGCGCGTGTACGAGCTTGAAAATGCAAACTCGCTTTAATCGTCAAATCTCATCAAATATCTTCAGAAGGGATGATATTTGACTTACAATTAGTCTTCGTGATTTCAAATGTATGAAAACGTGCCAGCATCGAATCCAATACTTTTACACACGATGAGCTACAAGCTGTTTTTCAATATTTGTAAAAATAATTCACACGTTCGGTATATCAATTAGATTTTGATGATTGATTAAAAATCGATAGCTCAAACTAACCATACCGCACAATATTTATTGTAAACATATTTTCTTACTGGATAGAGATATGACTGTACCATTACCTTTGTATTATTATCTGTGTTGGCAGGAACCTACCACTTTTTCCATGAAGGTCGAATACCATATAAAATACATATCTGTGTACATACATACCTGTGCACGATGCGAGATGAGATCTCTCTGTTAGTAAAAGTCAAATTCCATAAAATCGAATCATCAAAACTAACCTTATTTTCCAATTCAAATCTTCCCAAAGTGAGAGCATCACATCAATCAGTAAACGGCAAGGTAGCTCGAAAGCTCGTAAAATTTTCAACTCCAGAGTTGCCTCATCACCACCATCCAGAAAGCTCTTGCTCTCGTACCATGACCAGTTTCCCACGAAACTCGCTAATTTAAAGGCGTAAGATTTCTAAAGTGCCTCAGCAAACGCAAAATGCTCCCCGCACCCAGCTTTAATTGAAAGTCGGAGCAAACGAAAAAGCTACAGTCTCTCTCGTCTCGAAATTTCGCAAGCACAAGCGTATAATACTTATATATATATATATATATATATATATATATATAACGGAAAAGTGTAGCCTCGGGATAGAATAGCAAAGCTCAAGCTCTGAGCTTCATGTAGAAAGAGAGAGATAGACTTATGGCTCGAGGAGCTTGCAGGTTGCGAAAATCAGCCTGTCCGAGCGGAAGCCTCTGAAATGAGTTGACTCATTAGGAGAGCTTGCAGCTTGCGGAACACCTCTATACCACTACTAACACTAACTATGAAAGCTTTTATATTTGTATATCTATAGATATATTTTAGACAGAATCACCTCCCCTCCCCAAGGACAGCCTTGAACGTTTGAAAGAGAAGTATATAGGATAAAAGCCGTGGACACCTGCCGAGTGCACTCCGCGAACAGAGATAGAGAGAAAGACATACATATATCGTTAACTATACAGGAGCCGAGAGCGGCATTAACGAAAATCGATACCTGCCTCTCCTGCATTTCTCTCACTCTTGCTCTTTCTCGTTGCGGTATATAGGCTATTCAGACTCCTCGACGAAGCAATATAACGCAAAAGTCTGAATATCCTGGCGTGGTGATTTGGTACATATGTGAAGGTGCGTTGATGAGCTTATGTGTGTAGATGAGAAGGGGGGAAGGGGGAGGGGTTTCCAAGCAGACTGACGTATTGATTAGAGGTTGTGAGAGAGAATCTAGAGACTAAAGGATGAAAGCACACCTGGCGCGTGTGTGTGTGTGTGTTGGGTTATATGGGAAGAACGATAGAGATGGAGGAGCTTATCAGGATGTCAGATGGCTCATCGAGAGCTTGCAAGCTTGCGCAAGCTCTCTGATGAGCTTGAATCTTGTCGAGTGAAACACGTATAGACAGATGGTGTGATGCGCTTGTATTATAGATATATATCTGTTATGTGAGGTATTGTAGAAGTGAGGACTCGTTAGGCTTGCAAGCTCTGAGCTTTTGACTTTTACTGCTTTGGTGTGGATGACGATACCTTGTTTGAGCTTTGATGAGTTGGAACGAGCGTATTCACGGTCTTTGAGCAAGAATTAATCCCTCCCCTTGCCGTTTACTGACATCCTTTTATATGCAAGTTGAAGAGGTTTTTTTTAGGAAATTGGCCAAGAGCTCTGAGCGATTCCTGGCAGAATATTGAAAATCTCGAAATAATTTTGGAAATATAATTGAATTTGAGACATCTGTTATTGGGAAATAATCTCAATCCTTCTGGAAAAATATTCCAAGTTTAACAAGAACGAATTGTAAATTGATCAACTCGAAAAAGATCTGTGCCCTACATCTGAAAATAAAATTTGAAGGACAAATCCGTGACTCAGGTGCGATGTTTACGAGTGTTTTCACTAGCCGAATTGGAATATTAGCCATTCATGAATTGCTGATCAGGGCAAGTGGAACAGCAACATACCTATTTGATGACTAAATGAAAAATCAATTGGCCAATTTAGATTCATTCAATTATTTGAAAGATCGTTCAAATTGTGAAGAATAGAAAATCCAATAAAAGTGATTGAAGCATGAGGAATACCAAAAGGTACGCTCTCTCGTATGTCGTAAGATGAGGATCAAGTTGTATCACAGAAGATAAATAACAGTAGTTCGCAATCCGGTAAAGGGTGGCTGAGTATCGTGATTTGAACGAAGCAACGAAAATTTCCCAGAAATCACCGATTTTATGTAAATCAGGATACGTATAGGATATTTTTGTATGAATGAGGTCTCAAATATTGAATTGTTTTCGACTTTGCGTTCTGATAAAATTAGCACTTTGATAATATTTCATTTAAATTCATAGGCATTGGATGGAATTAATCAATCATCCATGGGTATACGGTTCAGATTACCAAAAAAAATAATTTGAGAAAATAAATATTCCCACCTTCAGATTCCACTTGATTAGCCCACTTTAAACCTCGATTCCCGGGCTTGGAAGAATTCCCTGACACAAAAAATGTCAATAAATAGTCGAAAAATGAAAAAAAAAAAAAACGTCAAAATCACACAATTGAAAATTTTCGGTTTGTTCCATTTTTTTCCAAAATAAAACTATATAGAGACATTATTCTCAAAGGAATGAATTCCTAAGATTACCACAGATTTTTCAGAATTTTTTCAGATTTTTACCATGCGCCAAATAAAAGTTATCACTAAAATCGGTTTTCTGGCCTTGTTCACGCTGTAGTTGATGAAATAAGTAAAGGGGATGCAAGTTCTTTACTCAGTAAATTTCACATCAATTGATTCATCATGAATATCTTCTTGTATCTAAAGTTGAATTTAAAAAAGGCGTACTTTATTCTCAACCACCAAACCTCACAACGATCACTTGATTTATGTCTAAGAATAACATTTCAATGGAACAACAACTTCTTGAGACTCTTCAGGTTCGAAATCAAATCTTACCCAGTTTCTCTATCTTCAGGGACGGCCGGTAAAATAATAGCATACGCGTATGGTCGTAAGATCTGTTATCCTCACGCTTTCTAATTACAAATGTTCATCCCATGGGACACAAAAATCCAAACATAATAATTTAAGCTCTCAATTCTATTATCCATCTGGTGACTCATTGAAAAATAACCCCCCGCAAATGCCTATAACTTTAATCTACCTATACACTAGCAAAGTTTACAAATTGAATTTTTTCTCGATTTTTCGTAAAGCTTGACCCTTTGCTCAATCGTACAATCCATTTGCTCGCTCTTTCTCGCTCGACTTTTGCGCAATGGCCAAGCTTTATAGTGCCGGACCTTCAATCCAAAGCATTGAATCCAGTTTTATCGAAGTGGATATTCTAGCTCTCGGGCTGATGGTCGTTTGGACGTGTTCTATATAGGCTTTCCTCGCTCGTAGCACGGAGATTACAATGGACGAGACGGAAATTTTCCATCATCGATCGTCGCCAACTCGAATGGGTTGTACGTAAATATATATCTATAGGCATGATTCGGACCATGAATTTTACGATTTGCATCCTATATATTGTGAATTGAACAACAATGCATCGCTGTAGTTGAGATTAAATGCAACTGTGTTGGATTCTGGTACAAAAGGGCGTACTTGAGATCGTGTCTTGGAGGAAGGACTCCTGAGTGTTGATATCCCATTGTGAATGGTGTTACATCAACTCGATAGTTATTGGCTTTCAAAGTTTTACGAGGTTTACGAGTTGTAAGAATCTGTGAACGTCCAGAATCTTGATTGACAATTCTTTGGTCATGGCCGATCAATCTTCAGAATGCAGTGCTAATTTTCTATCCTGATAAAATTCTGTTTATTGATTAAAGCTCACACTTTAAGGTGGGCCGAAAACTAAAATTTCTTCAAATCGCTACAATTGGAGTGGAGAAAATCGTGTTTCTACATGCAGATACGGAAATTCTTTCGCTGGGCCCTGAGAATCGACATCTTGCGTTCGAGTTAGAGCTCTGAAGATTTTCAAAAATAAAGGGAAAATTGGTTGTTTCAGTGTGATTTTGGAAAAAAAGAAACATGGCCCAGGGCATTCAGGTGGTTTGAATCATCATGCAAACTTGTCATGTATATTTACGCGTGGAAACCGGGAACAAGTTTCGTTTATGACTCAGGGGTCCAGGATCTTCCTGACTTGCAAAATACCGATCCTAGCCTATTAACACGTTCACTGCGACGGTGAAAACCGGCATTCCGTCCCATGGGAGTGCGAGATAGTACAAACTCGTGATTTTGCACCTATTTTTAAAAGTCACACCTCTTGGAATGTCATTAGTTTGACATATTTTTACAGGATTTTCACGAATTTATGCGGGTCCCACCGGTGGGACCCGCGAAAATGTCTATCGTGCTATGGGGGATGGAGTGAATGATCGAACTACCAAAATTAGTGAGCCTGAGATGTAATCTATAGCTTTTCGGGAGCATTCGTTGATTTCCCGGTACCATTAGGGTAATTCGCGGGCATGGCCTGAATTAGAAGCTTTTGCCTCGTAAGAACCGCGGATTGCGATTGTGATCCACGCCAGTATGATTTTCTATCCTCGTCAATCCACGAGACACAGGTCCTTATTCTGGATACTTATCAACTTTTCCGAATACAAAAAGTTCCTCGTAGACGAAAGATAAAACATATTGAGGAGAGGGCAAGAGCAGTGGCAATGTCAACCATTTTGCTCGGCGTGCCTTGCGGTTATTTCGCGTCTGAATCTCTCATTATTCGGCTCCATGTCACTCAAATAACACGTATGTAAGCTCATTTCGTAGCTTTTGACATGAGTTTTCGAATTAGCTAAGATACGCTGTGAAGAAGTTCGAAAATACTTGATTTACAGTTTACTGGCTACTTTTGTGATATTTATAGGAATTTTCGCGAAAACTGAGTTTTTATCAAGTAACTCGTACAAATCAAGTCCGATACTAAAACTGGCGTGCACATATGTTCTGGGCATTGTATATAATTAGTAAAAATCGCGAACTAAGCCATTGGATGTGTCTACGTCGTTTGGTGCACACTAGAGCCCGAACAAAAACGGGTCCCACCCGTGGGACCCGTCGCAGTAAACGTGTTAACGACATTTTTCCAGAAAACACTAAAATCCGCAGAAATTAATGTGTGGATGTGAAAAGCATTGAAATTGTCCTGGGCTGTAATATAAGTGCGCAACTTCCATTTATTTCTACTTTAGGACGATTTACATCACTATTTTTCCTCATTGCCCCGAAAAATGCATCCTCTGACAACACAAACCAAAAAATTGGATCGTTCTTTCTCCCTTTCTGCTCATCAACTCAAGCTCATTCATCTTTCTCAGAATCAGGATTCTTCCATGACACAAGTTTAAGGTCAAGCGAGAAAACTCGAGAATCACCGGCTTACCAACGTTCCACGCGCCTCGAAATTGAGAGTAAAAAAAGTGGAGGGAAAGCAGAAGGGCTGCTGTGGCCGTACGTCAACAAGTATCGGCCTCAATTTGTCTCTCTCGCCCCTTTTCATTGAACAATATATCTTATGTTCCCTACACGGTTTTTTTTGGCTTGTCAAAGGTCATAGCACGCGTCACGGTCTTGTCTTTGGTTTGTACCAGACGCATTTTTTTCTGTGTTATACTATCCACGTGTTGGTTTTTCATCCTCGTTCGTTTTATCCATGCTCTCAACATCAATGAAAATTAGCTGATGAAAGATACAAATCTCTGTACCTAAAATGTAAAGCCACAGAACTTGCAGCATCATAGAAGAAACTTATCAGCTTGTCTTTTACACGTTTGTTCAAGGTATAGAGGTAACTTTTGAATCCTGATAGTGAGATCTATCAAATATCTGTAGTCTTCATTAGATAACGTTTTGACACGAAGAGTTGAATTTCTAGATGAAGTAGAGAATGGTTTCCTGTAACACTGCACTGGGACATGGATATTATTCCTGAAAACGACCCGGATCAAAAACTATCCCCGGAGATCTATCTAAATGAATTATGTGGGTACATAACCACCTAGGATTGTCTGAATAACTGACAAGCATTTCACCCACTGAATTTTGGACCTCTTCATCCAGACAAAATTATACCGACTCCATTAGCTAGGTATAACTGTGAGAGTGCTCCTTCTATCTGTACCAACACTCTTCCACGTTTCAACCAGCTCTGGAGATCTATCCACTGTACAAACATAGCCAAAGAAGGCAGGATTGTCATGGAGAATAGTTTTTACGTCTTCATTAAATGAAGGTCATGTGGGTATCATGGTCTGCCTTAATACCCGCTGAGGAACCACTCACTCACACGACGTAAATTTAAAACTGGCCAAAACTGTTCGTCGAATGAAAAAGAATAAGAATCACTTCGGGATAATCTTAGCTTTTTTTTTAGATACATATAATTCAAGGCTCAGATAAAGCTGAAAAAAATGTCGAAATAAGTTTTCATTTCGGCAATTGATCCGGCACGGTACTGGCTGCGGATTGACTGGATGCCTCAACAATTTTACCCAAGTAGGTAGGTGGGTTAGATTCTGGCTATGTGAATAGTCTGGATTTGATAAGTAAGATAATTTCAGTTTGGCAGATGTCCACATAAACTAAGATAAGTGTACGCAACTTGCCCCATCCAGCCATTTTCTCAAGAACTCCGGTCTACTTCAACATTTTCCAATGTACTTTGGCTCACTTTGAAGCTCCTTTCAAGACCTTCAAAATGAGCTGGAATACATCAAATTTTGATCGGCTGGATCTGAGTTATCTCAGTTTTCCCAAAAAACGATGTAAATCGGCGCTAAAGTACATGAAATCATTTTATCGGCGTGCAACCACATTTTGAGCTTTTGACCGGTCCCAAATACTATTCCCGATCAAATCTGACAAGATACATACTTTCGGGGTGTTGAAAAACTTGTAATGCATGCCCTTTTGAGGTAAATATATGGAGGCATGATGGGTACACTCCTATGTTGATCCATTCTTGTTTTACAAAGCATCTCCGTGTTTTGCACATGAAACAGCTCCAGATTCGAGTTTTGCGACTCTAATAAAGAATTAAAGGTCTTGAAACAAAAAGTCGAATGCGCTGAACTACGTTATGATGTGATGAAATAAAAAAATTTGACACCGGTTTTACTGAATGCAATTTCCTTGGTGATTTCTTAGATGTGCAATCATAAATAATGGAAAAACTTCTTCAAATTCTCTGGGAAACGCAGAAATGATTCGGAATCGATGCAAACGACTTATTTCCTCATATTTTGACAAAACAAACGTAAGAAAAAATACCGGAGGGCCAAGGACTGTCCATTCCTCGGATCGGCATATGAAGGCAACTTGGGTATCCTTACCTTATACACTGTAAAAAAAATTTTCGAAAAACTTGAACCAGCTGGTCGAATCAATAATTCAACCAGGTGGTTGAAGTTTTTCAAAAAATTTTCTTACAGTATATATAAGAGTATAGGAAACTTTGAATAATAATGTGTGCCTGCTTGTACGAAAACTTAAAACGCTTGAGGAAAAAACCTCAAAGACCATTTTCGATGTATTTTTGGTGCTCTTTTTCTGGCACAATCGTTAGTTTTTTGATCCAGCACTACCCAAAAATATGGTCATCAAAAGGGGATCAAAATGTCAGGTCCGTGTGATGTGTTTTTTCCATTTTTCGGATTCTGTGAGTGTGTAGCACCACGAAGAAGCTCGTTGGGAGTTCGGGCAGGCAAATTTATCAAATACGATGGTATGGACCATCAAATCCCGTTGCTATGAGGGCCCAAAGACCACTTTTTGTGTGTGCGCTGAGTACGTCCAGTTTGTGGCGCAATTTGCCTAGACTTTTACTCGCTCAGTTTTCCTCGATAAAAGTGAATTTGTTTCATTCCAGTCACTTTTCGCACCAATTTAGTCTTCAGGTAAATTGTCAGGCGCAACTCTTGCATACCCCAAAGTATCGAGAAAAAATTGATTTTCACACTTTGGGGAGTACTTTAACGTGAAAATCTAGTTTTGATAAATTTCTATGTCAGGTCAGTATGGTATTAGTGTGACCCTTAATCGCGAGACTACAGAGGTCCTAGTCACTTTTTTTCAAAGTATTCAATGGTCAAATCGGAATTCCGAGAACCCCAAAACTGTAGATTGGACCGTTTGGCCGTGAGATCAATTTTAGTGGCAAAATGTCAGGTCCGTGTGTTGCTTAAAAATGTCAGGTCCGTGTGACGCTACCGCGTCTCTCCATGTTATCCTTATGGTACTGATGAGTGGGAAAGTTTACATTCGTGCGGAAATTTATTTATACTTTATATGTTTCAAAAAGTCGAAAGATAAATCTTAGAAACTTCTGAAGTGAGATTTAGCGCTGGCACATTATCGACCCCACCCCAATATCGAGGTTTCCGCAGAGCGGAACGACTCATATACGCCCGTATGGTGATTTTTTGATTCTAGGAAGCAAGTGTGACATGCGTAATTTCGTACAATATTTCATAGAACAAAAACCTAAGTATTCAATCTAATGTCACGACTTTCACTTGCAAAAGTGTGATGTGAATTATTTTGTGGAACCCTAATAACAATTACGTGAAATTCCCCACAACATATACATACCTGAAAAAATGTAGATAACATACGGAACATGGTCAGCACAGGGTTGCAACAGAATTTACAAGTTTTAAATACGGATTTGCCCATATATTCCCAATCAGAAAATTTATGACGTCAGGGATCGTCTAAAACTCATCAACATAATTCGAAATTTCGATGAAATATATTTCGATCGATTTATACGAGGGCAGCGATATCAGGTAATAAGGATGCAAATTACTTGTACACGAATAGAGTTAGTCCAATTGGAGTCTCCCATCATCAAGCTTGTCGATATCGATTTCCATTACGAGTTATGCATCCAAACTTAGATTGAATGATTCAAACCCTCTCATATAGCCCAGATAGCCATCGGTTTGAAAACTAGGATAGATCACGTAACCGAATCCTCATCGTGTCGAAACTGTTCACTGAAGTGGTCGACGCTCTCGAATGCCAAAATTGGAAAAATAAAATCTGACTACAGTTTGTAATTGGAGCTTGAATAAGCCACAGTGTTTCTCGGTAATTCTCGCTATTGTTTGCTATCGTGAGCTCGTGTGTCCGGTTCGAGTGATCTCTCTTGTTTTCGGTGTTGATGAGAGGAAAATCTGTATCGATGTTGATGGATGGAGTGATTGTTGAAGAGAAAGCAGTTTGACGTAGTTGTATCAAGTTTTCAATCAAGTTTTGAACCTTTTTGCTTGCTCTGACGTTCGAGAAATTTCATATTCAATCTTTTCAGCCCAATTTTTTTCGATCCTGACATAATCGATCTTATTTTGAATTAAATTCATTTGTTAAAGGTGTTCTCTACTACCTTCTATGTGCACAGGATTCTTGCAGTAACTTTTCTAATGCGTGTTTTTTTTACGTATTGCTGATAAAAATTGAGAGACCTTTGCGTGAACTCAGAATTGGATATTTTTCTTACGAAGTGTTAAAAATGGCATCATACTCGCATATCGTACGATTGAATCCATTCATAAGATCATTTCTTAGTCAAGTATTCTGTTTATGATCACCATATTTGAGTATATCATTAAGCCAAGGTGTGAATAAATGAAAAATCACAATGCAAGTATCGTGGAATTTCTAAATTTTGATGTGATTCTCAGTTCCAAAATCCCTCAATAAAAAAATTCAGCACAAGATGGCCTACAAAATTATTCGCAAAGATATTAACTCGTTATTCAATGGTTGCATTGGAATATCAATAGGATGCATCTCAAAGATATTCCAAAATTTTCATTCTCGTTGAATTGCATTAAGGTATTCCGATTAATCAAACTTCAGGCCTCATTTTCTTCAGCTGATAGAGTTTTTATTCCTGACTTGAGGGTAGGAAATTGTAATTCCGTTGATCCATTCATTCGGATATAGCCTACCCTCAAAGTTAATTAATTGTTTCATTAAAACTTACTTTACGCAAACTCAGCATTCTTCCTCTGTGCTGCAATTGAATGATGGAAAGTTTAGAAACTGATGGAGAATCTACTAACCCGATCGACAAGAAAATCGACGTGGTAACTTTTCGAGATCAATCAAATTTATTTGTAAAAAAACTTTCTTAGTGTATCCTGGCCCATTGTATGTGCAACAAACCATCTGTTTCGTCACGTACTTCCTTCAAAATCATGTCATCAAATAACTTCCACAGTGGTCCATGAAAAACGGAATTTTTTCAATTAATTGACATAAATATTTTTGCGTGACATTTTTCTACATGGTTGTGGAAACTGACAGGATTTTAAAAATGTCTATCATGTATGTGGCTATGGGGTAATCATGTCGCTAGGATAGTGCGATCTTTGTCTTCTTCCCTTTCTTCTTTGCAATATTGGCACCAAGGTGGGAGTGAAGTCTCCCTTCTTATACGACCATCAACAGGAGTTACAAATTATTGGTTTATTAAATATTAAGGGTTCATTCTTTGAGGTAGCTACAGAGTATTTCCGAAGTTTTGTGAGTGGGGTTCAGGAGGAAGGTGGTGATGGTATACGGTGGGAATATTTTCTCCATTATGAGATTCCTGAAGAGAGTGGCTCTCTGCTCGTCGAAACGCGAGCAGGACCAGAAAGTATAGTTCAGATTCTCTACGTCTTCTTCGCATAAATTCGACATTCACAGGCTGGAAGTCTGAATAAGAAAAGAGGTGATAGATGCTTTTCCCTGGAAACCTTGCACTCTTGGCAAGTTCATCAGCAGTTTCATTCCCGGGAATGTTTTTGTGTCCGGGTATCCAAGCAAGGACGACTTCCTGACCATGACTGTGTAATTCTCCGAGTGTATTCTTGATTCTTCGGATGGTGATGTGCTTGGAAGAGGATAAAATTTCACTGCACTCTAAGGCCATAAAGAAGCTCAGAGAATCAGAAAATATGATAGATTTTGGCATTTTTTGCATTTTAATGTAATCAAGGGTAAGTGGATAGCAAACGCTTCTGCTGTGAACGATCTTTGTGACGATAATAATTGTAACAGTATAAAGTGAGAAATCACAAGCTCGTTCGATGTATATTTACGAGGTTTTCACGTGAGCTTTTTAAAAATAACCAAGTCTGTGAATTTCAATAGACGCAATAGTCCTCAGAGCATTTTAGGAATTCATGTGATGAGAAATATCATTCATTAGAATGGTGTAGCCTACTTGATGGGTAAGCCCTTTGATGCGAGGGAGAGAAAAATTTCATTCAAACCTAGTGAAACTTATGGAACAGTTAATGAAAATTTCCAGCGAAAAATTGTAACAGCTGTTGCATGAAAATTGCGGAAATTCTATGAAATTTCACGCACAGGCAGGCGTATAAGTTGCAAAATTATTCTATGTACGATCTAGTTTCAACCATAGTCAATAGTTGAACTCAACAATCACAACTTTGATGGCTACAAGGACGTAGGACACTCGACCCACAGCTGTTTCGATACTCTCCGCGTCATTACTAAAACTTTCTCTCACATGCCACACGATACGAGAAGGAAAATAGAGCTATACATAAGGCCCTTACACGTGAGTACACGCTCACAGGATTTGATTTTTGAGATAAAGTTAGCTCTATATTGTGCACGTCGGTAGATGTGCTTGAAAGTATGGCGAAGCCTTTCAAGCACACCTAACTAACATATACGCCAAAATCGAGGATTCCAACCTCCTCTTTTTTTCCGATCATACTTTTCGTCATCAATTCGGCTTCGTTGCTATGCACTTCCCGCATCGAAATTGTGTAGATTTCTAGTATCTCTCATTTGCACCTTGAATTTCTTAAATCAGTGGCACTTTCAGCTCGGTATCCGATTTCCAAAATTTTTCACCTCGTCGTCACTTTCGGGAATCTAGCGGAAGTTTTGGTCTTACGGAAATCGCCACCAGGCGCGGGTGTTTTTTGAATGTCCTTTGAGAGGTAACATTGGCCAAGTGTAATGTTAACATGAGTATCTGAAGCCAAAATCATGAACTCAAGTGCGTGTTTTGAAAACTTCAATACTTCTACAATAACAAACGAAGCTAAATTATTGAGCTGATTCTGCTTTACAAATTATTATGCACCGCGCCGCTGTCCTTCGATGAGCATGATCCAATGTTGCGCAATCGCTAATCGCCCCTATTTCGCAGCCCGCCCGCGGGCCCCGCGATCATGCGCACACGCCCTATCCCTTCTCCAACGGAGAAACACGCATTGGCGGGAAACTCTCGCGATTTCAAATGCTTACAAATGTTGCACAGCTCTTTTGTACGTCTTATGAGAAAAAAAATCATAGATATGATTAAATTGAAATGAAATTAAATGAATTCTTTTTGAGTTTAGATACACGTAATGAATATTTTCTATTTCTTCACACTCAATTTCCAAATTCATCAGGATTTTCTATTATCTGCCTAACTGGAGTTAGTAGCTGGTTAGCAGGTGAAAATAGTCGTGCAGGTGCACCCCTCAGTCTTGTGAACTCGGATTGGTAGATAGTTCACAGGACGACGATCGAATAATGAACATGAGAAAAATTTCGTTATTCCATTCGAGTTTTGTCCGAAGTTCATAAACTTTTGTGACTACATGACAGTATGACCTCCAATGAGGGGGTATAATTTAACAAAGCAAATTTCTCCAACGCACTGAGTGTATTTGTGGTTAACTTAGGAATGCAGGGTTGAATCTGAAAACAATTACGGTTTCCTATTGGATTAGAAAAAGAATACGGAATATCGGTACTCAGCCATTGGTAGGAATATGCTGGAGGAAGGAATTAGCAGGATGCTTTCCTAAAATTTTTGGTCAAAAGGTTATATCGATCATTGTCAGAATTTGAGATTTATTATTTCTTCTAAGGGAAATCCTCGGATGATCTCCGAGGATCCCCATACCATGCGTAATTTCTTCGGATAAGTTCTCCCAGCCAACAACTTTTGAATATTTCCCAGTGGTCCTCGTGTTTTATGGTCGTTTTTTCCAACTTCTAAACCATCGGAAATTAATGAGATAGGAGATGACAACACGACTCACTTTTAGTAAAAATCATCATTTCTTGCAATTTTCCGATGTTTGGATGCTTACAAGGTTGCAAAAAATGGTATTCTCACTTCGTTCATGAGCTTCCCACTTTCGAGCTACAACATCATAAACGCGAGGCAAAATGCACGAAGGTTAGTGTACCCAACTTGCCTCCATTAGCAATTGTCTCGAAATCTTCAGTCAACCTCAAAATTTTTTTACCTCAGATCATTTTGAAGCTTGTTTAGAAACCCTTAAGATAAGCTAAGATGCGTCTAATTTTGATCATTTGGAGCTGAGCTGTTTTGATTTCCCCAAAAATACGATGTAAACTGCCGATAAATCGTATTTATCCGCTTATATCGCCGCGCAACCACTCTTGGAGCTTTTTGCCGGACCAGAGCGCCAATTCTGACCTCTTTCTATGCGATGAACATATTTTCAGAGGGAAAGAAGCCATACTGCACTACGCCACTTCGGGATAACCACAGGAGGCACATGTTGGGTACGCTCCGATGTTGGCCTTCTTGTTTTACAAATTATCTCCGTATGTCGCATATAAATTAGCTATTAGGGATTGTCCATAAACCATATGGCCTCACTTTTGGTCATTTTTGGCCACCCACCCACCCCATGTGGTTTAATATGGTCTCTGGACCAACCACCCACCTACCCCCTTAGAAGTCATATAATTCGAAAAAATTCTCGCTCGGAACATTGAGTAATATTCGAACCGAATTTATTGAAGTCACAATTTTCTGACAAATTTTCTCTCGGCAATATCATCAGACGTAGTAAAAGGTGAAGTGAGCCATCCATGCAAGTCATCAATGATAGGGAACAAGTCCGACTCTTCTGTTTGAGGAATAGATGGTATAGAGTTAATAAGGTCCACTTCCGAATGCATCGAAAATTTTGTCCCAGTGTAACTTTCTTTAAAGACATAACAGCCCAGGCCGAGTGGGCGCCATCGTTGGGAAATTTATTCTGACGAGGTATCTCTGCAGGATCCTCTTCAGAAGACCCTTCCGATCATGGAAATCCATGTTGCCAGGTCGAAAAATGGTCAATTACGACAATTTGTTCAAATCGAGTTTGCTTAAGCCATTGAATAAAATTGTTTAATATCGATTCAAACTATTTTTATCAGATAGAATGATATATTTTGAAGAGAAAAGGTCTCTTGTCTTTCGCTAAACTTGATAGTTTTCGAGTAATGAGCACTTTGAAAATAAAAAAACGCGAAATTTGCAATCTTTGACATCAAATAAAAGCAACAACGAAGTGGAAAATCAATGTTGCCATCGGGTGGATCTGTTCACTAGGATGTCCTCTACAAGATATAATGAGCTTATTCTCGACCCGATGTAATCTCGATCAGTGTTCTATCAAAGTGAGAGTTTGCATATCCGATGACCAGCGAACACAATGGATGCTTTGATCGTGAGCCTTTTTTATATATATGGTGACAAAATATGTCCAGAAACGCAGAATGAGAACATGAGAGTAATAATTATGGCATCAGCAAGACGGAGCGTAGTACATCCTTGTCTGCGATAAGCTGCTGATAAATTGTACATGCATCTGACTATGGTCAGTTTTCGACAGGCAAAATTTTGCCTATAGTTAACTATAGCAGCGCACCGATTATGTACGGGTAGAATTTTGAATAAAGATTTGATGAGATATCGTCTCGAACTTCTCAGTTCTCGCGATGTGCTCAGGTCATATGGCTTGAGGATTCACCACTGACCCACCTCATATGGCTAAATATGGTACTTTTCACAACCACCCACCCACCCCGGGCGGACCATATGGTTTATGGACAGCCCCTTAGCTACGAATCAGAATTTTGCAACTCTGGAAAACGCAATTTTGAGGTCTTGAAACAAGGAATCGAATGCGTTAAGGTACGTTGGGATTATGGTCAAACTCAAAAATTTTGACGCCGGTTTTAATGAATGCAATTTCGCAAACACGAAAAATTAAAAAATCACTTGAAATTTTCTGGGGAACGCAGAAATGATTCAGAGTTGATCTAAACTACTCATTTCCTCGTATTTTAATATAATAAACGTGAAGAAAAATTGCGGGAAGGTCGACGAGAGACCATTCCTGGGATCGGCATATAGGGGTAAGTTGGATACACTTACCTTATTTCTACACCATTATTCTTTCTTGAAACATAGAAAGACATGGTTCGAAGTACTGAGGAACTGACCAGAAGTACATATTTGTAGAAGAAACTATCCGAAAATTTTGGGCCCTGGAGAAAAACCGTCCTTAAATTTTCGGCTGAAACAAATTGTTTGAGATTTCATCTGGATAGTGTAAAGACACTATCCAGATCATTTTGACTTGATAAGAAACGTCCAAAATTATTTTGCGTGAGAAAAGTGTCCAAAAATATTTGGTAATAGATAAATATTTGATATTTGTTCGATCATGAGAATTCTTGTATCGTTCCATTTACCGAGAATCTTTGGAAAATTCTTCCATGCTAGAGGTTCATGGAAAGTTGATTTCAAGCTAAATCTCTTAGAGATTTTCTTGCCACTCTTACGTTCTGAAGAATTCACTCCTTATTCTGAGCCAACGAATATTGATGAAGATGTTCTCACCAGAAAATCTCTGGAAAAGGAGATATTCATCATCTTGCTGATTTTGAAAACATTCACTCAATAGTTCTTTTCTCTAAGTGGTAAATCCAGAAAAAGGAAGAACACGCATTTTGACTGTTTTCTTTCATTTAGTCTTGGTCAAATTTCATACCTTAGAAATACACCTCAAAGAGGTTAAGCTTTTGAAAGTATGATGAGACCCTCTCACAAATTTTAATTAGTGTTGTGTATCTTAGATTTGGTGAAAACGATGTGCATACTGTAGCGAATTCATGGCAAAGAAAGAATTGATATCCAAAGAAGTTTTCAAGCATGGAATGGATCCATGTGGTCGCTCGTCGTGATTTGATGCAATCGTAATTGTCAAACTCCGAGCAATGAACGCGGTGAAATCCAAGATGGGTCTCAAGTATGTGATTGAACCTGTCCGAAATTTTCTCACTATGTACTACTGCAAGTGATTGAAATATATCCGACTCAAGGAAAAAATTGTGCCTGTTGGGAAGGAACGTGGCTTCGCCGCAACGGGCCGCTAACGGAGAAATAATCATCGAAAATAATTTCGTCAAGAAAAATCATCACGTTATGCACCAGCCTCAACCTTATCTGCAGAGCTGCGATAATGGATAATGGATCCCATCTTCGAACCATTGGTAACCATTTTTCTTGACGAAATTATTTTCGATGATTATTTCTCCGTTAGCGGCCCGTTGCGGCGAAGCCACGTTCCTTCCCAACAGGCACAATTTTTTCCTTGAGTCGGATATATTTCAATCACTTGCAGTAGTACATAGTGAGAAAATTTCGGACAGGTTCAATCACATACTTGAGACCCATCTTGGATTTCACCGCGTTCATTGCTCGGAGTTTGACAATTACGATTGCATCAAATCACGACGAGCGACCACATGGATCCATTCCATGCTTGAAAACTTCTTTGGATATCAATTCTTTCTTTGCCATGAATTCGCTACAGTATGCACATCGTTTTCACCAAATCTAAGATACACAACACTAATTAAAATTTGTGAGAGGGTCTCATCATACTTTCAAAAGCTTAACCTCTTTGAGGTGTATTTCTAAGGTATGAAATTTGACCAAGACTAAATGAAAGAAAACAGTCAAAATGCGTGTTCTTCCTTTTTCTGGATTTACCACTTAGAGAAAAGAACTATTGAGTGAATGTTTTCAAAATCAGCAAGATGATGAATATCTCCTTTTCCAGAGATTTTCTGGTGAGAACATCTTCATCAATATTCGTTGGCTCAGAATAAGGAGTGAATTCTTCAGAATATCTATACAGCGTCATTTTCACCCGTTTTCAATGTTACCGTGAATAAGCCATCCGGAAGGTCCTTACAACGACTAAGTTGGCCATTGCGTATAGTCACTCGATATATAGCTTGTATACATGTTGGACAACAATGTCAACTTTACTTTCCAATTCAATTAGCCGCTTCATACCCCATTTCATTCTTTTGAAGAGCTCGTGCATATATATTGACCAACATGCGTGGTTCAATATAGTGAAAGAATTTTCTTTTATCGATTCGTTGTATATTTTGAGTGCTTGGTTTCATTAGTCTATCACAAATAATGATTTTGCGAATGAACGAATGTTACACGGGTTTTGTTTTCTGTGAATGGAAATTTGTTTGAAGTGCAAACGAGTGATTTGTAAATGCGAGTGCACGACAATTTTCTTTGTTTGATTCGATTTTTCATAATCACAGAAGTTTCTCTTTTAATTTGATTGTTTCGCGGTTCTGTTATTGACATTTTTCTCACGACAGAATCGATTAGATGCTTTCATTCTCGATTAATTCTTTTCAAAACTTCTTCTCCAAAGTAATTCTGAGTTTTGTTCGAGTCCATTCAAGAGTTTTAATTGCAACGATGGGAATTAAATATCCAACAGAAAAAAAATTTGCGAAGAATGACTTGCTAGTGATTGTACTTTAATGAGATGTTTGAATTAGAGACGATTCAATTTTTTCGGAGAAAGAAGAAGGTAACTACGACCGTAGTTTAAATCTGATGTAATATGAGGGAGTAATATTAAAAATGTTGAAACACTGTTTGTCTGTAAAGAATGAAAAGTAATGTGAATTTTCACAAATGATCGATATCCTATATTCAAAATATGGGTAGCTTGTTTCTAGGGTATCATTATGCAGAAAATGTACCGAAATAATCTAAAACTGATTACTCGGTGAAAATCATTCACAAGAGTCAATTTGGAATACTATCCCAATTAAACGGTCGACCCGCAATTCAGTGTAAGCTCAAGCAACTTCCAAAGGATAATTGTGTCGTAGAAACCCTGGGATGGAAGAATGATTGGCCCAATATCAGTCGAACACGTATTGCTGCATCGACAATAATTTCATCTTTGACGATTTCAGTACTCGCAGAATTTTCATGATCAAATGATGGTAAAAAATGAAAAGTCATGATTCGTTGAAGCCTTTTTCCTGACTGGTCCTGTTACAGCTCCTGCTTTCCAGAAATAAATAATCGACTTATTGAGTTAAAGAAGTGTTCCTGAGTTTCACTGCTCGTTACATTACATAAAAAATTTGCATATTACAAGGAAGACTCTTGATGTTCGCACTTTTATCGATAAAATCATGGTGAAATAATAGAAAGGGATGAAGATGATCTTGATGACCATTTTTCCATTATCTAATGAGATATATCTACGGCAACATAAAATGATTGTACTCGCGCATTATTAATTCGCAATCCAAATCGATTTTTTCATTTCACAAAGAAACATTAACGAAGAATAAAATTGCCCAATTAATCCGTTATTACTGGTCCCCTTCGGTGGACATCATCCATTTACAATAATTTATGATCGTTTTTTTTGTATTGCACGAAAAATATCTTTAAAAGTTTGAAAAAATATTTTTCACTGCAAGGAACATAAGGAGACATCATTGAGGCCTCAAAATAAAATCATGAGAGAGAGGAAAAAATCGATGATTTTTCAGAATCCCAATTTCCTCTTTTTCAACCAATTTCTCAATCCAGATAGATATTCTGATGAAAAAGCAGCATTTATGACACCAGGAGCATTTGTGTAGTGAACAAGTTAATCATCCAATAATCCAACACAATACACACTACTTCTGATCCTGCATGCTGAATAGGGTCAAATAATTCAAGTCTCAATTTTCATTTCCTACATTTCGATCGAAAGGTATTCGATATCCCTATCGACTCGGCTTTCATCCTCGCCTACCAATTATCCAAGGTATCATCGCCTGCCTTCTCATTGGACTATTTACCTTGTATTCCTGTCGATAAGGATTCTTCATTATCGCGCATTCTCGATGAACACTCGCAAAAAAAAAACGAGAGGAAAAAATAAGAGATAGAAAAAGATGAGCCACCCGAGGCTTATCTCTTTGTTTTTCCGGGTTTGATGCGCGACTCGCTCGAGAGGAAAACTTTGTACCGTCGTTTCGCTTTTCACAGGCGTCCATGTTTGTCTTTCTGTCGCTTTTATGCGTTTTGCTCTAACATCAACTTCTTCATCTCGTACATTTTTTGCTATCTTCATTCTTTTCACTTTGACTTTTTTTTTTCATTTTAGTTGCCTTCTTTGTGATGTGGACAATAGCAATTTTTACTGCTCATAATACAATTCGATTCACTAGGGAATCAAATTGAAATTTGTTCAGGTTAGGATTTTCACAAATTTTGTTATTTCTCTCTGCAATGATGATGCTCTCTCTTGATAGAAAATTCAATTCTGAACATACCGGATAAATGATGGTATTCCTTTGGTTTTCAGAGCGAACCGCCGTGAATCTGAATTATGTTTGAGTTGCGATGCTTTGAATTTTCTATTCGTAGCTCGATCCTTCAATCGTATTCATCCGTTAAATTCTGCTATTTCCAGAGTAAACTGTAATATTCTAACGCTCTCAGGAGCCCAAGCTATATATCTTTACGTTTGCATTGAAATACTTCGTTGAGAGAAAATTTGAGCAAATTCATTATTCGTGAATTGCATGCAGATTGTAGACTCTCTCTTTTCATTTCTACTCCGTAATTATTCAAAGTGGAGTTGAATAATTAAAAAATTTCCGAGATACTGTGAGAATCTAGGTTCCTTCGCAGTCAACAGACGAATTTCGAGAAAATAGAGCTTTTGAAATTTGAGTATTTAATTCGAAGTTTGGCAGGGCAAAAGATTCCCGTGGCGAAACTGGATTTTTCCAAGCTATCCAAAGGAATCAACTATTAACTTCGAGCTCGAACAGTTTACGAATTGGGAGAATCCAAATTGGAGAAGTTTCCAAGGATTCTAGAGCAGTTCAATTGAATTAGCTTTGGGCTTTTTTCATTCATATCGACTTCGTCACATCCCATCGTTTAAAAAATTTTATTTTTGGCATCGATGAGTTGTTTGATCGAGATTATCTTTTATGATCATTTCTATGAACATTTCGAAAACATTTTTTATTGCACAATACTGCGAATACTCAAATGAATTCATCAGAATTAGTGCGACTCTGCAGCTTTCCAATAATATCAATATTTTGAGAAGGTATAGAAAAGAATATTTGACGTTTCCAAAATCTTAGTTTTCTGATGAGTATGAACGAGATGTGTTCGTCAATACAAATTTGATAATTTAGCTCCCACAAAAATATTTGTGCACCCTTAAGGGTTTGAGTCACAATTTTGCTCAGAATGACTACTTTCTGAGAAAATTTGGATCTGTATCTTCATGCCTTGATGGCATTAACTGCGGATCCTGCTAAAAAATTACCAAAAACCTTACCCTCAAGCAAGCTCAAAATTTTTTTCAGCCAAAATCAAGAAAGGTTTAACATTTTTATGATCTGATTTGTATTTTGTTGAAGAAAATTGATAAGTTCAGAGCCATTTCATAGAAATTGAAATACGATTCTATTCATCAAAACAATCCCGACGCATTCAAATCAACACTCAAAGGAGCCATGACTTCGGGCGCAACAACTGTAGAAGTAAAATAATATCGAAATATACTAACTCTCAGCACCAAAAGCTCACTTGAGTTTGAACTGCTATAAGTACACATTACATCACAAAATCAATTTCACCCCAATCAACACATGTCCATCAATCAGTTTCACTCAGTACCATCACAGTCCAACCAACAAAGTAAGTTTGCTGAACCGTCAAATATCACAACGCTCTACGGAATTTTCGTTCCAATGAATTTCCAACTAATCAGCGAATCTCTCTGATACACTACAACCCGGAAATATCACCCATATGATACAATTTTTTTGCACTCACCTTCACTATTCACCCGTAATGCCTGCCCACCCAATGTATCTAGAGATCTCTGCGCGTTTCATTGCTTATATATACGAGAATGTACTAACCTACGTTCACACACAAATATATGTACTTTCACATGGATAAAATAACGAAATGGAGCGAGGGCCGGTGGGGGGTGGTGTGTCGGATCGATATGGTGGCTTTTAGTCCCTCTGCAAAAGTCAGCCGGAAGAGGCAAGGTGGACTACGGGGAAGGAGCGCGTGCACGTTAGGGTATATCCACAGATGAAAGACATGTCATACCCTTGTGGTACAATTTTACTATTTATCATCAATTTCGGGTAACCCAAGATTCAAAAAAAGTGAAAGTTTACTCGCACCGGACTGAAACACGTGTCTCTCTACGAGGTCATGTGGGAAGGTCTTAATGAGATCATGCGATTCATTTGTGGATACACCCTCAGGATATGATCACGAAGGAATGAAATGTTATGTTCTCATGGGCCCACAAATGAAGCGCATGATACCATCGGCGCACAAGCTTGTGCAACGACTTCATTTCTACTAGAAATAAATAAGTGTTGAGAAAGAACTTCTAACAGGTGCTTTTACTCACTGGGCCGAAAAACATTAGTTCTGCATGGTGTAAAAGAAATGGAATTTAGGTGACCGATGGGAATTGTGTGGAAAAGAATCGCGCTATGCAATAGCGAAGACGCATCCAATGGTCATATAAGCTCTATGGATGTCTCGTATTAGAATAATATGGCAGCAGTATGTCGCGAGCCACGCATTAATCATTGGATGTAATCGATACTGCCGTAGTCAAAGACAAGCACTGCACTGATAATTGGCGTCGATATCGGTTCATCCTTTAGAGACCCTGTCAATGTCCCTAGATCGCATACTGCACACGCGAAGGATGACTAGATCATGGTTACCCGAGCACGTGTTTAAAGCATGTGACCGGAAGCCAAAATGATTGTCTCAAAAATGGGAAAAAAGAACCATGGTCAAAGCGAATTGGGATAAAACCGTTTAATAATAAAAAGGATATGTCTCATTGAGAGTTGCTAGACAACCAAAGACATACTAACAAGGGGAGTCCGGAGTCTCCGGGTCCTGAAATCTCACCAAATTTTTTTCACAGTTTCGTACCCCCTAGAATATGAAGAATCTAAAGCAACTCTGTCAAATGGGCCTTCTGTTCTGAGCTACAGCCAGAAACGTCAACATTATTAGTATATCTATATATATTACTTTTTAACATGGGCCTATATGGGCAATGTTAATGTCATCGGCTGTAGCTCTGAACGGGAGGCCCATTTGACAGAGTTGCTTTGGGTTCTTCATATTCTAGGTGGTACGAAACTGTAGAAAAATTTTGGTGAGATTTCAGGACCCGGAGACTCCGGACTCCCCTTGTAAGTCCCAAACGGAAGCTAATGGTGTTATTGCGCGAGCTCATGCGCAAAGAGACTAGCTTCATTTGTGGGCCCATCCTAAGAGTATATTTACAGAGTAACTAAATACCGGTCTTTCGAGACTAAACATGATGTCTTGCAACGGCTGGTCCTTTCGATCATGAAATATACTCCTCAGTTTTTGAGATTCTCAGTCATTTATAGGACCTAGTTGTATCAGAAACATGTGATAAAATGTCGAAACTCACATTTTCCGAATGGAATGTCATGTCGTTGCGCGGGGTCGCGTGGCATTGCACGTTGCTCATCTATGGACATAGCTTAAGGGTGGCTCACCTCGCGACTGTCTACACCCTCACACTCATTCCTTCCTACACACAATCACACACATAGCTACACCTGTGCTAGCCATTGTGCCACCGAGTTTGACTTGAACTTTGGATTACCTATATATACGTGAACAAAAAGAAAGAATGAGAAGTGCTGCAAGTGTGACTGTACTCTAAAACATCTAAGGGTAAGACGAGCTTCCGTTGAAAGGTGAACTCGAGTTGGCACGCTTGAATATTCGAGACTACTGGACCTCGAGGCAACTTATATAGACTAGCTTGAGATTCCTGAAAGCGTCAGTTAGAAGCTCGTTTGATCGATATAATACACGTTTAACTGGATGGTGTTGGCTGTGCTGAGGACGAATAGGGAGTCAGAGTGCAAACTAATAATGCTGGTACACCACCAACCCAGATTGGTTCAGGACATTGTTTTCAGAAGGATAGAGGGTTGGCGAGAGCGCTGGCAACGAGTTTCATTTTGGATAGGTCTTGCGGTGGGTGAGGTGATCATTAGGGGTGTATTTACCCTTTGAGGAACTCGTGGGAGTGATGGGCATGTGCTGATGGAGAAACTGCGAATTCGACGCGATAGTTTGGCACAATTTGAAAATAGTTCCTGTGACAGAACTGAAAATAAATTTTGTACGAATTTTTCATCAATGAGAGTGCTGAAGTCTATTGGGATCCACTCTTGAATTGGAACGAATTATTTTTGATTTCCCGTGACGATATTGCGCGGAATGAATGAGTTCTGGGAATAGTATACAGGGGCTGGAATGTTCATTTTTGCACGCCGAGTGATTTTTTCCGGAAAAAGCCGACAGCGAGGATCGAAATCACCACGAGAGTGCAAAAATCATCCGAATTCCTTTCTTCCATCGTCTTTTTGAAAATAATGGAAAACCGGACGGAATTGTGGCGTTCCCAAGGGACGGTGGAAAAAATTATGCCCCATCGTCTATGCAAGAATAAAGCTTGCCTGTACTATTTTTTGATATCCTTCCTAGTACTATAAGCCAATAGACGAATGGTGCTCGACTTTCGGACGAGCTGGTTCTGCCGCATTCTTGTGATAAATCCGAAATTCTACTCTCTACATGAATTCGAGTAAAATCTCACTCGAAACGAGTTACAGCCTCGCAACCCGGCTCCAAGAGGCCAGATTATCGCTCGTTTCGAGTGAAATTCTCACTCGTAGGAACCAAAAATTTCACTCGAAGCCGGTTCCCGACCGTTTTCACTCGAATTCTTTCAAAAAGTACTGCAGCTCTGGGTCAAAAATATCATTTGGTATGCGAATCTGGAAACTCCCTACTCCGTATCCGAATTCATCATCTTTAGCCTTTGAATTACCGTTGAAAATCACGACAACCAGATTTGCTCACGAAAATATGCAAAATTTGGCTATATGATTTTTTCACGCTGTGTCATGAGCGTAATTGATCCATTGATATTTTATAATCATGAGTTCCTTATACAGGTGACCCTCCTGATTCGCGGATTCCGTGTTTGCAAAATTCGCAAATCGCGGATAGGAACATGACTCCCCCTATCTCAATATATCCATAAGAGTATATTGCTATAGTATTTGCGGAATTCAGTTTTCGCAATAAATTTTCTCAAAACGTGACCCCCGCGAATACGGAAGGTCAGCTGTCCTCTTGTAATCACACTAAAGATATTATCTGAATTCATTCCAGCAAAATTTTTTTCAGTCCAAAAAAGCGATGTCTGGATTTTGGACTGATATTTACCACAATCCTATTTAACTCATAAAATGAACATAATCCGGACGATAAACTAAAACATTTTTTAATATTTTCAAATGATTTGTCATAGCACGCATTTTTCGTAGGAAAAGAGATTTTGATTCGAAATCTTCTCGTGCTCATTTGTAATAATGTGTACACGGAAGATTAGAGATCTCATTAGATATAGATGATTAGGAAACTCCCCCTTGTCTCGTTTTCTCGGCTCCCCAGATGAGTTCAGCAAAGATGGAAATTTATCCCCGCGGCGGGTGTATACGCTCGCGGCGACAAACTGTAATAGATGAGCTGGATTCGTCCCCTCTTGCGCACACTTTGACCGTTTCAGTGCTGTATTCGTCTCCTCGTTTGCTCTAGTAATTCGCAAAATTACGAGCCACCATGCTTTCAGCGACTTTCTTGGAATTATATTTTATTCGGTGACGGAATTTACTTCTACGAGAAACTTGCCTCTTAAATTCACATTACGCGGCAAGAAATTCAACAGATCTGCACCACCAAACTGATTCCATTTGCGGAGGAAATTTCTATAAAACCTAAATTTCTTCAGTTCTGATTATCTTTTCCTTGCGTCAGCTCCCTGGTTTTCGTCGTTTATATTCGTATTGCATATTTCCCCATTATGAAACTACATAAATTTACTCCATATTCATGAGTTGAATCATTCTGGACAGAATTTCCAAGAATTGTTTGGCCTATACAGCAGTTTTTAACACCCTCAATTTTGACCTCACCTCCCGGCCTCGCAAAAATTTTTTAACATGAAAAAGCAAACAACTAGATGCGAATTGACGAAAAAGCCAAAATAATAAGAATGAAAAGTTCCTCCCAATTTTATTTTTATGGCCATGTGTACAAAGGAATCACCGTAGAATCTCATTCATTTCAGACTTCTACTATGCAATGATCAAAAGTTATCACAAATCGATACCGTTAATGTCTCCATTGTAGTGGACGATGTGAGCGAGGGGATTAAAATTCCTAAAGAAAATTATGGAGTCATGGATATTATCAAGTATCAGACTGTTTTCTTAATTGATTTTCCGATGATCGCAATCGGTGACTCTGTATATAAAAATATTCACCTCAAAATTGGACTAAACTATTTGGTTAGAATGAATCTTTGCATAATTCCATTGGATAGTGATATAAAGAAAAACCAGCAAGATATTTGAAAAAGCATACGAGCTCGTTGCTATCCACAAAGATCGAGCGTGCACGCCAACCACCCAGATTTTTTCCCGCCATCCATCACCATTATTATGTCACGTATTCCATACCTTCGAGACTCATAAACTTGTCCAGAACCGTAAGGAAAAGAGCCAAACAGTAGAAGAAGTTTCGGAATGTAATACGGTGAACAAGGGAGAAATGAGCTCGCAAACATAACTCGGGAGAATGATTCAATTTATCTGAATTTATCCGTAGATTTATCACAAATTAGTTTTTTTTTGTTAGGATGGAAGTAGAGTATCTCGTAATCCCACATTTCATTTGTGTATTTATCATCATGAATATATCTCTGATGTATGTATGTATGTATGTATTCATGAGCCGTCTGACCATACTCGTCTTTTTCTACTTTTCGCCGTGTGGCCAATCTGATGCGCAACCCACTCATTTTTATTTCCATTCTTTATTGAAGACATGATTCATTCATATGTGACTTTCTCGCACATAGAATATCATTATTTTATGCCATTGATACTAAACTTGCTATCTACTATTGTAATAGTTTATTTGCGCAATGCTAATGTTATATATAGGCTGGTAGCTTTGAACAGGAGGCCCGTTTGACGGAGTTACTCTGGATTATTCATATTCTAGGTGGTACAAGACTATGGTAAAAGTTTGGTGAGATTTGGTGACCTGGACCTTCCGGACTCCCCTTGTGAGTTCAATTACTTATGACTCATCCATAACTTTTTTGAGAGATCCATCCCGCCGTATAAGTTTCAACATGAATATCACGGTTTGCGTATATTTGAGCTCGACAGTCTAAGAAACATTGATAAGTTTCTCCCAACATCGAATTGACCTCTTATTTCGTTTTATAATTGGACCATCCATGAACAAATTGGTTTATCGACAAGTCATCATAGTTTCTATTAATATGTACGCTGCACCTGTCCATGTGGTGCATGTATACAGTCCAAAAAACCTGGAGAAATTCCTGACATAAATCACCATTTGAAAATGGCGGCTACGCAAAATTTGTTCCATTAAAAAAACGAGCCTTCTTTCCCTATGAAGCTGGAAATCGTACAACTTATTCATTTTCCTAATTTTTGCCTGTAATGGACAGACGTTTTTGATGTCCATGAAAGAAAAGACGCTTCCATTCCGACAACAGTATTTTGGGAATCAAGATTGAAATTCTTCTCAACTATCCATCAGTCTTTTCATCATCCATCATACACTAAAAACCCATCAAAATCCAACGCACCAAATTTGCAATTACCCAACTCAAAACACCTGAAAATTATTTCCCCGCTCTCAACACCCCACCCACTTTACTTAATATTCATTTCATCTGATAAAAATTTCGATCAGTAGGAGCAGCAGCACGGAAAAAGTACAGCCTCAAGTGAAAACTAGACTCTCTGAAGTTAGAAATTTCGTAGCATTTTCTGTCCTGCCTCCGGGCTGTACGACTTTTATAAGCTCAAGACTAGTCAAGAGTGTCGGTTGATGGTTCTCTCAACTATACACGTTTGAATCGTAAATCAAGCAGCTTTCACAGAGTGAACGCAGTGCATAGCCCAGGCATATAGTACTATAGGCTGCCGTTGATACAGCTATATAGTGACATTGTAAAGGAGGGAAGTCAGTCGTTCTTCTCAACGAAACATTCACCCGGTTAATGCCTCAATCGAGAAATACGAGACTGGCGTGCATATTCCCATCACGTGCCAGAAGCCCTCCTCACGGCTCTCTCTTGTCTGTACCACTCTTATTCCATTATCCTAAAACTCAGTCAGTAGTTCCAAAGTTACGGTGTACATGTATAGCAGTGTGTGTACTTATATGATATGTGTGTGGGAGGGAGGGGGATGGCATGGCACGCGTCATTTTCTAACCATTGCGAGCATCATATCAGTGCTGAATGGATGAATCTTTCCGACGTTTGATTGGCTCAATAAAAAAGAAAAAAAACAATATCAGGGTAAATAATACATATCTATGCGTACATGTACCTGAGGGAGGGAGGAGCTCAACCTTGCCGGAAGGGAGACTGACGTATTATCCATCTAAGGTAAGTGTACCCAACTTGCCTCTGTACCCAACTTGCCCCCATATGCCGATCTCAGAAATGGTCACTCGTTGACTTTCCCGCATATTTTTCTTACGTTTGTTATGTTAGAATATGAGGAAGTACGTAGTTTTCATCAACCCCGGATCATTTCTGCCTCCTCTAAAAAATCAAAAGTGATTTTTTCATTTTTCGGGTTTGCACGGCTAAGAAATCACCGAGGAAATCACGTTCACTAAAACCGGTGCCAATTTATTTTTATTCGACCAATCTTGACGTACCTTAGCGCATTCGATTCCTTGTCTCAAGACCTTCAAAATCCGCTCTTCAGGGTTGCAGAACTCTGATTTGGAGCGATTTTATGTACAAAACACGAAGATGGTTTGAGAATCAAGAAGGCCGACATCGGAGTGTACCCAACATGCCCCTATGTGGTTATCTCGGAAAGGCGTGCAGTATGACTTTTTTATCACTCAGAACGTGTTTATCACGTCAAAATAGGTCGGAAACGATGTCTTGGGCCAGCTCAAAGCTACAAATGTCGCTGCACGGTGATCAAAACGGATCAAAGCGATTTTATTCACTTCATCGCCGATTTACATTGTTTTAAATGATGGGGGCAAGTTGGGTACACACTTTTGTAAACTCTCAAAAATCATCTTTTGGTAGAATCAACACAGTTTGGCTCCAGTTGACTCGAATCAAACGTACTTCAACTCATTTTAAAGGTCATAAGACAAGCTTCAAAATGAGCTAAGGTACGTCTAAAAATATTGAGATGGGCCAGAGTTATTAAGAAAATGGCTTAATGGGGGCAAATTGGGTACACTTACCTTACGTATATGTATTGAAATCAGGAGTTGTCTCCTGCGTACAAACAGCAGCAATGTGATCTACATACATCATAAGTGAAGTGACGATGTAGGGGATTTGAGCCTTTTCAGAAAAACTAGATTGGAACCGTGATAACCGAATGTTGCGGGCGATAAGCTTACTTGGTGTTTGGGCCATCCCTTTTCAGTGGACCAATTCCTAAGCGTTTTACGGTAACTTTTCGTTACAAATTCGACTTAAGCCCCGATTAAAGCTGAACAGCTGTAGGTACCATGAGTAGGGAGCTTACGGCCAAGTCTGAACTGTTGGCAGATCTTTAGAGGTATTGTTTATAAAAGCTCAAGAGCATCCAGTAGTCGTGCAAGCTGAATTTTGTTCCCACTTTACTCGAATTCTTCTTCGATTTTGGGTGAACGACGAGATAGGACACTTTTTTATCATCTAATTTGAATGGCTTTTCTCGTCGTTTAGCCCAAATCGTGAGATAATCGGAGAAAAGTGTGAAATACAATGTGCTCATTTTATAGGTCAAGAGGCACCAGGAGTCCAGTCTTTCCCAATTTTCTTTCGTCTCATCAATATTTTAACATAAGATGTAAACAGAACCTTACGGCCGCGTTGCAAGGCTACCGCTTGTCCTTCAGTATTTTTCACGTTGGTCAAGAGTAAGCTGGGCGATGCTGAAATTTTGGACTGTGGGAAAGGTCGTGAGCGTGATTCATTGATTGGGAATGTTCGTCGAAAGTTAGGATAAAAATCCTTTGAATTTTGTCGTAGATGGTCGCTTTCCGATCTTCTGATCGGATACAAAGCAAGATTCGGTCAATTTTTCTGATGCATGGGCTGCGCCTTCTAGTCTCTAAGATCTATTTCAGTCTACTTATTTGGTGTTTGGTAATGCTTTGGTCAGTTAGGAATTTTGATAGGGGAAGTTTTAAGATATGATGATGTCTGAGGAGCTTGGAGCAATATTATGATAATCTATCGAAAATCTAGATGAGATTGTTGAAATCATTGTGCTGATAGTATTCATTCATGCTATTCATCTTACATTAATTGGAACCATTTGTTCTGCATCCTTTATTCTCAGTACTGAGTCCAGAATGTCTGACTCATTGTTAGATTGATACAAGATCGTGCATGTATTCGTAGTTTGACAGAAATTGGATTATAATAAAATATATAAAATAGGATTCTATATGCAGGCACTGGTATGCACCACTGCAATATGATAATTCTGTGGCCTAGGAATGATCTATTTTCATTGCAAAACAGAATTTGCAATCTACTGGCTCATTCAAGATCAAAACATGGTCCCAATGGAAAAGTGGAATTATTTCAATATAAACAAAAAATTTCTCTCTCGTAATAATTGGCAGATTTTAGAAACATACCGAAAAATCGCAAAATTCGGCACGGATATGATCTTGGATGATATGATAGGACAATGCCAATATATCTGGAGCCAAGCTCGGCTTTTGGTTATCTCACATGCTTAAGCTTTGTATTTCTCTGGAATAAACAAAAGAAGTAAGAGAAAACATCCTACAGTTTCTTGAAGAAATACATGCTCTGATTCGTGTATAACATGGATTAAAATCAAGATCACCAAGAACTGCATACTAGTTCAAAATTATTCTCTGAAATTACTTACAATTAGTCCATCATCCTTTTGGAGTAAACGTGCCAAACGGGTCGACGTTAGTAGTCGCGTGACTGTCATTTCGACCGACTCTGTTTTGATAAAAGCTCCAGAAACTGCAGGGTGGCTCTGAATGCCTCAAAATTGTTGAAACAGCTTGGTAATGACTTCAACATACTTCATCTAATCTTCCAGAGAGATTGGTGAAAATTCTTATATCACACGTTTCGAAATGAGAAAAGTTGGAATTCTCCACATACGCGCGCCAATTCCCGGGTTAAATAGGAGTAGAGAACTCATTTACAAGATATTCGAGACGAAACTCTTCAGTTACATAATCAATAACATAGAGTCTACTTTGAGTACCGTTTCAAAGCTCTTTTCTTACGATTGAATATACAGCTCGTTACTTCTTCACAAATTAGACCAAGCGGCTCTCTCTCGCTTTTCTCTAATTACAAATGGGCATTTTCATGGTCACAAGATCGCATAAATCAACAAGATCTCTACGTGAAAGAGAATGTACCGCTCTTTCACGAACTCTCTTTTCCTTGAGAGCTTTGAATTCCTCCATTTTTCCCACCCCCTTTCTGCTTAAGTTTGATTTTTCCTCTATTTCTTCCTTTACACTTTCATGCCTCAAAGTGAAATCTGCACTTGAGCTTGCTTTTCATTCTCTATGAAAGATATTAACGAGATTCTTTTTAGACTTGGAGATGCAAAAATAACATTTCATCATAATATGTACAAGTTTTCAAAGGGAAATAAGCCAATGACGGGGATGGAGATAGACTACATTTTTTATTTCGCGGAGAGCCAGAAGTATTTCATTTGACTCTTTGCGAGCTTTAGAGTTAATTGAAAATTGAGTTGGCTCAGAATTCGTTTGTACCCGCAGAATGAACTGGAAAATGATGCCGAAGATGAATACTTTATATAACAAATAACTGTATGCTATGGTTAACTACAGCAAAAGTTCACTAATCAAGAATTACGAAAAGAATTTGGAATTTTGATTCTAATCCAACAGAATGAACCTCAAAGATACGAAAATTTTCGAATACTCTCCCTGTCATTTCCAAAAGATTAAAGAAAATTGTGATTCTTGCCAAAGTAAACCGTGACTATGGGCAATAAACTGCCCGTTCATCAAGTAAAGAAGGAGAATTATCATTCTACTACGAAAAAAAAATAGTGACAAAATTCGAGATGTACAGCAATTAAAAAATGTAAGACCATCCCATTAATAAAGGTTGATGACTTCTCACTGAACCCAAAGAATATATTCTCACTACATTGCAAAATTTTGCACAACATTGGCTACCCACGTTGTATCCCCAGAGTACAAACGCAGTGTTGACAATCACAGGAAGAACCATCGTATGTAATGCCTCGAGCGTGTGCAGCATGAAAGGAAAATTATAATGATTACCCACTCGATTTATCGATATATGGGTGATTCCGCCGAAAGATTAACTTTTGGGCTCAAATTACTACTATAATATCACATTTTCTATCCCATTGATCATTCGATTACCATTACTTCCTCGGCTACCTTGAAATTAAAATGGTGAAGGTATCGGGTGGGGTATCGTTATAACAAATGATTCTGAGCTCAGCAGTGTCCCATGCGACCGATACCAGACCAATATTACGTTTTCTCGAGAGTGACGGGATGTGACAGATCGACCTCGCTTATTTCACAATCCTATGGGTTCGGATCAACTTGGTCGAACATATACCCCTTACTGCCACCAAATTACAGTTAGGAAAAAACCAAATCGAGTGACTCGAACCATTGCTGCGCTCTAATTTGTACGTCACGGATGTGACATGTTTTTTGTACCCTTCGAAAAAATTAGCAAATCTTGCCTTCACTTGCTAAATCACTTCCAACTTACGACCGCATTGTATCGAGAACTTCTAGTCGAATTCAAAACAAAGGAAAAATGGTATCGAGGACGAAGTCTTCCAGGAAGCTCAACCCAAAATCATCCTCACAGAGAGTGGTTTTGGGTTGACACGGAATGTGATATGATATCTTTATGACTGAATATTCGAGCTAATTACATCAAGAAAAGCTCGAGTGGGAATTGGCATAGGCGCATGAAATTACTTGCTCAGATGTAAGCTTTCGAATTGTTGGTCGCGGAAATACAACGTCTTTCGTCGCAGATATTGGAATGAGGAGCCTGCAGGAGTCGTGAAAGAAGAAAAAGCACAGAACCTTCATTCCTGGGTTAAAATTGATTTCTAGAGTATGAAAAACGATCGATATCGTCACTCAAAATCATGCCCGATGGTCCTACATGATGTTGGCTCATGCATACAATTGTTAGTTTGGATCTATCTTATATCGTTTAAGAATAGCATCCCAGGACAATGAAATTGAACAGTTTTTTTGTGGAATCGCCCATATCGCAATCGAGAGTGCGTTGTACAACACGTGATCAAATGCAAACTCTCCCATATATTATAGTATACATTGCTTATTTGGTCCGGAGAATATCGTGCGTCGAGACAACTGCAGATAGGCTCATTGGTATAAAGACTGGACAATAAGCCCACAGTCGTGGTTCCGATTCAATCACTCAATTTGCAGTCAATTGCACGTTCGCAATGATGCCCCGTGCCCAACGACTGTCTTCTGGAATATTAAACATCCGTTATGGCTTTGTGTTCTATTCTGAATCGTCACGTGATTTTAAATCGACTGGTTTTGACTTGATAATCTGATCTTGCTGCATCTGATGCAAACTCTATCAAATTTGAACAATTCACGTGACTTGTATTCATGAAGAGACAAGTAATTCGATTGTGGGCCTGGTTTTCAAAGATATTTTTCGCATTCGTAGAATGAAAGATCTAGTTTTTGACAAGTGCTTCCGGATGAGTTGACCTTTCAGTGTTTTCTTGATGCCTGAGAGATTTCAGATCTTGAAGGAAGAATCTGTTTTGATAATTCAAAATCGGGGACCGGTTTTGAAATTTTCTAGTATTGTGATCAGATGTTATGACTTCTAGAGCCAGAGAGTATATCCGTGGAGTGTTGAAATTGACTGTCCAGCTTTGCAATCGTTCAATAACTAACCTTACTTTCACCACTGTCAGGTCCATTTTTTATTTCACTTCAGGAAATAGTTTTAATTTCACCTCCATACTGACAGATATTCTAATCTGCGTTTTTTGAATTGCATAACTTACATTCAGTAACAGATATTGCGACTGTTACACTATGATTGTTCGTAAATAATCATGTGTTCCCTCATGATGAAACTTATTACGGTACCAATTCTCCTCATTGTCTTCAAGTGGAAAGAAGCGAAGTGAGTTCTGCAAATCAGTAAAGTCAATTTATGAAAGCACATGAGTGCTTGAATATTGAATTATTGTCCAAACTTTATTACTGAAAGTTTTTCAAAAATCATCTCAAAATGTGATACAGGTGACTCTCGTATTCGCGTGGGTTACATTCCAAGGTAAAATTGACGCGAATACGGAATTCCGCAAATGCCGAAGTATTACTCTTATGGAAATATTGAGATAGGGGGTCGTTTTCCTGTCGCGAATAAGCAAATTTCACGGATACGGGGGGAACTCATTTTATCCATCGGTCCATCATTTGTTGATCAGTGGTTAGGAAAAAGAGCAGGCATTCTTGAAGAATGACAAACCGAATGTATATCAGAATCCGTTCATCATACCGATAACCCTCTTCGCCATCAACAGTAGCATCAAGCCATCCTCAAATTTTCCATAAAATTTTTTTAAATCTATTCTTTACATTCATATACCATGTACACTAATCTCGAAACCTTTGCGGGTTCATAATATTTAATGACTTGATCATTTCTAAGATTTCCCTGAATACCTATTACAATTCACTGTTTACATATTTCGCGTATATTTCATTTACTCGCACTCGTGTGTAAACGCGGATATGAATGTGCAAACAAACAACATTTGTCATGCAAACTGGGACAAGACAGCGCCAACATATTATATTAGTGAAAAGACCGCTTGGGGATATATGCGGAACCACAATCGCATGCAAAACTCGCTTGCGCTGCTTCTCCAGACTCAATAATTCATTGGACATAATAATAGTGCGCATTGTTTAAATTTGGATAGTACAAGACCTAACCGACCCGCTTCGTAAATTGCAACCTTTATACTCAAGAAATGTTTGAATATTACAATTTTCGTCACAGTTTTTTATGTTGTGGATGGATGAAAATCCTTATCGAACAAATGAAAGAGGTAATTGAAAATTTTCCATTTCTTTCAAAAATATCGTATAACGGCGGTACAACTGATTAATTGTATCAAAGTATTCATTAATCAACAGTATTTATTCTGACCAATACCATGTTTAGAAATTGTCACCATTGGTTTTACATTTTCCCATTCTACCTACGTGGTCATATCTAAGCACAACAAAGTTTTCAAATGATTCATTCCTTTCACCAATTCAAGTCCAAGTTTTTCGAAAATTCAATTAATCCTGAAAAATTGCTTATGAGGATAATTATATACGAAAAGGAGCACTCAGAATATCGTGTCTGGATACTCAAAGGGCTCCGAAGTGCGATCGCGATCAGGAAATCATGTGCTCGACGTTTGCTGGCCTCACTCGCGAGTCTCCAGGGCAAATCCGCTCGAGTGGAGCTTCGTCTGTCCTACTCTATATCCATCTCCGTCTATCCTTTGGTTGTGCTTGCACAGAAAACGATATAGAACGCAGTTGATCCCTTGTCGGTCTAGTCGGCGCGACGCCTAAAGTGGCATTGCTCGGGGGAAGAATTATATTTGTACCTACAAGGTAACCCGGTTGCGAATTTCCTATTACAGTACCATCTCACTACCGTAAAAGCCCTTGGAATAATGACAATCTTGATGTTAGATGAAGAGTAGAATTTTCTATAGTTTTTTAGCATTGAAACATTGGAATTGATTTGTAACAGAAAGTTCTGTCGTGTAAGCCTTAAGCCTAGTAAACTTGAATAAAAACTTTCAAATGCATTCAAACATCATTGATCAATAAGATTCCATGAAAAGCTGCCCAAACATAAGTGACGTATGATTTGGATGCATACATACTCAGAAGGTACGTGGAATTTTCCTTTATCCACATCTCAGAGTGAGCTTATCTGAAAAAGATTCACCCGCGATTATCTTCTAATCGTAACACACAAGTATCGATTATCATCAATTCACCCGATAACACATAATACCTTGCGAAGTTGGTTTTCCGCTATTTTTTATACGCTTTTATTCTACTTCACTTTGGCCATATTGTTTCATGCACAGGCATCCGGTACTCAACTAGTCAGCAGGCACGTCTCTCGCCGTAAGAGCAAGAGAGAGAAAGCCATTTCATACACGCGGTTCCGGTACCGAGCTAGTCAGCGCGCGGATGAGCTTTTAGGTTAGATTTATTGCTCTCTGAAATTTTCGCGCCCGTAAGCTCCATCTCTTTTTTTTGACTCTCTCTCTCTCTCTCGGTCTTTTTTTTTTTTTTTTTTTTTTTAAGGTGGTTAGAGGGCAAAATCTGCCTCAGGATCCCTCGGATCCGTCCCCAGACACCGGACTGGTTCAGCTTACGCGGACTACGCATAGCCCACGCAGGCCATACCAGGCGGGACACGGGTTTGGGTGGGGCCCACCGAGAGGTGGGCCCGGCCGTGTAATATCCCTCTCCCCTCGATGTCCGATACCTAGGGCATCGGGCAATCAAGAAGGAGATCCACCTGCATCTACCATCTCATCCCGGAACCGCGTGAGCATTACTTCAGGATGAGCGGCATGTCTCGCGCTCGATTGCGAGCGTTCCTCTTCTCCATCTTCTCTCTTCGGCCACTTGTCGGCATCTTCTGTCTTCATTCTCCATTGTTCCCTCTCTTTCTTCTTTCTTCCCTCTTCTTTCTCTCTCTTTCTTCTTTCTTCCCTCTTTCTTCTCTCTCTCTCTCTCTCTCTCTCTCTCTCTCTCTCTCTCTCTCTCTCTCTCTCTCTCTCTCTCTCTCCCTCTCTCTCTCTCTCTCTCTCTCTCTCTCTCTCTCTCTCCTCTCCTCTCTCTCTCTCTCTCCTCTCTCTCTCTCTCTCTCTCTCTCTCTCTCTCTCTCCTCTCTCTCTCTCTCTCTCTCTCTCTCTCTCTCTTTTTTTTTTTTTTTTTTTTTTTTTTTTTTTTTTTTAAGTGGAATATAAGGAAAAATCTGATGACAGGACAATCCCTATTGGATGTCCCACCGGCAGACCATGAGCGCTTTCATTTTGCCCACCCGGTGAACCGGATGAGCATGAATCCAGCGCCCGTGTGCCCTGTGGGCTAAAACCTTCTGCTCTCACCCACAGTGTTGGCAAGCCATCACTGCAGAACTGGGGGCAGCTAACCACTATCTAACCAACCCACCCCCGGAACCGCGTAGCATTACTTCAGGGTGGGAGGCGTATCGCGCTCGGGATCAAGCGACTCTCTTCTCTCACGACTTGCAGGTGTTGTTGCTCCTTCTTCGATCTCTTCCTACTCTTCTTTCTTCGATCTTCTCTCTTCTTCCTTCTCTCTTCTTTCTTCTTTCTTCCCTCTTCAGTTCATCATATTCCTCCTGGAATAATTTGGACCTCTTCTGATTGAGTCGGCAGACTCACTGTGATTCGCCTGCTTCGAGGCGCCTCACTTCCCTCTCTTTCTCCTCCTTACGGGGTCATCACAGGCTTGATGTATCGGTGACTCTATCCCATGTCTCCTGGTTGCGAAGTAAGTACGGGACGAGGTTCTCGGGTGTTAGTTGAGTACCCAGCCATCCATCCAACTCGGCGCGCTCACTTTGGGTGTCGTTGCACGTGAACAGGGCGTGTTCAGCGTCATCCCAGTTGTCCCCGCATGACTGGCATGCTGGGGATGTCCTCTTCTTGAACCGGGTCAGATAGGCACCGAAGCAATCCGTGGTCACTCAGTGCTTGCGTCGTCCAGTAATCTATCTCTCCGTGGGTGCGTTCCGTCCATTTGGCTACGTCACGTATCAGCCGGTGCGTCCATCTGCCATTCGCAAATGGCGAATCCCACTCAGTTTGCCACTGTTCGAGGGTGGTCTCCTTCTCGTTGTCGCGGATGATCTCCTTCATCGTCGGAGTGAGTACTCGTTCGGCTCCGATCACTTTCTGGCGGTCCCAGATCCTCACTCGCTCCGCGACGAGCAAGTGAATGGGCGGTGTACTCGCCAATACGTAAGCCGCATCTCCTGACACGTGCGGTAGGCACGGATACTTCTCAGGAGCCGCTCTCCGGTGAACAGGGCCCATTCTCTCTCGATGATGGACTTCTCTACTCTCTTTCCCCACACGGGTGCACCGTACAGCATGATGGAGGTGGTGACGGTGTTGAGAAGTGCGCGCCTCTTTTCCTTGGGTCGTCCGATATTCGGCATGAGCCGCTGAAGCGCCGCACCAACCCTGCTCGCCTTCTGGGCGGCTTCCTGGATGTGTTTCCTGAACGACCATTTGTCGTCGAGCCATACACCCAGATATTTCAGCTCTGTCTTGCGTGGTATCTCTTGCCCGTTGATGTAAAAATGGGGCAAGTCGAACTTCCTGCGCCTCGTGACCACTATGGCTTCGCACTTTGGAACAGCCAGCTCTAGGAGCCTGCTGATCATCCATTCGTAGACTCGGGCCAGCGCCTCGTTCGCGCGTCTACCCAAGAGCTCTTCGTTGTCGGCCCAAACTATGAGTCCCGCGTCGTCCGCAAAAGCCACTATTATTACTCCTTCTGCAGTTCGATAGACAGTAAGCTGTCCGTACTGGGTATTCCAGTTGAACGGCCCGGAAACCGATCCCTGCCCGATTCCGGCGGACAGCTCTCGAACCTCTTGTCCCCTCGTCGGTGTCGTACACGAGGGTCCTATTCCGTAGGTAGTCGCTCGTGACTGCTAACAGGTAGGGTGGCACTTTACCTGCCTGGGATGCGTACACTCGCTCCCAGCTCGCACAATTAAATGCGTTCTTTATGTCTAACGCGATGATCGCGCAGAAACCCCCTCTCCCTTGGTATGGTCTCCCCACCGACGCTTGAACCCGTTCTTGGACCGCAATCGATCGCGTGTACAGTGCTCCGTCCCTTCCGGAACCCGAACTGCATTGGTGACAGCCCACCGCTCTCTTCGTAGGCTTTCTCCACCTGTTGAGCACCATCCTCTCGTACATTTTCCCGATATTGTCGAGCATGCTGAGAGGGCGTTGACCTCCTTGACCCTTAGGTATCAGGACCAGCTTCTGGCGTTTCCACTTGTCCGGGAAAATTCCCGCGCTCAGACAGATGTTGAAGAGGTCGAGGAGTAAATCTGGCTTGTATTTGAAGACAGTTTGAGAGCCTCGTTTGGAATGCCGTCCAGGCCAGGGGCCTTGCCGTTTGGCAGCCTCTTCGCCGCTATAAGTAGCTCTTGCATGGTAAAGAGCGGGATGGGATCTTCGCTCTCCGGAGGGAATGTCACTCTGGGTTCTCCTGCTGGAAAGAGGTCTTCCACGATGCTGCGCAAGGTTGCTGCATCGGTCGGTGCTGGGTTGCCCTTCCGGGTTCGACCTTTGACATAACCAGCGGTATGGCGTGCCCCAGGGGTCTCCGTTAACCAAGTCACACAATTCAGCCCAGCATTTCTCTTTGCTTCTCCGGATGGCTAGAACAAGAGCCTTCTTTGGCTTCTTTGTACGCTCTGTCATCGTCCGCCAGCGATGGTCGTTGCAGCTTCCTTGATCGCCACGCGGTTCTCCTCTTTTTATTGCTCGTTCTTCGTAGAGCCTTTATCTCGTCGGTGATCCAGTACTCTGGTTTCCTCCAGAAGCATGGTGTTGTCTTGCGAGGCATCGAAGCGTCACAAGCTCTTTGTGATGGTGGTCGTCACCATATCCACAGCCTCTTCCGCGGTGGAGTTCATCGGGAGATCTCCGCTGTTTCTATCGATTCCCGGAATTTTCCCTCTTCCAGCTTGCGTACCTGCCACCCCGTCGGTTCGCGGTCTGCGTGTCGTCTGTCTCTGTCTGTCAGTCCTAAGTCGAAACCGAATATGTCGATGGTCACTCAGTGTTTCCGTGTCCAGGACCTCCCACGATGTCATGCGTCCCATGAGCGACGGGCTCATGAACGTCAGGTCGAGGACCGATGACGAACCCCCCTCCCGGACCGAGTGTCGTGCCGGGTAGTACGTGATAACCCCCGTCTCGTTCGCGAGCACTAACCCTAATGCCTCCATGGTATCAGCGAGTATTACCCCCCGTCTATCGCGCGGCCCCCCCGCTCCAAGTCGGTTCCTTGGAGTTGAAATCCCCCGCGATTATAACTGGGCCCCCCCATTGCCTGACATCTTCTTCTAGGTCGTGTAGCTCGTCTTCAAATTCGTGCGTCTTGAGCGACGGCGAATAGTAGCAGCTATAGACTGCCCGTGCCCTCTATGGTCTTTCGAGCGAAAACCGCGGCCACTAACAGCTGGTCCAGTCTCACGAATCGCAGGATTCATGATCTGGATTACAGCGGTCCCCCAGTGATCGAATGTGGATCGGGAGAATTCGCGCTTCCGAGGCGGTTCGGAGAT